>CM076577.1:1468520802-1469092312 GCA_034641835.2 Pinus albicaulis
TTCAATTCCTCAACAAACCCCTAAATCTCTCAACATCCCTAAAGGATAGATCTTTATCCCTAAAATCCCTCAACTAATTAAATTCCCTCATATCCTTTTATTAGATAAAAAGATATTTACAAAAATCCTCACCTTCTCCTATTTTATTCAAATTAATTAATAAAATATTAAAAATTATCACACCCCCTTTTAACATATTTACAAAATAAAAAAACGCCCTTGATGCTCCTGCATCAAAAACACACAAAAATCGTCAATAAATCCATGCTGGAGGGGAAGGATGATTTGATGGCCTACGGAATGATGATGGAACTGTGGAGGAATGGTGAAAAAAGCAGTGGAAGGCTTGCAAAATGGTGGCACAGCATGGTGGAAACAGTGGGAATGGACACAAAATGACGAAAAATAGAGAAATGGACTAATTATAGACCAGGGGTGGCAGAGAACACGTGGTGAAAACCTAGAGGACAGGTGGTGCAATACCAAGAAAATGGGAAAAGCAATGAAAATGGGTGACATGGAGTACTGGTGGGGGAAACGGTCAAAGGCGGTGGCGATTTGATCTGGACCGTCCGATCTCAGGAGGAGCTCGACGGCTGAAAATGCATCGAAGGGCAACAGATGGTGGGCCTGGGATCCCTTTTTCCTTGGATTATCCCCTGTGCAACTTCGTGGCGTGATCACCGTTAGATGGACAGCTCCAGATTGGACAGTGTACACACATATTGAGTCGGGTCCACGACCGAACTATAACGCGTGATGGAGGGCAGTTTTTTAATAGTGCGCAGGGCCACGCGTCATGCCGTGAATGGCATCACTCCAGAACGAAAAATACCGCCCACCTTCTAAAGGCGGTGCAATAGAAACCGACGGTTTTCTGCACAGTGTTTTGGCGCGGGGACCACCGAGGCGGATGAACTTCTGACCGTTGATTTGCGGATTGAACGAACGGTGGATATGCGATCGGGGAGATGAAAGGGGTGGGTGAAGAACGCTATGGAGCTTGTGACGACCGTCCGATCTGTATAGATCAATGGCTCAAAACACTCCCAATACACATTTTCAATAAGCACTTTTCGGGTTAGCGCAAGGTTATAGCGCCCGGGTCACGTGGGAAACAGTTTTTGGGGGCTGGACGAAAGGGGCTAGGCCTTGCATATGTTAAAATGTGGGGTTTCGGCCTTTTTAATGAAATTTGAGGCTAGGAAAGGGTAACGATAGAGGGAAGGAGGGTTTTTAAACCAAACTAGGGGTGTGTGTATGGCTTAGAGTGGATTTTGGGATGGTTTAGAAGGACTAGTGGGGGGATTTTGGGGTGAAAGGAAGGTTTTGAAAAAGGGAAAAAGGGATGAAATGGAGAATTCTGCAGGGGTGCAAGGGGCAAATGAAAGCCTTTTGGAGCACAATATTTTTCAATCAGTGAGGCTTATTGACTTAGGAACATCAGTGAGAATTAATCAAAGGGCAGAGGCCATGAAGAGGCTTTCAAGGATGATGTGTTTCCAGGGAGATACATTCCTTGAAGGCTCAATAAACAATTTAGCCCCCTACTTTCTTGTCAAGGAATTTATATGGGGCTAATAGTGGCTCCACATGGGGATGACTTCTTTCTGAAGGACTTAAGAATTTAGAAAATAAATATTTGGCATAGGCCAGATGCCTGCTACTTGAGCCATATTTCTTCTTTGATTCTGGCTACCACAAACATGATAGATTGGCAGAAACAACACCGAACAATCTACCTACCCAGACTGTAATCCTAACATTTTTCTTCCAGGGTGCATTTGGACTAGCAGACCCTTTACATCATTTATTTTTCAAACAAGAAAATAAACCTATTCCATTTCTACCCTTATTACTCCATGAGACCAGATTATACTGTTGGCCTCATATGTTTCTCTACCTAATCTAATATCTACTGGGATTAGACTGTCCAGTAGATTTCTTTTCTACATTCTACAACAGAAATTTAAAAACAATCAAACTAGGATTAGACAGTCTAGTTTGCTATGGATCCAAGGCATAAAGACAGTTGCACATGGACAGAAACTTGTAGAAAAACTGAAAACAAAATCTTGAAGGCTTGAAATCTGAAGTTTTGAAACATCCTTCTTTCTTTGTGACTCAAGTTTTGAGTTTTTTAGAGTCACTTTCTCTTCTTCATTTCAGCTCTGGTTTTGGGCATGTTAGAGTTGATCCTTTTTTTCGTTACTGGCTCAGGTTTTGATCTTGTTAGAGCCAATCCTTTTCTTCTTTGCTGGCTCAGGTTTTGATCTTGTTAGATCCAATCCTTTGCACCTCAGACGTTCATGTTTTGAGCATGTCTGAACCTCTCCTTTCTCTCTTTTTTTTGGAACATTTTCTCCTTTTTCTTGCAAACATAACACAGCAATGGTATTTACAATGGAAATGGAAATTAGAAATCAGCAGAAGTAGTGCTTGAGCATCCTGCCATTGACAGGACCCCCAAACAGCTCCGTACCATCTGGTTCTTGTAGAAAAAAGGAATTTGGACCTACAGTGGCCTAGATGATGTATGGACCTTGCCACAAACTATCAAACTTGTTGTGCTTTCCTTTGTCCTCTCTCCTCGAGTCCCACTTCAGGACTTTATCTCCAATTTTGAAATCAGAAGCTTTGGTTCTTTTGTCAAACAATTTCTTTATATTTTCCTGAACTTTCACAGCTCTATTATAGACCTCTTCCCTTGTTTGCTGGAGATGAATTGTTTGGTTTATCCTTCTCATCATGCTATCTTCTTTTGTCTAGATTTCTTGGACAAGTTTAATCACTAGTACTCCAAGACTAGTAGGAAACACTGCCTCTGTTCCATAGACAAGCTGATATGGTGACACACCAATGGATTTCTTTGTTGTAAGCCTGTCAGCCCACACGGCATGTACTAACTTGTTTTGGCATGACTTTTTGTTCTCTTCCAGCAACTTTTGCATGATTGCCACCAGGATCGTGTTTGATGATTCAGCTAACCCATTACCTTGTGGGTAATAAGCATTTGAATGAAAGAGTGCTATTTGATACCTGTGAGAAAAATCAACCATTTTCTTGGATCCAAAAGCAACAAAATTATCCGTGATTATTTTTCTTGGGCATCCAAACCGAGAGAGGATATGACCTTCTAGGAACCTAATGATGACTGAATCTATGGCATTCCTAGTAGGTATGGCCTCTATCCACTTAGTGAAGTAGTCTGTGGCTGTTAAGATCCACTTGTGTTGTGCAGAAGAAGCAGGGTGTATTTCTCCTATGAAATATAGGCCCCATTGCATAAAGGGACCCTCAACAGTGATGGGCTGTAAAGGGAGAGGTAAGAGCTTTCTTTTGCCTTCGAAAATTTGGCATTTATGGCAGGCAATTATCATCTTATGGATGTCAATGAAGAGTGTAGGCCAATAATATCCAGCTCTGATTATTTTGTTGGCAGTTGGTAGTGGCTTTCTAGTTCAGGTGGCCTCCACACTCTCCTACATGGAACTCTTGTTTAATCCTCTCTGCCTCAGTTTCAAGCAAACATTTAAGCAATAGGCCATTTCTATGTTTCCAGTATAAACATTCATTCATTATGCAATAGTTTCTGGCTTTTAGTTTTAGGAATTTGGCCTTCGTCTTTGATAGTTCGAGAGGGGCATTGAGGTTTGTAAGCACGTACAGAATGTAAGAATACCAAGGAGAGCTCTTAAACTTCTCCTCAATAGTGGGATCAGGCAATCCCTCCTGCTCATCCAAGGCATCTACCATGTTTATGTCAAGGTCTTGTAAATTTGATTCAGCCATCAGTTGAGCTGAGCTCTGACCTTTGATCAGTTTTGTGGGTTTTATCTCAAGGTCATACTCTAGGATCACAGCAATCCATTTTCCCCTCTTCCCATCCGGGTCTTGGGACAATATGTCTTTAACCACTATGTTGGGCATGTAGGCTATGGTGTGGGAATGCAGTATGTACACCCTAAAAATTTTCAAGGCCTTTGCCAAGGCATAGGCCTTCTTTTCCATTATGTTTCATTTCAAGGGTGCATCTCTCAGTGCTTTGCTAAAGAAAGAAATGGGCTGTTCCATTCCCTTTGGATTTTTCTGCAGCAGAACTGCAGCCACAGTATGCTCGAAGGCAAATGAAAAGATCAGGAAATATTTTGAGAATTCAGGGCTGATTAGGACAGGAGCCTAGGCGAGTGCAAGTTTAACCAATTCAAAAGATTTCTTAGCCTCAACAGTCCACTTAACTCCTACACCTTTCCTTAACATGTTTTTCATATTCCTAAGGTGTTCAGCTAAGTTGGGAATAAACCTCCTGAGGAAGTTGACTTTCCCAATGAAGGACTGTAGCTCTTTAATGTTTCTCGGGTGTGTGATTTGTAGTATTCCCTCAACTCTTTGTGGGTCTATCCTAATCCCCCTCTCAGATATGATGTGGCCAAGAAGCCTACCTTCTTGCATCCCAAATACAGTCTTTTTAGGATTCAATGATAGACCGAACCTTCTACATTTTTCAAACACTTTCCTCAGATGTTTTAGGTGTTCTTCATCAGTCTTGGAATAGACTGTTATGTCATCCAGGTAGATGAAAATGAAGTGTCCTATTTCATCCAAAAAATCTATGTCCATTTCTCGTTGGAAGGTGTCACTAGCATTCATCAGTCCAAAAGGAATTTTTACATACATAAAGGTGCCCCATGGAGTGGTAAAAGCTGTCTTGAGTTGGTCTTATAGGAGTAATAAAACTTGGTTGTAACCTGAAAAACCATCTAACAGGGAGATCCTTTTTGAAACTACTACCCTTTGAAGAATGTGTTCCATTTTAGGCAAAGGGTAATTTTCTTTGAGTGAGGCTCTGTTAAGGTTCCTGAAATCTATGCACAATATGATCTCACCTGTTTTCTTTCTCACAGCTACAAGGTTTGAGATGCAATCAGAGAACCTCAAAGGAACTATTATGCCTGCCTCATACATCTTCTTAATCTCCTTTTCAACTGCAGGCAATTGTTTTGGGTTTATTCTGCGAAGTTTTTGTCTGAAGGGCTTCTGATTTTCTTTAAAAGGTATTTTGTGTTGTATGATGTTTTGTTCATAGGCCTGTAAGTCCTCATAGTTCCAGGTAAATAGGTCAATGTATTTCTTTTTCATGTTTGCAAGAAAGGACTTAGCCAATTTAATCATCTTGGGTTTATCTTCAGTGCCTATGTTGCATTCCTCAACATCAGAGTCTGATTGTTCTATAGTGGGCTTTTTCGCTACATCATCGAAGTCAAAAAGGTCCTCTAAAGGTGCCAGACCTCGAAGTATGTTGTTAGTTTTTGCCTGCAGCACCTCTAGTTCTTCACTATCTGCGTCTTCATGCTCTTCGTTTGGATTTCCAATATGTTCGTTTAAAGCATTTATTTCTATGTTACAGGGTGTTTCCTCCTCGTCTGAGGACTCTTCACTTAGGCAGCTATATTCAGATTTCGAGTCTGAATTGGAAAATTCAAACTCGTTCCTACCTACCACGAAATCCTCATTATGCTTATCTCCTTCAAAAACCTGCCAATATTTTTCATTTTTCGGCGTTGCAGATCTAAATTTCATCTGAAGGATGATTTATTGGTCACTGGGAGGCCTGTGATACGAACTAGCCATGCAGGCTAATCCATTTTCAATTGTGTTTTGACTCCTAGGGACAAACACCAGTTTGTACTCTAAAAAGGTTTTCAATAGATCCATAGCATCATTTCTATACACTCTCAGCCTAGGGTGATTTTCTGTGTAATCACCATTCACTTGTTTAATGATCAACTCAGAGTCTCCATGCACAGTTATCCTACGGGCTCCTAATTTTCTCAACAGATCCAAGACTAGGATAAGAGCTTCATACTCTGCAATATTTTTTGTACATTTGAATTTTAGGTTACAGGCATGACTCTCTGCATAGTCACTCTCGGTTTCATGTACCCACACTCCTGCTCTTGCGGTTCTCTTGGTGCATGACTCATCGAAATTCATTTCCCATAAAGGTTCGCTCTTGGGCTTAACATGGTGTCGTACTTGGTATGGTACATGGGCTTGCGGAGGGTGACTAATCAGTTGACTGCATTCTATTTCTTGTTCACTCTGAGTTTCTGTTTTAGTGCACTGTCCAAATTTTTCTACATCGTTCTCCTCCGAGTCTAGAGTATCCATTATGTTAAAGTCCATGGGTTTTGTTTCCTTATTTGTATCTCTATTTTTGAATTCTGAACCCTCTAAGGATTCATCATTACAAAGGATGAAGGAGTCAAGATCTATGTGTACAGAGTATAAAGGTGAATTTTCAGGATTTTTAGGGCTGCTGACCAGGAATTTCATTTGTGCCTCTCTATACAGTCTTCTAAGTTGGCTAAAGACTGGGATTATGGCATAGGCCCCATCCATCTGCATTGTACCTTGCAGCTTGGCTCCCCATGATCTCGATAATAACATGCCATACTTGGGTGGCACATCTGCCAGTACAGCATCCATGACCATACACTTGGCTGGAATTTGGGTAAGGCTTACACATAAATCTTTGATCAAGTCAAGACACTTTACCCTGCTAGAATCAAATGAATATAAGTCTTTGTAGGGTCGGGTTATCTCTAGGCCTAACCTTTCCATAACTACTTTAGGCATCAGGTTGTGTGATGCCCCAGAGTCATGTATCGCATTATGAAGGATCTTATCATGGATATTGAGACTGATATAGAAAGGGGGTACTACCCATTCCTGAAACTTCCCTTCTATCTTTAGATCAAACAAAAGGGATTAACTCCAAATTGAAAGTGGATTGACTCTTTGGAATGTTCAACTCTATTTTCTTATCCACCACCTTGGTGGCAGAATAAGTGGGTTGATTCTCACTATGTACAGGCTTAGGAACTGTTTTATCAAGAGAACCAACTACAGTGCTAGTGCTGCTAGTTGGTTGACTTTGTTTATCAGTGTTTTGGTTGTATTTTTCTTTGTTTTTCCCAGAACTCTCAGCTGCTAATTTGTTACTTTCAGCAGTCACTTTAGAAGTTTTCTCAGGCCTTTTCTTGATGGTAACCTCAGAATCCTTTGGTTTGGAAGTGTCTAGGCTCTTTTTGCTTCTAAGTTCATACTGTTCTCTGACCTGCATGATGCCATTTTCAAATACAAGTTTGTAATCCTCATATTCTAATCTCTCCTCATCCCAGTATGAGGATGAGGGTTGATCTTCCTCTATGGAACAGTTGTGGATTGATTTTTCTACTTCAAAATTTTTTATTGTGGTTCCCTCAGACTCTTCTATGATTCCCTCATCTTCATCAATAAAGTTCTCTTGAAATGGGAGTGGTGTTGTTTCTTCTAAAGTTCTGGTTATGGTTATGATTTTGATTTCTGTTTTGGTTACTAACTATGAAAACCATTTTTTCCATCATTTTTTGTAGCTTTTCCATGTTTCTAGATATACGGTCATAATCGAGATCAGATGTGGAAGCTACGTTGTCATCTCTATATGTTACCCTCTTCTCAGCTCTCAATCTTGCTTTTTTCTCAATCAGGTTAGCCTCTACACTCGCTGCTCCTTTTTTCATGTCTTCCAGTGTGTTATAATCCCTCTCCCTAAGCTGGTAGGCCATGTCAGCACCAAAGCCTTCAGGGTATTTCAGTAGGGCTAAACCGTGGGGAGGTTTCATATGTGGAGGAAGAGCATTGTAAACACTGTTAAACCTTGTAGAGTAGTCATGGACACTCTCTCCTACGTTTCTCTTAATATTCTTGTATTCTGCTAGGATTTGGAGAGGGTTGGCCTTAACTTCCCATTTGTTTATGAAAGTCTGATATAAAGAAGGAAGGTATTGGATACTATTAGGAGGTAGGCCTTTAAACCTTTTCTTCACATCACATCCTAAGCTCTGGGTAAAGATTCTCATTTTGATTGTATCATCATCTATCTCCATGTAGTCAAAAGAATCTTCCATCCTATCTACATGGTGTTGTGCTATGGTAGACTCTTTTGCAGTGAATTGTGGGATCTTTGACTAATAATCATTGGCGAAGGGCACTAGAGGCTGAGGTAATATCAAAGGTGCATACCAGGCTGCCATGATGATGTTTTTTGGGGGTAAGGGGTTGGTTTGAGCAGCTAGTATATGGATGACAGGGATACTAGGACCAGTAGAAGTCTATTTGGCAGATTTAGGGTGGCGGATCCCCAAGTTTTGAATGAAGTGAGTATGAGGAGGTGTAGATGGAGGGGCTCTCTGTCCCTACTATGTCGACCACTATGAGGTGATGAACCTGAAAGCTCAAGGTCTGGCTGGTCTGGAACGTTGAACGACCTAGTTCTTAGTAATCTGTTTGGTAGGTCTAGGTCGAAAGGTGGGACTAATAGAGTTGTAAGGTCTTCTGGTGCAGAGTTATCTCTATGGATGTGGCTGGAAATAGTTGATCTTTTAGGTGTAGGAGATCTCTTGAGGATTGTATCAGGGTTTTCAACTATTTCAGGTGGGTTTGGGTTGGGATAAGCTCTTGTGTGAATGGTTCTTGAAGCCAGAATGTTGTTTTCCAACCAAGCATCTTAACCCTACTTGTTACTTCTATTATGGCTGATGTTGTTATGGAGGTTGGTCTCCCAGTGGAGTCTTATGTGAACCAAGGTAATTAGCAAGCCTACTGATCACCAGTGGAGTCTTTTAATCATTTAGGAACTATGGATTCGCCAGGTGGAAGGTTTAGGATGTTTCAAAGGGTATACTGTCCACCATAGTGTTTTTGTAATGTCCTTTTTAGGGAAACTCTTAAAACACAACAAACTCTAACTAGAGATTGAATGGGAGGGCTTTTACCAGATATGTCACTTCTGAAAGAGAGTGACATATGGAGGCTACCTAGCCCTTTCCAGACTCTGTCTAAGAGTGTGGAAGAAACACACACGAATGGATATAGAAGTTAAGGGTATTCAAAGTTCCTTCCCTAGTGGAGTCACCATTATGTTGGGGTTCCCATGTTTTGGCCAGATTGGCAAGACCAAAAGATGAGACAACATCAGAACCACTTTCAGACCTCAGGATCTAGCCCTCCTGGGTCCAGAGAGGGATCTCTCTATATTAGCAAAGGTTTTATGTCTTTGAAGCTCAAAAGTTAAGATATTAGGCTAGTTATAGGCTCGGGGTTTGTTTGTTCGATTTTGTGTGGTTGTTGGGAATCAAGAAAGAAGGGTTCAGTATGAGACAAGGCTGAGCAAAGAGGATTTTAGGCAGAGGAGAGACAATTCAGAGAACATTCAAGACCATTGGGTAATGGAGTCAGGAAAGGTTTACTTGTTATTCAACGTTCAGGCTTTCAGTTGGGCTAGTCATCTAAAGCATTGGATCTTAAAGATGATAGTGTGGAATGAGATGGTAAGAGAGAAAGTGAAAGAAAGTAAAACTCCAACATGACCTTCAGGAATCAGACCCATGAATGGGACATGCCATTAAACAACCTGTGATCTAGAACCTAAAGGCTAACTCTTCAGACAAAGAAACATTAAAGATTTGGTCACAAAGGTGAAAACCTGAGATCAGAGAGAGACTTTGAACTCTCAATGCTTCGGTCTCCAGCTCAAGGGAACTTAGAAAGATTCAATTAACTGAAAAGGATCCTAGTGAGACAGAGACAGAGTTCTAGACTCCCAGTATCCCAATTCATTCAATTAAAACCTACCAAGCACATCTAAGAACTGATTCATTAATTCATACATTGGCTAGCAGCATATGAAACCGCTACACTGGTTAAATTAGCTTGAAATCAATCCTCAGATAACACATACAGCAGAAAAAATTGAAGGCAAGGAGAGCAGAAACATAGGGTACCTAACAAGGGTAAATCCTATGCCAAATTTCTAATGTGAGCCAATAGAAATTAAATGTAATGAACTACAAGGTAAAACAAATACAAAGATAGAAAAACATCACCGCTGCTTTAAATCAGGATCCAAAGAAATGTTCTTGTCATATTAAAGAGGAACACCAGTCATGTACAAAATTACCAATAGCTTGATATTCAGTCTGAGAACATCTTCCTCAGTTTATCTTACAACTTTACACAGAGACTATGTCTCAAAAGAAACAACTTGCAATTCTCATATATCCGATCAACAACGTCTACAATGAGTTTCTTCATGAAATTTATAGCTAAATGAGAGATAGAGGGGTATATGGAAACTAAATGTAGCATTAAAACTCAGAAGAGTAAGAGGGCCGAGGACCCATTCTGTTTTAATTTCTGGGCATTTATCTTTGGTACTCTTTGGATGAAAGAGTGGTCTTCGTCAGGCTGCAATTTACTCCAGGTAAGCCTCTGATGTACTTGTTTTAGCACTCTGGTGAGTTAAACAAAAAGGTAGAATAATGATGCTAGGGTCTGCCATACTGTATAACCAATGCACTGGTAGCATAGGCCTACTTTCAGGGGGGAAAACTTCATTTGGACACAATGTAGACTGAAACAATAATGAGTACCGTGTCGTTTCTCAAGAGGAGACATTCTGCTGATATAAACACCCTGATGATATCATTTTCTACGCATTGGACCTCCTGCGTGATTCATGAGGTCTTCAATCTAGTACTCTTCCTTTACATTATTGACTCTAGACTTCAAAAATCTTTGATTACCGGTCTTAAATTCTCTGATCTTTCACTGATACTCTTTCGTTGCTCCATTCTTGTCTCTGTCAGTGAATTCTGAGCTTTAATGGCTCTGGAAAGGTTCGACAGAGTTTAACCATGTTCCTTTAATGGAAGTCATGTCATAACAACTTCCCAGGCCTTTTTTCATAATTTTGATCTCTGCACATGGTCTTCCCTGCGTTCGGTGCCACTGTAACAGTGACAGTGAATCATGGCGGTTTTCCGCTTGCCTGTAACTCTACAAAACACACAAAAATCATCAAGAAATCCATGCTGGAGGGGAAAGGACACTTTTAGGGCCTACAAAATGATGATGGAACTATGGAGGAATGGCAAAAAATGCAGTGGAAGGCTTGCAGAATGGTGGCGCAGCATGGTGGAAACAGTGGGAATGGACCCAAAATGATGAAAAATAGAGAAATGGACTAATTATATACCAGGGGTGGCGGAGAACACGTGGTGAAAACCTAGAGGACAGGTGGCGCAATACCAATAAAATGGGAAAAGCGATGAAAATGGGTGACGTGGAGTACTGGCGGGGGAAACAGTCAAAGGCGGGGGCAATCTGATCTGGACCGTCTGATCTCAGGAGGAGATCAACGGTTGAAAATGCATCGAATGGCGGCTGATGTTGGGCCTGGGATCCCTTTTTCCTTGGATTATCCCCCGTGCAACTTCGTGGCGCGATCACCGTTAGATGGACAGCTCCAGATCGGACGGTGTACGCACATATCTCGCCGGGTCCATGACTGAACTATAACACGTGATGGAGGGCAGTTTTTGAATAGTGTGTCGGGCCACGCATCATGTGGTTAATGGCATCGCTCCGGAATGAAAAATATCGCCCACCTTCTAAAGGCGGTGCGATAGAAACTGGCAGTTTTCTGCATAGTGTTTTGGCGCGAGGACCACCGGGGCGGATGAACTTCTGACCATTGATTTGCGGATTGAACGAATGGTGGATATGTGATCGGGGCGGTGAAAGGGGTGGGTGACGGATGCTATGGATCTTGTGACGACCGTACGATCTGTATAGATCGACGGCTCAAAACGCTCCCGATACACATTTGCGATAAGCACTTTTCAGGTTAGCGCACGGTTCTAGCGCCCGGGTCACGTGGGAAATGATTTTTGGGGGCTGGCCGAAAGGGGCTAGGCCTTACATATGTTGAAATGTGGGGTTTCGGCCTTTTTAATGCAATTTGAGGCTAGGAAAGGGTAACAATAGAGGGAATAAGGGTTTTTTAACCAAACCAGGGGTGTGTGTATGGTTTAGAGTGTATTTTGGGATGGTTTAGAAGGACTAGGGGGGGATTTTGGGGTGAAAGGAAGGTTTTGAAAAAGGGAAAAAGGGATGATATGGAGAATTCTGAAGGGGTACAAGGGGAAAATGAAAGCCTTTTGGAGCACAATATTTTACAATCAGTGAGGCTTATTGACTTAGGAACATCAGTGAGAATTAATCAAAGGGCGGAGGCCATGAAGAGGCTTTCAAGGATGATGTGTTTCCAGGGAGATACATTCCTTGAAGGCTCAATAAACAATTTAGCCCCCTGCTTGCTTGTCAAGGAATTTATAGGGGGCTAATAGTTTTATTAGAAATTCACTCTCTATTTCCTCCATTAGAGATCTGGGGGAAGAATATGAGGTAGATGATGCAAATATTGAACATTTGAAAACTACTCTGCATACTACCAAGAATCTTGTTGAAATTGAGCCTAGGAAATATTTAAACATTAATCCTAACTTGATTGTTGAACAAAATAGATTGTTGATACAGATGTTACGGAAATATAAAAAGGAATTTGCATGGGACTATACTCATATGAAAGGAATCCACCCTAGCCTATGCACTCACCACATTTACCTTAAAGAGGACTGCAAACCAGTTAGACAACCACAGTGCCAAATGAGTCCTGCACTTAAGGAGATAGTGAAAGAGGAATTACAGAAACTCCTTAATGCTAATTTCATCTACCCCATTTCTGACAGTCACTGGGTGTCTTTTCTTGTCATTGTTTCAAAAAAGAATGGTAAGTGGAGAGTCTGTGTATACTATATAGAGCTTAACAAGGCCACTCAAAAGGATCATTTCCCTTTACCATTCATTAACCAAGTCCTGGATCCTCTCTCTGGGAAAAAAAAATTTCATTCATGTATGGGTTTAGTAGCTATAATCAAACACAGATTGCCTCGAAAGACCAAGACAAGACAACCTTTACCTACATGCGGGGTACTTTCGCATACAAAGTCCTTCCTTTTGGCCTTTGCAATGCGCCAACAACTTTTCAAAGGGAAATAATGGGTATCTTTTCGGATCTCTTGAATGATTGTCTTGAAATTTTTATGGATGACTTTACACCCTACGATGATGCCTTTGAAATAGAATTACTTAATTTGGAAAATATGTTGGAATGTTGTGAACAAAATAATGTTTCTTTGAGCATGGATAAATGCCACATGATGATGACTGAGGGAATTGTACTAGGACATTTCATTTCAGCAGATGGAATAGACCCTCCAAAAATTGAGGTAATCTTGAAAATCCCAACTCCTATAACTTAAAAAGAGGTACATAGATTTTTGGGACATGCAGGGTACTACAAATGATTTATATAAAATTTTTCAAAGATTTCATCTCCTCTATTTTATTTTCTCATGAAAGATGTGGAATTTGTGTGGACAGGAAAGTGTGAGCAAGCCTTTTCAAAGTTAAAGAACTGTGTAACATCAACACCTGTTTTGCGAGGGCCAAACTGGAAACTTCCATTCCATATCGCCACAGATGCATCTGACATAGATTTGGGCATTATTTTGGGGTAGCTTGAGGAAAAGAAACCTTATTCCATTTACTACACCAACAAGAATTTAACTCCAGTTGAACTCAATTATACAGTGACTGAGAAGGAATTCCTAGCATTAGTGCATGTTATCAACAAATTTCAGCATTGCATCACCATGTATCAAGTATTTGTACACAATGACCATGTTGCAATTCGATTTTTAAAGAGAAAACCTGTTAGCAATGGTAGAGTTACAGGATGGTTATTGCTATTACAGGAATTTGATATCACTATTTCAGATAAACCTAGAAAAGATAATGTGGTTGTTGATTTTCTTTCTAAATTAACTATAGGTGATGATTAAACTCTTACTGAGGATTCTTTTCTAGATAAATATAATTTTTCAATATCTACTCACTCCCTGTGGTATGCATATATAGCCAATTATCTTGCTGCAATAAAATTCCCACACCATTTATATTCCAAGGAAAAGAGGAAGATCATAAAATAGAGTGCTACCTACTCCTGGATAGAAGGAAATCTCTATCACATCGGTCTATATTTTCAGATTAGGCGGTGTGTTAGAGAAGATGAGGTTTTTGAGATCTTGAAAGCTTGTCATGAGGAACCCTATGGAGGGCACTTCGGTGCTAAAAGGATGGGATATAAAGTACTCCCAAAGGGGTACTACTAACCAACCATATTCCAGAATGCCAAGAAGTTTGTGAAGGGATGTGATAGCTACCAAAGCATGGACTAGCCTCTGAAATCAAATGAGATGTTGTTGCAGCCTCAAATAGTGATAGAACCATTTGAGAAATGGGCCCTGTATTTGTAGGGCCAATTAATCCTTCATGACAGAAAATATCATATATATTGGTCTACACTGACTATGTCATAAAGTGAGTCGAAGCTAAGGCACTAATTAGAGCTACAGAGCAGGATGTTTCAGACTTCTTATTCGAAGATATCTTTGTTCACTTCGAGATACCTAGGGAGATAGTGATGGATGGAGGGCCTCAGTTCACATATCATTTTATCAATAAGTTGGTTGAGAAGTATAGAATTCATCACAGGATCACTTCACCTTATCACCCAAAATAAAATGGTCAAGTAGAGAGCACCAATAAATTTATTGAGGGAATCTTAGCAAAGACAATAGCGAGCCACCAAATAAATTGGCCGAGAAACTTCCAGAGGTTTTGTGGGCTTACAGAAAAACATGGAGGAATACTACATGCTTCTCACCATATGAATTGGTGTATGGTAAGAATCGGTTATTTCCCATAGAGTTCGAAATAAATACATTAAGAACAACATTGCAGGTCAATCTGGATTTAAGCACAGTGCAAAGACAAAGATTGAACCAACTCAATGAGTTGGAAGAGAAATGGCTAGCTTCCATTCAGCAGACGGAGATCATTTAGTAGAAAAGTGCTATATGGCATGACAGGTTCATTAAGAATAAGAAATTCTAGACAAGAGATTGGGCTCTCTTGTATGATTCAAGATTCAAGGATTTCAAAGGCAAGATCTACACCAAATGGCTAGGTCCTTACGAAGTAGACACAGCCTTTGAAAATGGGACTGTACAATTGGTCACCATTGACAATTCCAAAACACCATTACTAGTTAATGGGCACCATCTGAGGTTATATCATCAACCTGCTTCGAAGGAATCTTTTGTTAACATTGTCACAAACTCTGATCTTCATGTTACAGCAGTAGGAGAATGTTCCCCTCTGCAGCCTGAAATTTGAAATTCCAATAAGTACAGTAGCTGAAAACCACCCTTCTCGCAGCTGTTACACCTGTTAAAAAAATAAAAATCTGATTGTGAAAACATCTTTTTGGGGCACAGTCAAACAATTTGTAATAGTTGAAAACCACTTTTTTGGCGGCTATTACACCCAGTTTTTTTTCCCTTTTCCAAAACATCATCCTTTATTCCCGATATATTTTACAAGATGATGTTACTTATTTATTTCTTTTTTGTATACTATTTTTCCTAATCATCATGTTTTTTGAAGAATAATACAAAGGTTGTCTCGGTTGTTACACATGTAACAACCGACAACCATGAGTACTGTTCCTTATTTCTTCGCATGCAGCAATAATTGTGGAAGTCAAGTGTGATCGCCACGATCACTGCGAGAA
Organism: Pinus albicaulis; assembly: GCA_034641835.2. Lineage (NCBI taxonomy): Eukaryota > Viridiplantae > Streptophyta > Pinopsida > Pinales > Pinaceae > Pinus > Pinus albicaulis. The sequence continues at coordinate 1,468,536,386 of CM076577.1, forward strand.
GTACGCCGCCAATTCAAATTACTCCTCCACATCGCTTCAAGTACGTCATTCAAAAGGTAACATCATCATTTAATATTTTGGTGATTAATGTCAAGTAATGATATTCCCATGACGGTCGTGGGCAACCATCACCATTAAAGCAAGGGGGGGATATATCTTTTAATCATTGAAATAAATCCATAGTTATGAACTGTTATTAACCTTACATGCATCCAATTAATAGCATGATAGAAAATTATGACCAAATCCAGCCAGAAAATGCATTTGTACTTAGAAGCCAATACTTTTCATAATGAGACATTTATGTAGGAATGTGTGAAGTATGATTAGTTAATTCGCAAATCCTATCACCTCCCATCACCTTCCTCAACCGAAGCCTTGTATCCTCGTCTAAAACTCTTCATCCGGGATGAGCAAAGTAGGGTTCCGAGAGGAAATAAGAAGTGCAATGACATTATAGTTGGTTGAGAAATAAGGAGTGAATTCAAAATAACAGTAAGATGGGAGGAGTAGCAGTAAGACACGAGCGAGATTCCATGGATGCCTTGCAGAACTGTACAGAAGCTTACCAGGTATTTAGGGACGCTGGGTGGATTGAATATTTTCAGAAATTGGAAGGCTCGGATGAGGCCATTGCAATTAAATTCACTCATAATTTGAATAATCACCATACCAGAGTCAGGGGCCTGCAAATTGAGGTGACAGAAGAAGTGATTTCCTGAGTAACCACGTTGCCAGTAGATGGAAAGAGATGATTTAACAAGAAAATCAATGACCCTTCTTTGAAGAAATACTTTCTTGAAGGAGAAGAAAATTTGGAAAAGAAGGGAAGAGGAATTGATAGATTATCACTCCCCCAGCCATGGGCAGATGTTGCCCTGGGTTTAATCAAATACATTACTTGTGAGGGAATATCCATAATCGTTTTTAATTATCACTTCCATCTACTTAATAATCTTTGACACCAACAAAAGATTAACCTTCCATTCTACTTATTGGGAAACATTAAACATATGGCAGCAGCAGTGAAGACAAGAGCACATCCGGCAGCATGTGTGACCAATCATGGACTTATTAATTTGATCGTGATGTATTCCCTAAGCCAATAGGGAAGGAGCTGGGAAGAATTTAAGCGAAAAAGGCCTAGGACAAGCTAGAGAAAACATGTCATGACTTCGGAAGGAATTCATGGAGAATCTGAGGCCCAAACATGGCCCGTTAGGGTCAGAATTTGAAAACAAACCACTAACGAGCCAATTGAGGATAGATGGCCAAAACATAGGGTCAAAGTTAACTTTCCCACAAAACCATTTCCCACGGCTGGAAAGTAGAAAGAAGCAGAAGGATCAAAAGAAGAAGAAAGAGAACCCTCCTCTTCAAGTAAGGACAAAACTCATGTTCTTCTTTTAGAACTTGAAAATTTGAGAAAGGAAAATGAACAGGTGAACAAAAGATCATTTGAGGGGAAGGAAATCTTAGTATATGTATGCACAACATATTCTTAAGGACTAACAGCAGTAGGATATAAGGTCTGTGGGGAAAACACCAGCCCAATGGAAACAGAAACAAAAATTCGGGAGGTTGTTACACAAGAACCTGCAAAGGATATTGTTGTTACACAAGAATCATCAATTAAAATAGAGCCTCCCATAGTGATTGACCTAGAGGCTGATACACAAGAACCTGTGGAGGCCATTGTTGTTACAGAAGAAACAACAATGGACATAGAGGCTACTCTATGTTAAAATGAAGGGGTTGATACACATGAACCTTCTAATGAAGTTATTGTTACATAAGAACCAACAGTAGAAGTGGAGCGAACCCATCCAACAGAGGTTGTTACACCCATTATTGATGTTGATATTGAATGCAGGGGAACGTCGTTGTAGAAATTTATTAATACTGATAGTATTACCAAATTCTCTTAATCTAACAAATTAATCTTATGTTAAATACAGAATCCTTCCACTTAATTCTTTGCGGAAATTAAATCGCCAATTGAAAAACACATATGAAGCAAATAAATCGCACATAAACACATTTTTTTAACAGAAAAGCTTAAATCTAAAAACCCCAACTATCATATATTATATATATCAATGGATCATGTAATAATCTCATACAAATCTTAGTACATCAAGCTCTCAGTACAATCAACAATCATTACACACTGTCATGCAGAAATTTGCATATCTATGCACCAATTTCTTGCCTCCTAACAGCCTACCTCCACTGCACAATCCCTGCTAAAGAAGTCCTCTGAATGAATTTGAATTGGCCTTACGTTGACTACGCAATCCTCATTGGCATCTCCAATGTGTGTCAGATGCATTGAATGCATCACTATAGTCACAACAGATAGTCCATCTCACCCTTTCACCTATGTTGGGAAAAATACTGAGAGGGGGGGGTGAATCAGTATTTAGTGCAAACAATAAAACTTTGATATTTCTTTCTTAAAAACCATACGCTACTTTCCAGAAGCAAACCTGCGTATATACATGGATATCCTTTACAGAACTCGCGTATATCCAACGATCTAATTATGCATTTAGTTCTTGACTTAGATCATTGCATTACTCATTCATCAGATATTTAGAAAACAGTAAACAATTGCAGGAAGAACAGAATAATCATCACACATAAGCAACCACACATGAACACCAGGATTTTTTTAGGTGGAAACCCAATTCGGGAGAAAACCACCGCTGTCGTCGTCTCAGTCTTCAATTTTTATTATTAAGAAAACTTCTTACAACATGTACTGGTGCAGACTCATACTAGTACGCAGGCACCCACCTGCAGAAGGCTACAACCTTCTCTCGTTTACCAGCCTCTCCTGGAAGAGAGAAACAACCCCCTGCTCTCATTTACCAGCCTCACTTGGAAGGGAGCTACTACCCCCTGATATTAGCACCAGCCTCTACTCGCAGAAAGCTTCTACTTTCAGACTGAAGGTTTCAACCCTCAGATCCACTGCAGACCACGTTTCATCAATTTTCAAACTGGATCAAATAGATTCAACACAACCCTTTACTTGTCAATAAACAACATTTTCCCAATGCATCAAACAGAACAGTGAAACCACTGTAACCAGAATATCAGAGATAACCCAGACTTCAAAATAAATATGCAGAAACACTTTCAACCTTGAGCAACCATAAGATCAGATATCATACGCGCTTTTATTTAATCAGACCCACGTATATATGCGCTTTTGATGAAGTTAACCCGCGTATACATCTGTGTGTTTTCCAAAATAACCCTAACTGTCCATATGCGACTTTGTTGAAACAGATCCGCGTATACACGCGTTTTTCATGAACTGAACTTGCGTATAGATCTATAAAAGATAAACTTTGCACAACAAATCAGATCTATGAACTTACCCAGATTTATTCAAGTTCTTCAGTAGATTTTTGCCAGGCCTTCATCACTTCTTTTCAGATCATCCAAGAGATTCACCATTTCTAGATCTAGATATCTTTTACCTTCACCATGTTCATAGACGCATCATAGATTCAGATCTATCAATTAAGAGCAAATTTCAACTATGCAGATATACTTCAGAATGAAGTATTCATTAAAGCCCCAACACTTGAACACCCATCCACAATGATTTTCTTCTCCTTATATAGATTTGGCCTTCATCAATACCATGAGTCAAAACCACATCACTTCCGATGGTATTCCTGGATGGGATCAACTAGACAATCCAGCGCTCAATACAATGGGTCAATACCATGGTAGTAACCCTTGGTTTTACATGTTTAGAGCCCAATTGAGCACACGCGACTTGGAATGTTATTTCCCGCGTGCATATGCGACTTCCCCTAGAAAAACTCGCGTATGCCTTGTGACATACACTTTTCATCACTGCTCTAGCCCATTCTGGAAATTCTTTCTTTTGCACCTTCTATACTGATTGGAGATACATCAGATGTATATCATTCACAAGCTCATCAAGAACAACTTCATTAAGTAGGTTTCCATCATCTTCATCAAGTGGGTTGTCATCAAGGATAACACTCAGCATCATATTGCCAACAATCTCCCCCTTTGGACTTGATGGCAACCACGATGGAGTTTGAGCACCAGAACAGATAGATACATTGAGATTATAATCATTATACAACAACCACGACATTCTTTCCCCTTATTCAAACACCATGTCACTCTCCCCCTTTGACATCAAGGGCAAAGGGCGGATAAAAACCAACACAAGGTTTTTCTCCTCATGTAGATAGAAGAGCGTTGTAGATCTGATGTGCACTGAAGTTACCATGCTCCCCCTGAGTTCATGCTGAATCTTCAAACATATTTATCAATGAAGTACATGACTCTTTTCCTATCACCAAGGACTCATACTTACATCAAATATCCAACCAAGTGGATTTACATGACTGAATATTACAATTTTACATCATAGGTCTCAACATGACCTTTTCAACAAATTACAAATATGAATTTTCATGACCAATACCGGAAGGACCTCAAGAGAGATCATATTTCAGAATCATCATAATGTCAACAATGCATTATACTCAGCAAGGCTAATGCTCCCCCTGAAACTGTACAACCAATGCATCCTTTCCAAGTGACCAAAACTCCCCCTTAGCTTGTGCATCCAAACAGTACTGCAGCTGTGCTGAGAAATGCTGACCCCAAAAATTTGTCAGCAACCAACCATACGCGGTTTTCTGTGTATGAAGTTTCGTATATACGCGACTTCCGTTCAGGAAACCCGCGTATCCAATTTAATCTTCTGAATTTAGGCAGATTTGTTCTTCTGACTGGCAGAGACTACTCCCAGCTTCTGTCTTAGATATTCGAATGCTTCCCTGGGCAGAGGCTTGGTAAAGATATCAACAACTTGTTCTTTGGAGGGAACATACTCCAACTTCACCTTTTGTTCAAGCACTTGTTCGCGTAAGATGTGATACTTGATGGGAATGTGCTTGGTCTTCGAATGCATAACCGGATTCTTTGAGATACTGATGGCACTTGTGTTATCACACATAATGGAGAAAGGAGATGTACATTTGATTTGAAAATCTTGTAATGTTTGCATCATCCAAAGGAGTTGAGTGCAACAAGATGCGGCAGCCACATATTCTGCTTCTTTTGTAGATAAGGCAATAGAATTTTGCTTCTTTCTGAGCCAAGATACTAACTGGGGTCCCATATAGAATGCACCACCACTAGTGATTTTCCGATCATCAACATTTCCAGCCCAATCTGCATCAGTGTAAGCATGAAGAGTAAGATCAACATTCTTTGGATACCATAGTCCAAAGTCTTGAGTTCCTTGTAGATACTTGAATATTCTTTTGACAGCCTGAAGGTGAGACTCTTTTGGATTAGCTTGGAATCGTCCAACAATCCCGACTGCATGCATAATGTCTGGTCTAGTCCCAGTGAGATAAAGTAAGCTTCCTATCATTGATCTGTATTCTGGTTGATTCACCGTGGGAGAATCATCATGAGAACTGAGATTACATCCGGTTATCATTGGTGTACTTACAGGTTTGCATTCTTCCATGCCATGCTTCTTCATAATTTTCTTAAGATATTTTGCTTGTGATAAGAATATACCATCTGTAGTTTGATGCACTTGCAAGCCAAGAAAGAATGTTAGTTCTCCAAGTAAGGAAATTTCAAATTCTTGCTGCATGACAGAAGCAAATTTCTGACTCATAGATTCTTCATTACTCCCAAAAATGATATCATCAACATATACAACCACAATCAATAGTTTATCATTTTCAACTTTTTTGTATAAGTTGCTATCAGCAGACCCTTTTGAAAATCCTTGTTGATGAAGATATTTGTCAAGACGATAATACCATGCCCTTGGAGCTTGTTTGAGACCATATAGAGCCTTTTTAAGTTTACAAACAAGATTTTCATCATTTCCAAAAATGAATCCTTCCGGTTGTTCTATATACACTTCTTCTTCTAGATCACCATTGAGAAAAGCAGATTTAACATCCATTTGATAAACTTTGATTTGTTTAAAACTTGAAAAAGCAAGAAACATTCTTATGGCTTCAAGTCTAGCTACAGGAGCAAAAGTTTCTTCAAATTCTATACCTTCTTGTTGAGTATACCCCTTGCAAACCAGTCTAGCTTTGTTTCTTATAACATCCCCATTCTCATTTAACTTGTTCTTGAATATCCATTTAGTTCCAATGATATTTTTATCATGTGGTCTTGGTACCAATTCCCATGTTTGATTCTTTTCAATTTGATCAAGCTCTTCATTCATGGCTTGAATCTAGCATTCATATTTGCTAGCTTGATTGACATTGTGTGGTTCAATTGAGGATAAAAATGCCAGATAGCTAGAAGATTCCACAAGAGTCCTCCTTGTTTGTACACATGATTCCTTGTCTCCCAAAATTTGAGATTCAGGATGATTCTTTTGAACATATCTGGATGGAGCCTTTTCAGATAAATCATCTTCAGGTTCTTCATTGGATCCACTGTCTATATCTTTTCTATTTGATGTAGAAGGACAAAAGTCACCATCATCTTCTTATGTTGTTTTTTTTTCTTATTTAGGAGCTACAGGAGACTCATCAATAACAACATCGATACATTAAACAATATTTCGAAGCCTTTTATTGTAACATTTGTATGCTCTACTTGTAGATGAGTAACCAAGAAGTATCCCTTCATCTGATCTAGGTTCAAACTTGCCAAGCTTTTCATCATTATTTTTGATAAAGCATTTACTTCCAAAAACTCTAAAATGCTTCATAGAGGGAGAATTACCATACCAGAGTTCATATGGAGTTTTGTCACTATTTACCCGAACATGTGCCTTGTTGAGAATGTTTGTTGCTGTATGTGTTGCTTCTCCCCAGAACATGTCAGGAGTTCCTGAATCATCAAGCATAGCTCTAGCCATTTGTTGAATTGTTCTATTCATTCTTTCTGCTACGCCATTTTGTTGTGGAGTGCCAGCTACAGAGAACTGTATTTTTATGCCATGTTGTTCACAAAATTCAAAGAATTCATTTGATGTATATTCTCCTCCTCAATCAGATCTAAGACACTTGATTTTTAGATCAAATTCATTTTCCACCAATGCGTTGAAGATCTAAAATTTTTCAAATGCTTCATCTTTGTGTTTAATCAACCCGATCCAGCACATTCTAGAGAAATCATCAATAAATAAGATATAGTATTCTTCCCCACGTGGTGACTTTTTCCTCATAGGTCCCCATATATCAGTATGAATGAGTTCAAGAGGCTTACTTGATGATCCTTCTTTGGCATTAAACTATACTCTGGTCTGCTTACCGAATTGGCAATATTTGCATATGATACTCTCTGGTAGAGTAATATTGGGAAGACCACGAACAGCTTGAAGTCTGCTTGCTTTGTTGATTTGAGAGAAGCTCAGATGTCCCAGCCTTCTATGCCATAGCCAATTTTCAAGATTTTCCAAGTAACATTGATATTTGGCTCTTCAATACATACTGTGCTCTTTGATTCTTTCCTTTATAATAGTGTTAATTCGTATCAAGATCACGAACCACACATTCTTTGGAACTGAAGACCACTTCTGCTCCTTGATCACACATTTGACTAACACTCAAAAGGTTATGTCTTAATCCATCCACATACATGACATCTTTAGCCTTCACCTTTTCTTTTAGAAATAGTGCCCCTTTTCCTTTGATTACAGCAGGAGTATCATTTCCAAAAGTAACTTTCTTTTCCTTTTCCAGAGCATTATAAGTATGAAGTTTGCTTTTGTCACCTGTCATGTGTCTTGAGCATCCACTATCAATGTACCATTGATTTTCTTCACCTTCCGCAAATAATGCTATCCCACAATTTTCAACCCCGTAATTCTTCTCTTTTTTCCATACTTTGAACTCAAGGAAAACGCTGTTTGTCAATTTTGTCTGGGATCTGGGATTTTTTCAGCGGCCAAAGTTATTGCAATAAGTACATTCAACTTCGTTTTGAAGAGGAGAAAAGTTGCTATAGGTGTTCTTCTTTGGTTCAATATTCATCCTTTTCTTTCTTGCTTCTCTTGTCATGATGGTTTTATATGCAACACATTGAACAACTTTATGACCAAAATTGTGACATGAGAAACATTGTCCATTGAAGTAGAAATTTCTGCGATCATGAAATCTTCTAATTGAATTTACCTGTTGATTGTTGTTTCTTTGAGAGATATCCCTTGTATTGTGATGATCATGCTTTACCTGTAAATATTCTTTATTCCCTTGCTGAGTGGCTGAATGAAGTAAACCAGTTGTAGCTGCTTTTAGATAATTTGGTGCTGAAGCCTGAGAAGATTCTCCGGTATATCCAAGACCTATCTTAATAAGAGGAGAACGTTGAACCTTGATAATCTCATCTAAGGTTTCAGATCCTTTAGCAAATCTAAGATTCAGAGTCTTTACTTTCTCAAGTTCTTTTCTTAGACTTACTACTTCACATTCTAATTTCTCATTGTGTTTCTTCGCTTCTTCATTCTGCCTTTTTAGAGTTTCTATGATTATTTTACTTTCTTCCAAGCATATTTTGAGTTGATTGTTTTGATCAAGAAAATCATTGTCATCTAGAGCATCCATAAAAGCATCCTTTTCGTCTCTAGAATTATTTTCAAATGCCATGAGAAGTCTAAGATCTTGTTCACATTCTTCCTCACTATCAGATAACCCATCACTGTCTTCATTTGTATAGTAACTTTTCTTAGTGCTAGATCGGTTCTTATTCCTTCTTGCTACTTCTTTCCATTTAGCAGATGTTTTATAAGGACACTTTGCAGCATAATGACCAACTCTTCCACAATCAAAACATTTGAAAGGAAGCTTACCTTTGAATCTTCCGGTTCCTAGTTGGAGTCTTCTCACAAAGTTTGCCTCATCTTCTTCTGAGATATATCCTGATCCTTCTGGTTTTTGAACTTATTTTCCTTTTGTAGATGCTTTAAAAACAGCTTCTTTGACTTCAGATGATCCTCCTCTCCTCATTTCATATGCAGTCAATATGCCATGAATTTTCACCACAGTAAGAGTTTGGAGATCCTGTTTTTCTTCAAGAGCAGAGACTTTTGATTCAAATTTTGTCGTTAGCGATCTTAAGATTTTCTCAACCAAGGTAGATTCCGTGATTGTTTCTCCCAGATTTCTCATACGATTTACAACATCATCAAGACGTAAAAAGAAACTGGAAATATTCTCATCACTAAGCATTTTTAAATTTTCATATTCAATTCTGAGAGTTTGAAGTTTTGCACTTTTTACCTTTGCATCACCTTCATAACTTAGATTGATTTTGTCCCATATCTCCTTTGTTGTATTCAGCTGCATAACTTTGACAAATTCTGATTCAGTTAGACTTCCCATTAGAACATTGATTTCCTTTGCATTTATTTCATAATTCTTCTTTTCAGTCGGATCTGTTGGTATTGCAGCTGGATATTGATATCCTTGTTCAACAATGGCCCATACATCTGCTCCCATAGACTGAAGATAGGATCTCATCCTTATTTTCCAGAATATTAAATTTCTTCCATTAAAGAGTGGAGGCTTGATAGATGTTGTTCCATCTTGATTGCTCATCTTGCTTGATCTTCCTTCTAGCGGTTAAGCCTTTTCAGAAGGACCTGCTCTGACACCAATTGTTGGGAAAAATACTGAGAGGGGGGGGTGAATCAGTATTTAGCGCAGACAATAAAACTTTGATATTTCTTTCTTAAAAACCATACGCTACTTTCCAGAAGAAAACCCGCGTATATACATGGATATCCTTTACAGAACTCGCGTATATCCAGTGATCTAATTATGCATTTAGTTCTTGACTTAGATCATTGCATTACTCATTCATCAAATATTTAGAAAATAGTAAACAAGTGCAGGAAGAATAGAATAATCATCACACATAAGCAACCACACATGAACACCAGGATTTTTTAGGTGGAAACCCAATTCGGGAGAAAACCACCGCTGTCGTCATCTCAGTCTTCAATTTTTATTATTAAGAAAACTTCTTACAACATGTACTGGTGCAAACTCATACTAGTACGCAGGCACCCACCTCCAGAAGGCTACAACCTTCTCTCATTTACCAGCCTCTCCTGGAAGGGAGAAACAACCCCCTGCTCTCGTTTACCAGCATCACCTGGAAGGGAGCTACTACCCCCTAATATTAGCACCAGCCTCTACTCGTAGAAAGCTTCTACTTTCAGACTGAAGGTTTCAACCCTCAGATCCACTGCGGACCACGTTTCATCAATTTTCAAACTGGATCAAACAGCTCCAACACAACCCTTTACTTGTCAATAAAAAACCTTTTCCCAATGCATCAAACAGAACAGTGAAACCACTATAACCAGAATATCAGAGATAACCTAGACTTCAGAATAAATATGCAGAAACACTTTCAACCTTGAGCAACCATAAGATCAGATATCATACGCACTTTTATTTAATCAGACCCGCGTATATACGCGCTTTTGATGAAGTTAACCCGCGTATACATCTATGCATTTACCAAAATAACCCTAATTGTCCATACGCGACTTTGTTGAAATAGATCCACGTATACACACGTTTTTCACGAACTGAACCTACGTATAGATCTATAAAAGATAAACTTTGCACAACAGATCAGATCTATGAACTTACCCAGATTTCTTCAAGTTCTTCAGCAGATTTGTGCCAGGCCTTCATCACTTCTTTTCAGATCATCCAAGAGATTCACCATTTCTAGATCTAGAGATCTTTTACCTTCACCATGTTCATAGATGCCTCATAGATTCAGATCTATCAATTAAGAGCAGAGTTCAACTATGCAGATATACTTCAGAATGAAGTATTCATTAAAGCCCCGACACTTGCACACCCATGCACAATGATTTTCTTCTCCTTATATAGATTTGGCCTTCATCAATACCATGATTCAAAACCACATCACTTCCGATGGTATTCCTAGACGAGATCAACTAGACAATCCAGCGCTCAATACAATGGGTCAATACCATGGTAGTAACCCCTGGCTTTACATGTTTAGAGCCCAATTGAGCATACACGACTTGGAACATTATTTTCTGCGTGCATACGCGACTTCCCCTAGACAAACTCGCGTATGCCTTGTGACATACACTTTTCATCACTGTTCTGGCCCATTCTGGAAATTCTTTCTTCTGCACCTTCTATACTGATTAGAGATACATCAGATGTATATCATTCACAAGCTCATCAAGAACAACTTCATTAAGTAGGTTTCCATCATCTTCATCAAGTGGGTTGCCATCAAGGACAACACTCAGCATCATATTGCCAACAACCTATCTCTCCACTGGGTCTCCACTGTAACTGACATGCAAGTAGTTAACTGTTGTATTTGCTGAGTTATAAGTGAGTCTCTAGTTATGAATTAATTAAATAATTAATTCACTAAACTCTCACTAGTGTATCTTCAGTTAGAACTAGGTACAACTAGCACAATTGAGCTTAACTCACTTAACTAAGTTAAATTGAATAACAACCCCCATAACTACTCTTCCAAATATGTCACAACTTTGCCACTTTAGTTGTAACTGAGTCCTCCATGCATGAGTCACCAATGACCCTAGGAATTGTGTAATTCCTTCAACCCACTGATTTGCCAAATTTTTTAACTGAAATAAAGTGATCCAAGAGAATAAGTTGATATTTATTGTTAGATTATTATTAAGGGCTAATAATAATCGACATCCATCTATTTTTAGATTGGCGGTCTATAAATAGACTTCGCCCAATATTCTAAAAATAGAATGTCATCTATTTTTCACATTTGACCAACCATATACAAATAGCATCCTGTAACTTATAGAATATGCTCACCATGTCTAAAAATAGACATACACCTAAAAATATCCTGTGGGCCCCACTTAGTGAAGGTGCTTAATTATCACTAAGCTCATCATCTTGTTGAATCTCGACACTCCCTCTCAAAAATATAGGGATTATCCTTCACCCCGATGCTGCCTCTATGGTATTCGAATTTTCACCTGCTGAGCACCTTCATGAGAATGTCTGCATCCTGATCTTCCGTAGGAATGTACTGAAGCAACATGATCTTCCTTTGCACAAAATATCTGATATGATGATACCAGATATCTATATGTTTATATCTATCATGAAACATAGGATTAATTGAGAGTTTAATGCAACTCTGATTATCACAATGTATCACTGTAGGATCTAAATGAGAACCGAACAAACCTACCAGGATCTTCCTCATCCAGATAGCCTCACATATAGCTTGACTTGTTGCCATGTATTCTGCTTCCGCTGAACTAAGTGCCACATATATTTGTTTCCTATTGTACCAAGAAACTCTTGTAGATCCGATACTGAAAACCCCTCCTAATGTGCTCTTTCTTTCCATTAGGCTACCTGCCCAATCTGCATTCATGAAGCCATGCAACTTCACCTCATCCATCTTTCTGTACCATAATCCATACTCATATGTGCCCCTAAGATATCTCAATACATGCTTGCCTACCTTCCAAAAGAGCTTAGTAGGCTTAACCATCACTTGACTAAGTTGTTTCACCGCATAGCATATGTTTGGTCTTCTATTAACTAAATACATGAGCGAACCCATCAACTGTTTATAAACAGGGACATCCACTACCTCTGCCGATGTAGCATCCTTTTTACTCCAATTTCATGGCAGAGGAGTATCCATGGGCTTGCATTCCTCCAAGTGAAACTTACCAAATATCTCCTAAGCATACTTGCCTTGAGACATAAATAGTTCACCTTCTCGCTGCCATATTTCCAATCCAAGGAAATAATGAAGGAGGCCCAAATCCTTCATCTCAAACTCCTTTGCAAGAGTTTCCTTACATGAGTGTATGAACTACTCATCACCCGTTAGTATTAAATCATCAACATAAAGAACAATGATTAAAAGCTTACCCTCCACCACAATTTGTTATAGGTTTGCATCCACCTCACTCTTGGTGAAGCCAAGTCCAGTGAAATAGTTGTCGATCCATGTGTACGAAGCACGAGGTGCTTTCTTCAGCCCATACAGCGCTCTTTTGAGTCTACACACATGCGACTCACTGATAAAGATCTCAAATCCTTCAGGCTTCTCAATGTACACTTCTTCGTCAATGATCCCATTAAGGAAGATAGTCTTCACATCCATCTGATGAATGTGCCAACCCATCTACGTTGAGAGAGAAAGGATGGTCCTTATGGAAGAATACCGTGCAACAGGTGCAAAGGTTTCTTCATAATCAATCCCCTCGATTTGTGAGAAGCCTCGGGCAACAAATTTTGCCTTATACTTCTCAACGCTCCCATCAGCAGTTTGCTTTACCTTGTAGATCCATCTTGAACCTACCACTGATTTACCAACCGGCCTTGGAACAATATCCCAAGAATTATTTCTAACAATGGAGTCATACTCCTCCACCATTGCATCTACCCATGTGGGCTCCTGCACTTATTCTTCAAAAGAAGATGGCTCTGTCACAATACACTTTCTCATGAGAGCCATGTATCCAGTGAAACGGTCAGGTGACTTTCTCTGTCTGCGTTGTGATGTAGGGACTCCTACATTCTGTGCCGCATCAAGCTTTAGTCTCTCAACTTCTGTGGTACGGTTTCTGCCTGTTCTGATGTTTGGTTCTGCATGAGTGGACTCCTCCACTCCATGAATCTCCTCCTGTGGCTAATCCACATCCAGAGGCTCATCTTTAGGAACAAGAATTTCCTCCTCCGCATGCAAGTGTATCACCCTCTCAAACGAAAACTTCATGGATTTCACCTCATTGAATTTCATATCCCATCACACCACAGTCATCCGACTGTTTGAAAAATACACACGATAAATATGGGATGTTTTTGTGTACCCCAAAAATATCCCAACTTTTGTAGTCGGCTCCAGCTTCTTCTTGGCATCCTTTATCACATGAATGTAAACAGACGAGCCAAAAATATTCAAATGAGAAATATCAGTCTTCTTAACTATAAAATCTTCTTTAGGTGTACTCATGCCAAGTACTCTACGAGGAAAACGATTTTTCACATAAACCGCAGTGTTGCATGCTTCCACCCACAAGTGCATTGGTGGGCCCTGGTCATGCAGCATATCTCGTGCAACACCCACAATCATTCTTTTCTTCCTCTCTGTGACCCCATTCTGCTATGGGTTATGAGGCACTATGAGTTCTCTTCGAAATCCTTCTTTTCTATAGAAGTCTTTGAATTCATTCGAGAAATATTCACCACCATTATCGCTTCACAGAGCCTTCACTTGCTTCCCTGACTCCTTCTCCACCAATTCTTTAAACTCACAAAACTTTGATAATGTTTTACTCTTCTTCTGCACGAAGAAGATCCAGCATCTATGTCATAAAAAAAATATAACATAATACCTATGTTTTTTTGTTGAAGAAATTGGGAAAGGTCCACACATGTCTGTGTGAATTCTCTCCAGGATCACCGAAGCACAGTTCTCATTCTCATGAAAGGTGGTCTTCACAAAATTACCCAAGTACATCCCTTGCACTGATATGACTATGCAAGAGTACCCTTGGGAAGTCCAGCAGAAATCTGCTGCAAAATATTCAAGGCGCCATGGTGAAGATGGCCCAATCTCCTGTGCCATAATTCGCCCTCATCTTGGCTCACCACTTCTTCTGCTTCCCATCATTGTAGCGCAGCTATCTACCTCTATATTGTAGAGATTCTTAACTCAAAGCCCTATCCTCTTGGTTTGAACTGTTGTTTTATGTTGCAGGAAGGCTTTTCCTTCGCTAAAAACAATGTCATAACCTCTGTCCTCCAACATCGCGACCGAGACCAAGCTCTTCTTTAGGCCTGGAACATGCATAACATATTTCAACAGAAATGGTTTACCTAAATCCCTCTCAAAGGTAATGGTTCCAATTTTGGTCACACTGTATCTACCATCGTCGCCCATCTCTATATGCATTTGGAGATTCTTCTCCTCCAAGTCACTAAACAACTCCTTGTCTCCCGTCATATGGAAGGAAGCACCACTATCAAGATACCACACTGATCCCATAATGCTTGAAACCAAGCATGCGATCAAAGAGAAATCAAGTTCAAACTTCGAGGCTAAGGCCTCTCCTGTTGAATCTCCAACAGCCTTCTTGTTCTTCTTTTTCTGTGGGTAGTTAGTGGTGAGATGCCCATGTTCATGACAGTGAAAACACTTCACTTTGGAAAAATCCAGCTTCTTGCCTTTAGCCTCGGATTTTGGATCGGATTTCTTCCCCTTCCCTTTCCTTGTTTTGGCAGCCAAAGAGAAATTCTCTTCATCATCATTCTTCGATGAAGAGCCATCCCTGGTATTCCACCTTATCTCCTCCTACACAAGATCCAACCAAAGTCACTCCCAATCTGGCAGTTTCTCCTGTCCATTGACAGAGTCTTCGTAGTTGTGTCAACTCTTCAGAAGCCCAAGGAGATCCAATATCACCAAGTCATTATCGGAAACTATAATTCCCACACTCCCCATGTCATCCCTACATTGGAAAAACATCGTGAGATATTTTGGAATACTGTCGCCCTTCTCCATTTTGATTTTTCTGAGCTTGTCTTTCAGCGGCAACTTCCTATGGTCACTGCTGCTTTGGAAAAGATCTGTCAGAGCCTTCCACATTGCAAATGGAGTGGCTTTCCCATGAAGGCTTGACATAATATGGCCTTTCACACCTTCCAACATAATTCTCTTTGTCTTCGCTACCTTCTTTTTCCATGCGTCAAGTAATGCAATATCACTATTGATGAACTCCTTCAGTCCATTATCTTCAAGCACCGTCTCCATCCTGTCCTTCCAAGATATGTAGTTAGAGCTACCCTCAAGGGCATACTCCAACTGCAACCCATTGAAAAACATTTCAAAGAATACTCAACTGTCACACCAAGAAATTTCTGCAACAAATTCGAATTGTCCACCAACACAAAACCCAGCACTAATTCAAGTTTGCAATCTCCAATGATCAACACTGCATCGATACCATGTAGAAATTTATTAATACTCATATTATTACCGGATTCTCTCGATCTAACAAATTAATCTTATGTTAAATACAAAATCCTTCCACTTAATTCTTTTTGGAAAAATACACTCACACACTTACTGCATTATTGCGGGAAGTACTCCACCTAAAATCTCATTTTGAATCTATATTTGTCACTCATAATTACAGGAAAAGTAACAAAGTGGCAGATAAATTATCCAAAGAATCCATGGAGCTAGAGTGGGGCAGATGGCTCATCACTGAACATGATGGTGCATAGGTGTATGGGTACTTTCACAGACCATTCATTTATGAACTCCAGGCTTTGGAGGTAGTTGATACATGACTGCTTTGTGATAGTTCTACTCATGGGAGATTCACTTTTTTGATATGATCACCTATAACAGATTACCGGCAGCTAGTATTTTCAATACTTGATATGTATATATGTATTTATTTTCCTTTTGAATTTGTAAGATCATGCACCAAAACTTACAAATAGATACTTCTTTACAGCATGCACCGATATATGATACGCCTATGTGTATTAAGGATAGATTTTTGCTATACTTGCACCATACTGGACAGTATACCGTAAAATGTAACATGTAATTTTTCTACATCAATTAAATATTACGAATTTTTCCCTGTGAAAAAAAAAAAATCTTTCTGAAAATTAAATCGCCAATTGCAAAACACATATGAAGCAAATCAATCGCACATAAACATAGTTGTTTAACGGGAAAGCTTAAAGCTAAAAACCCCAACTATCATATATTATGTATATCAATGGATCATGTAATAATCTCATACAAAGCTTAGTACATCAAGCTCTCAATACAATCAACAATCATTACACACTGTCATGCAGAAATCTACATATTTATGCACCAATTTCTTGCCTCCTAACAGCCTACCTCCATTGTGCAATCCCTGTTGAAGAATTTCTTTGAGTGAATTCGAATTGGCCTTGCCTTGACTATGCAATCCTCATTTTCATCTCCAATGTGTGTCAAATGCATTGAATGTGTTAGGTCTCTGTAATTTTCAAGTTTGGCAAATACAAACTGCAGAGGCTACATATGAACCACTTTGGGATTCTAGGATCTAGCCTTCCTGAATCCAAAGAGGGATCTCTCTATAAGTGTGTTTAAATATGTGATCTTTAAGGCTTGAAATGTGATATTAGGCTAGTTATGACGAGTATGGGTTTTTTTTGTTTGTTTGGGTAAGGACATGATGAAGGTGAAGGAAGTTCAAATAAAGGGTGAAGGTGTATGCAAGTGAAGGGATGATTTCGCTAATAAGATAGGCAAAAAGAAGCTTCAATCCATTGGGCTATGGAGTCATAAGAGGATTTAATTGGACAACAAGTTTCAAGAGTGATCCATGGGGCAAGTCATCTATGTCAAAGGATCTCTTAAGTTGATTTTATGGAATGAAAACGAATGGGAAATGGAGAATGAACAAATCAAGAACAAAGAGCAGCCTAAGATCAAGTAAGTACTTTGAAACTATCTTGCTTTGGCATGCACTTAAGGGAGAACATAAAATTAATCTAAGATAAGGTAAGTGCTTTGAAACTAGCCTGCTTTGAAGTACTTTCAATAGAAAACATTTCAAACACTTAGAATAGCTTGAGATCAAGTAAGGACTTTGAACTTATCTTGCTTTCAACATATTCTATATGAAAACACAAATGATAAGCATAAAGAGTAATCTAAGATCAGGTAAGTGCTTTGAAACTAACCTACTTTCAATGTACTCTTAAGGAAAACTTTCAAAGGAAGAAAACATATAGATAGAGCTTATCAGTGAGAGTAGGGTATTTTTAAGAGTAAATCCTAGCTCTATGTTTGTTGTTCTTTATCAGAGAAAGTGGACAGAATGAAAACACCAAGAAAGATAAAAATTAAAAATATGAAACACATCACCATTGACATAGATCAGGATCCCATAAATCATCTTGTATTTGATGTTCAAACCAGTTACAATCATCAAGCCCAGTGGGTCTCTACAACTTCAAACTGCTCATATCAGCTTATCTATCTTCAAATGCAAACAGGGCATCAACAACTTTAGAAAACTATTACATGCAATAGATATCTAGAGACCAACCATTACAATGTTCTCCTCAAGGAGAATTTATAAGAAAATCAGGAAGTGGGAGAGTTTCTAAGGGTCAAGCATCATTAATTCCATAATCAATGCAATTCCTAGCCTTGAAAACCATGCAAGGCATAAGACAAGAATTCATTTCTACCTATAACTCTGCTTCATAACTCTGTTTCTACTTCTCGAGGCTTAATGGACGAAAATATTGACTTTAGGACTGTTTTTTATCTTTAAAATAGCTTTTGCTGACAATTAGTAATAAGTTCTTTCGATTTGTATTAACTATTCAGCTATATTTAGGCCAATATCTTCTGTTCTTGCAATAACTAGGCCTTATTTGATTTCTGTGAGGCTGCAGGTGGCTTTTGGTAACTGGATAGGGTTGGATTTTGGAGCTGGAGAGGGTTCAATTGGCCTATGAGTGGTGGTGGAGGCTTCTCGAACTGACAGATGTCTTTGTCTTTCTCTAAAACACCTTTAATTTACTTTAGTTCTATGTTTTAGGTCTGATTAGGCTTAATATTTTTCTTCAAGTCTTACCTACGTCTTTATCCTTTCTGAACATTGGATTATAAACATTAATCTTTGATAAAGGCTCTTAATCCTTTAATTTTCCTTCACTGATACTCTTTTTTGCTTCTGTGATGGTCTTTCTACACTTCTGAATCACAACGACTGTAACTGCGGAGATAGAATGAATTTATCACTGTATAAACCCTGCAGAACATAGTAAACTCGTTAAGAAATCCAATGGAAGTGGAGGATGATTACTCTGGATGGCCGAGGAAATGGTGGCGTAGTGATGAAAATGGTGAATGCAGGCTAGAAAATGGTGAACATCGGGGAAGAATGGAGAAAAACAGGGTTGATGAAGTTTTGGTGCGAAGAGGATCTTGGACCGTTGGATTAGACGAATAGATGGTGATAAACAGTTAATATTGCAAGATGGGGTTGTTTGGAAAATAAGTGGAGAAATCAGTGAATGGGGCGAGGTTATATCATGGTCATCTGATTAGATCTTCTATCGGCGATCAACGGTGGAGGTTGCGCGATAATGTCGTATAGACTGAGTTAGGCGGAGAAATAACTTTAAGTGTTTAAAACACAAAAAGTTTAATATCCGGGTGAATACAAAGAAAAAAGGGTAAAATGAAGTGTATCGGGGGCCTTTGGTGGTGGGACCGAGACGGCGGAGGAAGTTAAATGTGGGTCGTTGCATCACTGGAAGAGATCGACGGTGGGGATCTTCCGACGGAGTTATTTGGATGGCCAGACGTACTGAAACGAGGATATGATCTGGGCCGTCGGATGTTATGAAATGGACGGTGGAGATTCAAATAAGAAAATGTAATGAAAATGTGGAAGGGCAGTTTCGGCTGAGAAAACCGTTGGTTTCGCGCTACTTTGGAGTGGTTTTAAAAATTTTCCAAAAAAATGTGATATGCCTCACTGCCTGACACGTGTCCCCTCTGAAACCAATTTTATTGTGTAAATTTGAAACATTAAGCCTCGGACGCAAAGATTACGAGATATGCATTCTTAGCCGTTGGATGGGATGGCGGAAGATCTGACGGTGGGGATGAGAGCGTGATATGGAAAGATGCACAGGCAATACGATGGGAAGAGCCAATGGCGGATTGAATCTTGACCGTTGGATCTATGAAATGAACGACTGAGATCTAACCACATCGGAGAAAGGTAGGGGACCACAACTCCGAAATTTTGATTTTGCGATTTAGCGCAAACCTTTGGATCATTTGAGAGATCAACGATGGAGATCTGATCGGAGGGGAGACAACGAGGGCAAATGAGTGGAGCGTGATTAAATCTGGGCCGTTGGTTCTTGTGGATTTAATGGTCCAGATTAAATCAGCAAAGCGTCGATGGGGCTCTGTGAACAAAGGTGCAGACGAATCCCGACTGTTAGTTCTTGCGGATTCAACAGACAGGATTAAATCGGGGAAGCGATGATTTTGGGCTCAGGAATGGGTCGCAATGATGTCTCAGCTGTCGGATCTACATGGATGGACGGTCGGGATTTGATCGGGGATTGCAAATCGGAGGAGACGCAGGGGTGGCTCTTAAGACTTTGCGCGATACGATTAAGCGCCAGCCGTTGGATCTTCGAAATATCGATGGTAAATATTGAAGCAGAGGGGTAATGAATAAAGGTGATGGGGTGCGATGTGACTAGTGCTGACCGTCGGATCTGGAAAGATCAACGGCGGAGATCGCAACGGAGGTCAGCAGAACAAAAGCTCATCACATCATAAAAAATAGAAGCAACAAAGGAAAAGGCATTAATTGAGGGTTCTGATTGTGATAAGCACCTGGTTCTGGCACCAGGTTATATGCGGAGAAAAGGAGCCAAGGGCTAAGCCGAAGGGGGCTTAAGTCCTTAATGTAAAAAGGGTGTTTTTGACCTAATTTTAGTTCTTTTTAAGGCCAAATGGGAGGCTCCAGTAGGCAACAAAGGGGTTTTTTAAACCAAATAAAGGGAGCTATTAGGTTTAAAAAGGGAATTTTAATGATTTGGAGGGTTAATGGGGGGATTTTGCAAGATTTTGAAAGGGGAAAAAGAGGGTAAAAATGGAGGCTTTTTGAGGATGAAATAGGGCAAATGGAGGCCTTTTTTACAGCAGTTTGTTTCTCAAAACAACAGGGCTTTTTCAGGGGAAACAACAGTGGGGATTCTTCAAAGGGTAAAAGACACATGGAGGCTTCAAGGATGAAATATTGTCAAGGGAAATGTTTCTCTTGAAGGCTCAAAAACATTTGGCCACTTGTTTGCTTGTCAAAAATTTATAGGTGGCTAACAGTGGCTCCACATGGGGATGACATCTTCTTGAAGGTGTCAAGAATCTCAGAAAATAATCTTTGGAAGTAGGCCAGATGCCTGGAACTTGACACATCCCTTTATTTTCTTTAATCAGCTGCCACAAACATGATGGATGTTATATCAGCAAAAAAACATCTCTCCAAACAATCTACCTACCCACCCTACTGTCCTAACATTTTTTCTTCAAGGTGCATTTAGACTTGCAGACCTTTTACATCATCAAATTTTTTATTGAAAGCAGAAAACACTAATCTAATTCTACCCTTATTCCTCCATGAGACCAGATTAGACAATTGGCCTCATAGCTTCTCTACCTACACTAATATTTGCTAGGATTAAACTTTCTAGAAGATTTATTTCTCTACATTCTAAAACAAAAATTTAAAAACAGTCAAACTAGGATTAGACTGTCTGGTTTGCTGTGGGTCCATGGCATAAAGACAGCTGCACATGAACTAAACTTTGCAGAGAATTGAAACCAAAATTGTGAAGGCTTAAAATTGTGAAACTTTGAAACATCCTCTTTCTTTTGTGACTCGAGTTTTTAGCTTGTTAGAGTCACTTTTTATTCTTCCTTTCAGCTCTAGTTTTGGGCTTGTTAGAGCTGATTCATTTTCTTTATTTGCTGGTTCATATTTTGAGCATATTAGAACCAGATTTTCCTTTCTTTGGCTCAGGTTTTGGGCTAATTTGAGCCATTCTTTGAGACTTCAGAGGTTCAAGTTTTAAGTTTATCTGAACCCTTTCTTTTCTCTTTTTTTCTGTTTTTTACTTTTTTGTGAAACTGGACAAAGCAATGGTATTTACAATGGAAGTGAAAACTTTAAACTCTGAATTTTAGCAGTAATAATGTTTGAGCATCCTGCCATTGACAGGACCCCCAAACAGATCTATACCATCTAACTCTTGCAGGAAGAATGCATTTAGACCAATGGTGGACTGGATAATGTAAGGACCTTGCCACAAATTGTCAAATTTGCCATGTTTACCCTTATCTTCTCTTCTAGAGTCCCACTTGAGCACCTTATCTCCAATTTTGAAATCACAAGCCTTGGTTCTCTTATCAAACAACTTTTTTATGTTCTCTTGTACCTTTTTAGCTTTGTTTTAGACCTCTTCCCTTGTCTGCTGGAGATGTATTGTTTGATTAATCCTCCTTACCATGTTGTCCTCTTCTGATTGTATCTCTTGGATCAATTTAATCACTAGTACCCCTAGGTTGGTAGGGAACACTGAATCTGCTCCATAAACAAGCTGGTAAGGGGACATTCCAATGGATTTCTTTGTGGTCAGTCTATCTGCCCACAAAGCATGCACCAACTTGTTATGCCATGATTTCGTATTCTCTTCAAGCAGATTCTTGATGATGGTCACCAAAATTTTATTTGATGATTCTGCTAACCCATTAACTTCAGGGTAATAAGCAGTAGAATGGCCAAAAAAAATTTGATACCTGTGACAAAAATCAATCATATTTTTGGAACCAAAGGCTACTGCATTATCAGTAATAATCTTCCTAGGGCAGCCAAATCTAGATAGGATATGGTCTTCAACGAATTTTATAATAATAGAATCTGTGGCATTCGTAGAAGGGATGGCCTCTATCCATTTTTTGAAGTATTTTGTGGCTGTAAGAATCCATTTGTGTTGGGAATATGAAGCAGGATGGATTTCCCCTATGAAATCTAGGCCCCACTATTGAAAAGGAGCTTCAACAGTGATTGGTTGCAATGGTAAGGGAAGGAGCTTTCTTTTTCCTTCAAAAAATTGGCACTTATTACAGGAAACTATCATTTTATGGACATCTTGGAAGAGGGTGGGCCAATAATAGCCAACTCTAAGGATCTTATTGGTTGTGGTTTTCCAGTAGAGATGACCTCCACACTCTCCTTCATGGAATTTATGCTTGATCCTCTCTGCATCAACTTCAGGCAAACATTTAAGCAATAAACCATTCACATTTTTCCAATATAAACATTCATTTAAAACGAAATAATTCCTAGCTTTCAACTTTAAGAACCTTGCCTTAGTCTTTGATAAATCAAGAGGAGCATTAAGATTTTTAAGCACATACAAGATGTCAGCATACCAAGGTGAGTTTTGGAACTGCTCTTCAATAGTGGGAGCAGGCAATCCTTCATGTTCATCCAAGGCATCTACCATGTTAATGTCAAGGGCTTTTAGATTAGATTCAGCCATTAATTGAGCTAAGCCCTTACCTTTAATGAGTTTTGTGGGTTTGATTTCCAAATCATACTCTAGTATTAATGCAATCCATTTACCTCTTTTTCCATCTGGATCTTGTGATAAGATATATTTTACCACTATGTTAGGCACATAAGCAATGATGTGAGAAAGTAGAATATACACCCTGAAGTCTTTTAAGGCCTTTACCAAGGCATAGGCCTATTTTTCCATGATGTTGTATTTCAAGGGTGCATCTCTTAGTGCCTTGGTAAAAATTGCTATTGGCTGCTCTTGTCCCTCTGGATTTTTCTGCAATAGGACAATAGCCATAGTATGCTCTGATGCAAAGGAAAAAAATGAGGAAATATTTTGTGAAATCTGGGCTGATTAGAACTGGTGCTCAGGTGAGTGCATGTTTTACCAATTCAAAGGACTTTTTGGCTTCTATAGTCCACTTAGC
Organism: Pinus albicaulis; assembly: GCA_034641835.2. Taxonomy (NCBI): domain Eukaryota; kingdom Viridiplantae; phylum Streptophyta; class Pinopsida; order Pinales; family Pinaceae; genus Pinus; species Pinus albicaulis. Next base: position 1,468,560,011 of record CM076577.1, read on the forward strand.
TCCCACTTCTTTCTTGAGCATATTATTCATGTTTCTAAGGAGCTCTGTTAAGTTTGGAATAAACCTCCTTAAGAAGTTAATCTTCCCAATGAAGGACTGAAATTATTTTATATTCCTTGGGTGGCTAATCTGTAGTATTCCCTCAACTCTTTTTGGATCTATTTTAATCCCCTTTTCTAATATAATATGGCCAAGAATTTTACCTTCTTGCAGGCCAAACACTGTCTTTTTGGGATTTAAAGATATTCCATACATTCTGCACTTTTCAAAGACTCTTCTCAAATGTTTGATGTGCTCTTCATCAGTTTTGGAATAAACTATTATGTCATCAAGGTAAATTACAATGAAGTGCCCTATTTCCTCTTAAAATGCAATGTCCATAGCTCTTTGGAAGGTTGCACCAGCATTCATTAGTCCAAAAGGCATTTTCACATACATGAAGGTGCCCCAAGGAGTTGTGAAGGTTGTCTTAAGCTGATATTCTGGGAGCACTAATACTTGGTTGTACCCTGAAAATCCATCTAATAGAGAAATCCTTTTTGAGCCAACTACCCTTTGTAGGATGTGTTCCATTTTGGGTAAAGGGTAATTGTCTTTTAAAGAGGCTCTGTTTAAATTTCTGAAATCAATGCACAATCTAATTTCTCCTGTCTTTTTCCTCACAGCTACTAGGTTGGGTACCCAATCAGAAAATCTTACAGACACTATGATTCCTGCCTCATACATTTTCTTGATTTCCTTTTCCACTAGAGGCAGTTGTACTGGGTTAATTCTGCATAGTTTTTGCCTAAAAGGTTTCTGGTTTTCTTTCAAGGGGATTTTATGCTAGATAATCTCTATTTCATAAGCTTTTAAGTCCTCATAACTCCAATCAAACACATCAACAAACTCTTTGAATAGATCAATGTATTTTTGTTTGATATGGGCAGGCAAAGACTTAGATAATTTAATCATTTTAGGCTTATCCTTGTTGCCTATATTGCATTCTTCAACATTTGATTCAGTGTGTTCTATAGTGGGTTTCTTTTCCACATCATTAAAATCGAAAAGGTCCTCTAAGGGTGACAATCCTCTAGGTATGATTTTGTCTTTGGACTGCAACACCTCAATGTCTTTTTTGTATGTTTTCATGTATTCTTCAGTTTTTTTTTCAAATTCCTTGGTCAACATGTTTATTTCCGCATTGGGGGATGGTTTTTCTTCATCAGGAGGCTCTTCATATAAACAGTTTTTATCAGACTTAGAGTCTAAATCAGGTAGTTAAAATTCATTCCTGCAAAGCAAGAAATCCTCTATCTGTTTGTCACCCTCAAAGGCCTGCCAATATTTTTCATTATCTGGCACTGCGGGTCTATATTTTGTTTGAATAATGATCTGTTTTTCACTAGGTGATTTCTGTTATGAACTAGCAGCACAAGCCAATCCATTTGCAATTATGTTTTGACTCCTAGGAACAAACACAAGCTCGTACTGTACAAATGTTTTCGGAAGATCGATGGCATTATCTCTATATGCCCTTAACCTAGGATGCTTTGCAGTATACTCTCCATTTAGTTGTTTGATGACCAATTCTGAGTCCCCCTGGACAACTATTCTCTTAGCTCCTAGTTTTTTCAATTGATGCAATCCTAGGATGAGAGCCTCATACTTTGCAATGTTGTTTGTGCACTTAAAGTCTAGCTTGAAGGTATGGCTATCAGTATGATTGTTTTCATCATTGTACAACCATACCCCAGCTCCTGCATTCTTTTTAGTGCACAACCCATCAAATTTCATGCACCATAAGGGATTGTTTGTAGGATTGATATCATTTTCATCCCTAATTCCATGTTCATCATTATGTTTCATTCTGAGGTCTGCACCATGTTGTGTTGTTTATTGTTCTTCAGGATTTCCATGGAGTTCAGAGTGATGGGTAATATTTTGTTTGCAGTCTTGGCTTTGTTCACTCTGGTTTTTTTGTTTTAGCACACTGTCCAAAGGTTTATCTTTTGTCTTCCTCTATATCTAGAACTGCCATTATGTTAAGATTTGTGAGCTCTACTTTGTTGTTTGAATTTTTGTCTTCTAGCTCTGGCTCATATGTGATTACATCATTGCAAAAGATAAAATAATCCAGGTCTGTATGGACAGAGTATAGAGGGTATTTTTCAGGTTTCTCTGGGTTTCTAACCATAAAATTCATGTGTGCCTCCCTATATAATCTTCTAAGCTGGCTAAAGACAGGGATTGTGGCATAAGTCATATCCATTTGCATTGTGCCTTGTAGCTTGGCACCCCATGACCTTGACAACAAGATGCCATACTTAGGAGGTACATCAGCCACTACAAAATCCATGACCATGCACTTGGCTGGGATTTGGGTCAAATTCACACAAATTTGATTAGGCCAAGGCACTTCACTTTGCTAGAGTCAAAAGAATATAAATCCTTGTAAGGTATGGTTATCTCTAGGCCTAGCCTTTCCATTATCACCTTTGGCATAAGGTTGTGTGAAGCTCCAGAGTCATGCATAGCATTATCCAGGATTTTGTCATGGATATTGAGGCTGACATAGAAAGGAGGTACTACCCCTTCCTGAAATTTCCCTTCAATTTTTGGGCCAAACAAGAGAGTTGGTTGATCATCATTTAAATTGACAGTGTCACCATTTTCTCCCAAGTTTAAAGCTTTCAAAATTTGACTCTTATATACATCTTGGGTGGCCAACTCAGTGAGAGGGACATAAATTTTAATTTTGGCTATTTCACTCTCCAAACTAAAAGGAGACTAACTCTTTGAGAGGTTCAATTCTGTCTTGTTGGGCACCGTTTTGTTAGCAAGATCAGCTTGTTGTTTTTCAGTATGTACAATGTTTGAAGCTATTTTATCAGGAGAATTAGCTACAATGCTAGTGCTGCTAGATTCTTGACTCGATTGTCACTGGTTTGAGTGTTCTTATCTTTGTTTTTACTAGAATTCTCAACTGCTGATTTACTGCTTTCAGCAATCACTTTAGGAGTCTTTTCAGATATTTTCTTGATAGTGATTTTAGAGGCTTTGGGTTTGGGAGTATCTAGGATTTTTTTGCTTCTAAGATCATATTGTTCTCGAACTTGCATGATGGCATTCTTGAATCCTAACCTATATTCCTCAGTTTCCAACCCTTCCTCGTTCCAATGTGAGTATGAGGTCTGGTTTTCTTCTGTGGAAAAGGTGTGATCTTGTTCATCCACTTCCACCATATTCATGGAAGTTCCCTCTAACTCTTCTATTATTCCTTCATCCTCATCAAGGAAGTTCTCTTGGAATGGAGGTATGACTTGTTGGTCAGAGTCTCTTTGTCTATTTGGGGGATTGTTTCTCCGAAAGTTTTGGTTTTGGTTTTGATTTTGGTTTCTGTTCTGATTGTTGAATTGGATGACCATTTTCTCCATCATTCTTTCCATCCTCTCCATGTTTTTTGCTAGACTATCATATTTGGAATCAGATGAAGAAGCTACATTGTCATCCCTATAGGTTACCTTCTTCTCAGCCCTCATCCTAGCTCTTTTCTCAATCAAGTTTGCCTCTACACTCACTTCTCCTTTCTGCATGTCTTCCAATGTGTTATAATCTCTCTCCCTAAGCTGGTAGGCCATATCAGCATCAAAGCCCTCAGGGTATTTTACTAAGGCCATCCCTTGGGGAGGTTTCATGTGTGGTGGAAGAGCATTGTAGATATTGTTAAATCTAGTAGAGTAGTCCTGGACACTCTCTCCTAGGTTTCTTTTAAGATTATTATATTCTTCTAGGATTTGGAGAGGGTTGCTTCTGACTTCCCATTTTTTTATAAATGTTTGAAGTAAGGAGGGAATATCATTGATGCTATTAGGAGGTAAACCTTTAAACCACTTCTTCACTTCTCCTCCTAAACTCTGAGTGAAGATCCTCATCTTAATTGTTTCATCCTCTATTTCCATGTAGTCAAAGGCATCTTCCATCCTATCTACATGGTGTTGAGCTGTAGTGGATTCTTTCCCAGTGAAATGAGGAATTTTAGACTGATATTCATTGGGTAAAGGAGCTAAAGGCTGTGGTAACACCAAGGGAGCATACCATGCTGCCATGATGATGTTTTGTGGAGGTAAAGGATGGGCTTGAGCAGCAGGTATATGAGTGAAAGAAATACTAGGACCAGCAGCAAACTGTTGAGCAGATCTAGGGTGAGAGAGACCCAAGTTTTGAATGAAATGTATATCAGGAGGTGTGGATGGAGGGGTTCCTCAGTCACCAATATGCTGAGCACTATGAGGCAGTGATTTTGGAGGCCCAAAGTTTGTCTGGTCTAAATTATTGAATGACTTAGTTCTTGGTGAATTTCTTGGTAAGTCTAAATCAAACTGAGTTTCTGATAGAGCTGTAAGGTTTTTAGGTGCTGAATTAACTATGTGAATGTGTCTGACAATAGTTGGGTCCCTATATGAAGGAGGCTTCCTAAGAATACTCTCAGGGTTGTCCACTATTGCAGGGGGGTTTGGATTAGGATAAGCTTTGATATGGATTGTTCTTGAAGCCAGTATGTATAACAATGTCAATGAAGTAGGTTGGCCAGATATGACAATCTTTGAGAGGCAAACTATATTCAAACAAAGAAGCTTAATCCTATGTGTTTCCCTTAAAATGGATGATTTTGTAATGGAAATTGGTTTCCCAGTGGAGTCTTGTGAAAAAAAAGATAATCAGCAGGCCTATTGATCACCAGTGGAGCCCTATGGTCATTTACGAATTGTGGAGTCACCAGGTGGAAGGTTTAAAGTGTCTTAAAGGATATTTACTATCCACCACAGTGATTTACTACCAAAATTAGGCTAATTTGGTCTTGCTTCCCCAGTGGAGTCGCTAGAATGTTAGTTCTCTGTAATTTGCAAGTTTGGAAAATACAAACTGCAGAGGCTACATATGAACCACTTTTGGATTCTAGGATCTAGCCTTCCTGAATCCAGAGAGGGATCTCTCTATAAGTGTGTTTAAAGATGTGATCTTTAAGGCTTGAAATGTGATATTAGGCTAGTTATGAAGAGTATGGGTTTTTGTTTGTTTTTGGTTGGGAAAGGACATGATGAAGGTGAAGGAAGTTCAAATAAAGGGTGAAGGTGTATGCAAGTGAAGGGATGATTCAGCTAATAAGATAGGCAAAAAGAAGCTTCAATCCATTGGGCTATGGAGTCATAAGAGGATTTAATTGGACAGCAAGGTTCAAGAGTGATCCATGGGGCAAGTCATCTATGTCAAAGGATCTCTTAAGTTGATTTTATGGAATGAAAATGAATGGGAAATGGAGAACAAACAAATGAAGAACAAAGAGCATCCTAAGATCAAGTAAGTACTTTGAAACTATCTTGCTTTGGCATGCACTTAAGGGAGAACATAAAAGTAATCTAAGATCAGGTAAGTGCTTTGAAACTAGCCTTCTTTGAAGTACTTTCAATAGAAAACATTTTAAACACTTAGAATAGCTTAAGATCAAGTAATGACTTTGAAATTATCCTGCTTTCAACATGTTCTATATGAAAACACAGATGATAAGCATAAAGAGTAATCTAAGATCAGGTAAGTGCTTTGAAACTAACCTACTTTCAATGTACTCTTAAGGAAAAATTTCAAAGGAAGAAAACATATAGATAGAGCTTATCAATGAGAGTAGGGTATTGTTAAGAGTAAATCCTAGCTCTATGTTTGTTGTTCTTTATCAGAGAAAGTGGACAGAATGAAAACACCAAGAAAGATAAAAATTAACAATATAAAATACATCACAATTGACATAGATCAGGATCCCATAAATCAATTTGTATTTGATGTTCAAACCAGTTACAATCATCAAGCCCGGTGGGTCTCTACAACTTCAAACTGCTCATATCAGCTTATGTATCTTCAAATGCAAACAGGGATTCAACAGCTTTAGAAAAATATTACATGCAACAGATATCCAGAGATCAACCATTACAATGTTCTCCTCAAGGAGAATTTATAAGAAAGCCAGGAAGTGGGAGAGTTTCTAAGGGTCAAGTATGATTAATTCCATAATCAATGCAATTCCTGGCCTTGAAAACCATGCAAGGAATAAGGCAGGAATGCATTTCTACCTATAACTCTGCTTCATAACTCTGTTTATGCTTCTTGAGGCTTAATGGATGAAAATCTTGACTTTAGGAATGTTTTTTATCTTTAAAATAGCTTTTGCTGACAATTAGTAATAAGTTCTTTCGATTTGTATTAACTATTCAGCTGTCTTTAGGCCAATATCTTTTGTTCTTGCAATAACTAGGCCTTCTTTGATTTCTGTGAGGCTGCAAGTGGCTTTTGGTAACTGGAGAGTGTTGGCTTTTGGAGCTGGAGAGGGTTCAATTGGTCTCTGAGTAGTGGTGGAGGCTTCTCGGACTGACAGATGTCTTTGTCTTTCTCTAAAACACCTTTAATTTACTTTAGTTCTATGTTTTAGGTCTGATTAGGCTTAATCTTTGTCTTCAAGTCTTCCCTGTGTCTTTATCCTTTCTGAACATTGGATTATAATCATTAATATTCGATAAAGGCTCTTAATCCTTTAATTTTCCTTCACTGATACTCTTTTATGCTTCTGTGATGGTCTTTCTGCGCTTCTAAATCACAACGACTGTAACTGTGGAGAAAGAATGAATTTATCACTCTGTAAACCCTGCAGAACATAGTAAACCCGTTAAGAAATCCAATGGAAGTGGAGGATGATTTCTCTGGATGGCCGAGGAAATGGTGGCGTAGTGATAAAAATTGTGAATTCAGGCGAGAAAATGGTGAACATCGGGGCAGAATGGAGAAAAACAGGGCTGATGAAGTTTTGGTGCGAACAGGATCTTGTACTGTTGGATTAGACGAATAGATGGTGATCAACGGTTAATATTGCACGATGGGGTTTGGAGAATAAGTGGAGAAATCAGTGAATGGAGTGACGTTATATCATGGTCATCCAATTAGATCTTCTATCGACGATCAACGATGGAGGTTGCACGATAAGGTAGTATAGACTGTGTTAGGCGGAGAAATAACTTTAAGTGTTTAAAACACAAAAATTTTAATATCTGGGTGAACACAAAGAAAAAATGGTAAAATGAAGTGTATCGAGGGCCTTTGGTGGTGGGACCAAGAGGGCGGAGGAAGTTAAATGTGTGTCGTCGAATCACTAGAAGAGATCGACGGTGGGGATCTTTCGACGGAGTTATTTGGATGGCCAGACATATTGAGACGAGGATACGATCTAGGCCATCGGATGTTATGAAATGGACGGCGGAGATTCAAATAAGAAAATTTAATGCAAATGGGTAAGGGCGGTTTCGGCTGAGAAAACCATTGGTTTCACATTGCTTTGGAGTGGTTTTGAAAATTTTCCGAAAAAAACACGATATTCCTCGCCGCCTAACATATGTCCCCTCTAAAACCACTTTTATCTCATAAATTTGAAACATTAAACCTCAGACGCAAAGATTACGCGATATGCGTTCTTAGCCGTTGGATGGGATGGCGAAAGATTTGACGGTGGGGATGAGAGTGTGATATGGAAATATGCACAGGCGATACGATGGGAAGAGCCAATGGTGGATTGAATCCTGATCATTGGATCTATGAAATGAATGGCTGAGATCTAATCACATCGGAGAAAGGTAGGGGACCACGACTCTGAAATTTTGATTTTGCGATTTTGCGCGGACCGTTGGATCATTTGAGAGATCAACAGTGGAGATTTGATTAGAGGGGAGACAACAAGGGGAAAATGAGCAGAGCATGATTAAATCCAGGCCATTGGTTCTTGTGGATTCAATGGTCCAGATTAAATCGGCGGAGCATCGATGGGGTTCTGTGAACAAAGGCGCGAATGAATCCCGACCGTTAGTTCTTGTGGATTCAACGGCCAGGATTAAATCGGGGAAGAGATGATGTTGGGCTTAGGAATGGGTCGCGATGATGTCTCATCCATTGGATCTACATGGATTGACGGTCGGGATTTGATTGGGGATCGCAAATCAAAGGAGACGCAAGGGTGGCTCTTAAGATGTTGCACGATGCGATTAAGCGCCATCTGTTGGATCTTCGAAAGATCGATAGTCAATATTGAAGAAAATGGGTAATGAAGAAAGGTGATGGGGTGTGATGCGACTAGCGCTAACCATCGGATCTGGAAAGATCGACGACGGAGATGGCAATGGAGGTCGGCAGAACAAAAGCTCGTCGCATCGGAAAAATAGAAGTAACAAAGGAAAAGGCGTTAATTGAGGGTTTCGATTGCGATAAGCGCCTAGTTCTGGCACCAGGTTATATGCAGAGAAAAGGGGCCAAGGGCTAAGCCAAAGGGGGCTTAATTCCTTAATGTAAAAAGGGTTTTTTTGGCCTAATTTTAGCACTTTTTAAGGCCAAATGGGAGGTTCCGGTAGGCAACAAAGGGGTTTTTTAAACCAAATAAAGGGAGCTATCAGGTTTAAAAAGGGAATTTTAATGATTTGGAGGGTTAATGGAGGGATTTTGCAAGATTTTGAAAGGGGAAAAAGAGGGTAAAAATAGAGGCTTTGTGAGGACGAAAAAGGGAAAATGGAGGCCTTTTTTACAGCAATTTTTTTTCTCAAAACAGCAAGGCTTTTTCAGGGGAAACAGCAGTGTGGATTCTTCAAAGGGTAAAATACACATGGAGGATTCAAGGATGAAATATTTTCAAGGGAAATGTTTCTCTTGAAGGCTCAGAAACATTTAGCCACCTGTTTTCTTGTCAAAAATTTATAGGTGGCTAACAAAATGCATCACTATAGTCACAACAAATAGTCCATCTCACCCTTTCACCTATCTCTCCACTGGGTCTCCACTGGAACTGACATGCAAGTATAGTAACTTCTGTATTTTTTGAGTTGTAAGTGAGTCTCTAGTTATGAATTAATTTAGTAATTAATTCACTAAACTCTCACTAGTATATCTTCAGTTAGAACTAGATACAACTAGCACAACTGAGTTTAATTCACTTAACTGAGTTAAACTGAATAACAACTCCCATAACTACTCTTCCAACTCTGTCACAACTTTTCCACTTCAGTTCTAACTGAGTCCTCCATGCATGAGTCACCAACCACCCTAGGAATTTCATAATTCCTTCATCCCACTAATTTTCCAAATCTCTTCAATGAAATAAAGTGCTCCAAGAGAATAAGTTGATATTTATTGTCGGATTATTATTAAGGGATAATAATAATCGACATGCATCTATTTTTAGATTGACGATCTATATATAAACTACACCCAATATTCTAAAAATATAATCTCATCTATTTTTCACTTTTGGAGATCGGGATCTAGCCTTCCTGATGGTCAGAAGGGGCTCTCTCTTAATGATTTAACTTTGTTTATTTTAATAGATTTTAGGCTAGTTATGTATGATTGATTTGTGTTGGTTTTTGGTTGGTTTTGGTTGGTAGGTGAAATTACTAAACTAGATGAATAGGTGCTTATCATCTTTCCATTAGGCTATGGAGTCAATATGCTTTGAAACATAACTAAATCATATTATAAGGAAAGTGTTACAAGGCAAGATATGTGAGAAAAATCAGATCTCAAGGTTGAATGGTGAAGTGGTTTTTCAATCGGGATCAAGGAGCAATTAATAATTCCTTAAACCAGATAATGAAGAAGGGTGAAGAGGTCAATAGGGATCATAGAGCAACTAAGAATTCTCTAAACCGGATATAAGAAGAAAACATAAAAATGTACAACAGTTAAAAACAGAGTGTAATTAAACAAATTCTGCAGTAAAACTCATGTTATAACATTCAAATTCAGAATACATTTAAGTTTATGGAATACTTAAAGAAAGAACATGAACAATTGAAATTATACTTCACTAAAATGGCTCATCACATGAATCCTGTAAAGAAGTTTCTTTATTACTGGTTCAGTCTGTCAACCGGAAGTCGGTATACTAACCCTTTGGCAAGAAGATCAATCAACTAGCAAATTTTTTTTTCAAAAGTCCACACTTGACTGACCATTAATACTTCAAATGATGAAGTATTTATACAAAAATATTACAAAAATATCATGTCAAATCACTAGGATTTATTTGAGGAAAATAAAATATCTTTGCAAAAAGATAGTGCCACCTTTTAACTAACTTATATCTGGCCCTGATTTCTTTGATTGTTGTTGCTTGTTTGTTTCTTTCATCTGCATTCTTTCACTTGTCTTCCTTTCACGCTGTATTTATTTCACTTGTCTACTTCTTTAATATGTCTGCTTCTTTAACCTATATGCTCTTTAACCTGACATAGTAAATCACGCCATTTTTCCCATGCTTCTTTATCTGGAAGTTTTATTTTCATCATCCTTTGGTAAATCTCATCTACCTCAGTTTATTTGGAAAATTTAGGTTTATTTATAAAAAGGTGATTTACCTCATGTCGGAGGTAAAAGAAGTTTTCTAAAGTCTGTAAAAGTACTTTTCCTATGGGCACACCCTTCATTCATGAATTTTTGGAAGTTTATTTGGCTACTTCCCTCATCTTCTTATCAGAGTCTTCATGTCTCATTAATTTTTCATTTATTACCAGAGGATTAGGCATACCTTCTTTCCTCAATACCTAAAACTTTTTCAAAAACCTGTTCACTGCAATTTCCATGGCTTGACATTTATCTTCTAGCTGTATCATCAGATTTCTCTTGGAAATCATTTTCTTCAAATCTAAGATATTTTTTGTTCTGTCAGTGTTATAGGTAAATTTGGGCATCATTCCCAATGACCTGGTTAACTAGACATCATCTCCAGGACCAATGAATAGGGTCTATCATCCCCTATCATTTCAGTTGCTACATGCCCTACAACAAAGAACAAGAAAAATCATTCATGACTTTCATTTGCAAAGTTTTCCAAGATTTGAAGTTTATAATATATAATATGAGAGTTCATCAACGCTGCCTCTAAAGGGACTAAGTGCATTGCATATGCAGGTAGCCCCATTCAAGGATGCTCTGCAAAGCACTTCCCGACACTCATAGGTGCGTTGGTCACATTGGGAGAAAAATTCTCATTGTTCTGAAATCTCCACTTGGCCAGTGCCTTCTAGAAGAGTTCACATGTGTCAAACTTCGAATCCATGTGTCCATTTGACCTCTACAAGATTGGGAACATGTCTTGCCTATTATTGGAAAGTCATTTATTATAAAACTACCTTCAGCTCTTCTATAAATTAAGCACAGATCTTAGTGTTTAAAAAGGAAGAATTTGAGTAGAGAAATGCTGGTGGAATTTCAATTGAGGAGTTGATTTGTGTAACATTTTGCTGGAGAGATCTGCATTGTGATGAGGCTGGGATGCTGCTGGACATGGTCACTTCAAATCAATCATTGGGTTTTAACCTCCCCTTCTATCCATTAATAAATATTGTTTCTTAATTTCCCACGTATGTATCTGTAAAAGCTCATGTTTTCCATATTATGAATTCTTATCTGATGTATATGGTTTATGCCTCATTGATTTAGCTAAATAACTTGAATAGACATCTGTATTATTGCTATTTCTTGTTGTTTAGTGTTCATTCTTGCAGGAAATATTTTGCACAGCCGGCTGGAATTTGAAGCTACAACAAAAGCGACAGAAGGAGATTTTGGAAGCGCTTGGACTCTAAGTAAGTTTCTTATTTCACTCTGTGTGTCTGTTCATAGTTAGGAAAATTAGTCGCAAAGTCTTTAATCTGTTGTTCTAGATTAGCACCTATCTAGGGAATAATGATTTATCCGTAATTCATAATTCCACATAACAATCAGTTATCCCGAGTTCATCCAATTCCTGTTTATTTTTAGAATTAATGAATTTGATTATCTTTGAAGCTTCCTCTGGTTTCTTTCCAAGATCATCTTTGAACTTTTGAATTACATCACCAGCCTCCTTTATCAAGTCTTTCTATTCAAATATAATATGTATAGAAGGGAAAATATCATTAATTGAGTTAATGATATTGGCCCACAAATGTTGTTTTTCTTGGGCTAAAGGCTCTTTTAGTGATAACTATTTTTCTAACTGATGGATTCCTTCAGTCAATCTGTTGGTTTTTTGTACTTTTTCTTGATGCATTACTTCTACCAATTTCTTGCCATCTTCCAAAATCTTCACTTGTTCTTTGAGCTTATTGATTTCAGTAGTTTGAATTGACATATCCTGAATTTCCTTGATCAATTTTTTGGCCTCATCAGTGGGATGGGTTGTTTGTACTGTTGATGTTGTTTCTGATGTAGTTGTTAGAACTATTGTTGATATTGGAACTGTTGTAGACAAAGGAACTGATTTAGAAGCTATAGGAATAGCAGTAATGGGAACTGCTTCCATGATGATTTGCTTTTCTTTCACAATTTTTTCCATTTCTATTTCCATTTATTTCAGTTGAGTTGTTAACTGAACGATAAGATTCATCATTTCATCCTTTTGATTATCATTTTCCAAAACCTCCTTGGTTTGTGGATACTCTATAGTTGGTAACTTTAGTTGTTTTTTCAGTGCATCTATGTCTGCATTCTTCTTTTTAATTAGTTCTTATGCTGATTTGATATCTTTTGGATTATAACCAACTTCCATTACGAAATATTCAAGTGACTTTATCCTATTGTCATTTGCTTGTGATGAAGCTTTCTCTAGTTTTAGCGGTGTCTTTATATTTTCTAGAGAATTTTGAAACTTCTGGAAACTTAAAGCTTTATGTGTCATGGTGGAATAAATCATTTCTCCTGCCTATTCGTGAAACTCGATCTCGTCAATTGGATGTACATCCTTGGCAGGAACTTCAAAGGTGGTTTTAGTATAATATTCTGAATTTTTAGGAGCCTCCACCTTTGGCTGTAGAAATATCATCTGCATCTTCCTTGTCTTGAGGTCATAAGCTGAAAGCAACCTTCTCTGATCACTAGGATTTTGCTTCCAATACTGTGCATATGTTACAGCCTTTAATGCTTCATTTCTGATTTTAATCTCTTTGTATTTTTCCATGATATCCTTCCCTTTTTCAACTGGTTTGCTAGATGATGAAACTTCTGCACTGTGTTGTTTTTGAATAATTTGTGCACTGGAAGTTGATGGTTGATGTGTTTCTTCTGAAACTATTGGAGGTGCATCATCTCTAACAACAATATATGTTTCAATGGTCTCAACTTTTTCAACTATCTCTATCACTGGATTCAGCTTTGTTTTCTTTCTGTGCATAAGTTTGAATTTAATATCAAAAGTAGTTTTTGCAGAATAAGAGCCTTCCTCTCTTGCCCTTTTTGAATTTATGTCCTGTGGGGCTGGAGTAAGCAAGATGGAACTAGTATCAACCTGATTTTCCACCTCCTGTAAATTATTTTCCAACCATTCTGACTAGTTGGAATACTTTTCAATTTCAGGCTTTGACTCATGAATGAAAGGGGTCAATTTGAACTTGAACCTTAATTTACTTATGACACCCATGGGGTCATATTGCCATTTGAAACTGCTACTGAACTTAAACTCTTGTAAACATTTTTTTGCTTGCTGTCCAACGTTCCTACTATTACATATAAAATGCCCTAGCTAGTTTTTAATCTTGAATTGAGTCTTCTTTTTAGATGAAAGGAAATTGATTCATCTGAATTCAAGATTTTTCTGATGTTTTCTAAAGCCAATATCCTCATTGGGTGGTATTTCAGAAGCTTGTATGGAGTTAGTTGGCTTTCATATACTTTTATTTTTGTATGATTCTGGTATAGATACTAGTCTCCTATTTTACTTTGATCTGGTAACTGTAGAACCTTCTTGATCTCTTCACTAATTCTATGTTGAATGCTACTACTTAGCATATTAAAAATTGGATAAATAAAAGAATCAATGAAGTCTTTGAAGCTGAATTCAGTGGAATCCTTTCTAATCAAGGGTGTCCAAAAGACAACAGATTGGGGATTACCCTATGTGTCTAGTTTTTGGAGGCTAACTGCAAACCTTTTTGATTGGAAATATATAAACATATGAAACAAAACTGAGGAGTATTTGAATACTCCTTCTGGAAGTTTGACTAGCTGATCATGGATAGCATCTGCCCGGTATTGGGAAAAATTGAAGTTTGTATCTGGAGGTTGACCTGGGAAAAATATGGATAGGAAACCAAGAATAGATGCATCTACATGCTCATCAGTGAAATATCCTAAAATACATGACATCATGGTAACAATTTGTCTGGTTCTTTATGAAAACATGGAAGCTGAGCATGGGGGAATTTTTTAGCAGTTTCTACTGATGGAGGAAGGAAAGTCTGAAATATTTGAAACCTTTTTGGGAAGTATAGCTTTAAGTAAAGTTCAGTAAGGGTTTCAATTGAGAAAGGTACTCACTCTGGTTGTGGTTGAATACGTAGCATCTGATTGATAGATTGGGCAGTGATTGTAAAAAGGATTTCTTGGTTTGGGGTAACTATAGCTCTTTCATTGGGAAAATATCTTATTTGACATAGTCTGATGAGTTCAGGGAATCGATAGGCCTGTGGAAATATGTATTTTGGTAAATTAGAGTCCCAGAGGTGGATATCATCAGCCTGATCAACAAATTTATCATGGCTCCAGCAGTGGAGCTTTAAAAGGTTGTTATAAGTGACAGTATCAGTGATTTTGACATCTTTATTAGCCAAAGGGGTGTGGCCAACATCTAACACTGGGGGTTGAAGAGCGTTTATAGTTATGACGCTCTGTGAAGCCATTAATTTGTTTAATTATTGAATTTAATCAGCAAATTACATGGTTTCAGGTACTTAGGATTACCTGGAATATCGAAGTTTTGGTCTTGGAAGGGGTCTTCGCAACTACGGGCTTCAATCTTGGTCTGCAATGGCTTTGGTCTCTTTTTCCCAAATAAACAGAAATATGAAATAATGGTAAAGTAGTGAGGTTTTATTGTTTGGTGTAGGGGTGGATTATTTCAAATAGTGGCGGTTTATTGCAATGCGTTGGAAGCGGATTAATGGTTTATCGCACATCCAAAAGTAGTTTGGCGGTTTTGGAATGGGGGGGTGCGATAAGATGTGGTGGTGCCATGTGGCAGGGAAGGGGGTGGATAAAACCACCCATTTCGCACCCCCCCCCCCCCCCCCACCCCCCTGCCTCGTCTTTAAACCTTTGAATGTCGTGGGATGCAAAATAGCTTGTGGGCCGTTAGATCTGATGGTAGTAATCGGACAGTAGGAAGAGTTGCGGGCTTTTAAAAGGGAGGTGGGGTCGAGTAATTGATATGTGAAGGGGTAAATAATATAAGTGGGTCGGGTTTAATAAAAGTGGGACCTGGGGATTATATATGCGGATTTTATGAAATATAATATGGGGTTATGTTAAAATGAAAATAAGGGGGGTCGAGGAATATATAAAGTGGAAGGTTTAATTCAAAGTGATGTCGGGAAATATATTAAACGGAGGGTTAATTTAAAATGGAAGTGAGGTCCGATTTTTATATTAAGCACTCTGAAATATTGAAAAGTGGGGTTTTTCCTTTTTAGGAAAGGGAGAGTTAGTAAAGGGGAAGGAGTTTTGAGTAATGGAAATGGGTTTTTTAAAAGGGAAAAGATTTTTTTAGGAGGGGAAAAGGATTAGGATAAGGAGAAAAAGGTTTCCAAGAGAGGAAAAAGGAATTTAGCATGGGGGGAATGGTTTTCAAATGGTAAAAAAAGTTTTTTTAGATAGAAAAAATGGATTCAACATAAAGGGAAGGTGTTCGAAGGATATTAGTGATATGAGATAACAAAATGAAGCTTTTCATTACTTTTGAAAGTATCCTACCTACCCTTTATTTATCCTAACATTTTTTATTTCCTTTATTGGGTGCATTTGAGCTTGTTGACCCTTTTATTTTCTTTTGATAAGAAAACTAACTTATTTCTAACCTTATATATTCCAATGGCTCAAATTAAACTTATGAGCTCATTTATTCTCTACCTAACTACTAATATTCCAAAATTAAATGGTTTGGTCAGATCTTTATTCACTAACTATCATGACATGAAATTTAAAGGCATGAATAATCAAGATTACATTGTATGATCATCATGAATTGTGGAATTTTGAACAAGTTGCACACAATTTTTTTTGCAAAAGTAAAGTAAACTAAGAGTAGTGGCATTTCAATGTGAAACACTTTTAGAATTTATTTTGTTTCTTTTTGTGGAGTTCATATTTATATCCTTTTTTTTTATCTTATTTTCTTTTGGTCCTTTGATTGTCCTTTTAGGACATACCCTATTTTCATTTTTTAATATGGAAAACATTTGCAGAAAGCAAAGGTATGTACAATATTACAAGACTTAACATAGGAAATTCAAAATTATGATCCCTATTATCATAGGACCCTAACAGTGGCTCCACTTGGGGATGGCATATCCTAGTGAGATGTCAAGAAATTTCTAATCAATGGCCTTTGAACTTTGACTTTGCTTGCCTTAGAACTGCTTTCTGTGATCTCCTTTATTCAAACATATGATGTTGTATCTTTTAAAGCTTAGGGCCTTCTCTTCGCACTTAAACTCTACAACATAATCATCCAATCCACTCTAAAATTTTCTATGATATTTACAATGAGTAAAATAGAATCAAATGAACTACTGGTTATTCTGGTGAAAAATAGTGCTTCAACATTCGAATATTGACTAGTCCACCTGGTAGATCCGTTCCATTTAACTCTTTCTAGAAAAAATCATTGTTGCCTCTGTAATCATAAATAATGTATGGGCCCTTCCAGATAAAGTCAAATTTCCCATGTTTTCCATTGTCTTCCCTTCTGGAATCTCATTTTATTACTTGATCACCTATGAAAAAATCATCCTCTTTAGTTTTCTTATCAAAGATATTCTTGATTTTGTCTTGAATTACTTGGGATTTGATATAAACTTCTTCTGTGCTTTGCTGCAAATGAATTGTTTGATTTATCCTCCTTTGGATGTCATTTGGTTCTACTTGCAGCTCTTGAATCATTTTCACCACTGGCACTCCTAATGAGGATGGAAAAACAACATCCATCCCATATACTTATTGATAGGGAGAGGTACCAATATATTTCTTAGTAGTTAGTCTATCTGCCCATAAGGCATTGACCAACCTTTTATTCTAGGTTTTCTTGTTATCCTCTAACAATTTCTTGATGATGTTGACTAGGATTTTTTTTGAAGATTCTACTAGTCCATTACCTTGAGGGTAATAGGCAGTGGAATAGCCTAGGGTGATATGGTATCTGTTACAAAAATCTATCATTTTCTTGGATTTGAAGGCAACATAATTATCAGTAATGAGCTTTTGTGGGCATCCAAATCTAGAAAGGATGTTTTTCTCAAGAAATTAAATAATGACAGATTCTGTGGCTTGTCTAGAAGGAATGGCTTCTATCCACTTGGTAAAGTAATCAGTGGCTATCAAAATCCATTTATACTGGGTAGAGGAGGGTGGGTGAATTTCACCAATGAAGTCTAAACCACATTGTTGAAATGAAATTTCTACTGAGATAGGTTTGAGGGTTAATGGTAAGAGTGTCTTCTTCCCTTCAAATATTTGGCATTTGTGATAGGAGATCACATAATTTTGAACACTTGAAAAAAGAGTGGGTCAATAAAAACCTGCCCTCAAAATTTTGTCTACAGTTGTTTTCCAGTATAGGTATCCTCCACAATCTCCTACATGAAATTCATGCATGAATTTTTCAGCTTCATCTTTTAATAAACAAATTAATAGAATTCCACCATGATATTTCCAAAATAAAACATTATCTAAGATACAATATTTCATTGCTTTCATTTTCAAGAATCTACTTTTAGTTCTAGAAAAAACAGGAGGAGCTTGTAAGTTGAGTAAAAAAAATATAATGTCTGCATACAAGGGTGAATCTATAAAGTCTTCACTGATCATCTAGTGCAGCAATAAAATTTATGTCTAAGGCCTGACAGTTCGATTCGTCCATGAGTTTGGCTAAACCTTGGCCTTTAATTAATTTTTTAGGCTTGATATCAATGTCATATTCCAGTATTATGGCAATCCATTTTCCTCTCTTTCCATCAGGCCCATTCTAAGTTAAAAAGTCCTTTACAACTGAGTTTGGAACATATGCTATTATGTGAGATAATAGAATGTATAATCTCAAATCTTTTATGGCTTTCACTAAAGAAAGAACTTGTTTTCCCATGACATTATACTTTAGTGTTGCATCTCTCAAGGATTTACTGAAGAAAGAAATGGTTTGTTCATAGCCCTCATCATTCTTTTGCAACAAGACTGTTACAATGGTGTGTTCTGAAGCAAATGAAAAAATTATGAAATCTTTTCTGAAATTATGATTTATGAGGATAGGTGTTTTAGTAAGGGCTTCTTTGACTGCTTTAAAATATTGTTTAGCCTCTACTGTCCACTTATGTAATGAATCCTTTTTTAACATTTTATTCAAATATATAAGCAGTTCTGCTAAGTTAGAGATGAATCTTCTAAGAAACATTATTTTGCCTAAAAATGCTTGTAACTCTTTAATGTTTCTAGGGTGACTGATATTCAGGATTGCTTCTATTATAGCTGGATCAATTCTAATTCCCTCTTTTTAAATTATGTTTCCTAGGAGTTTTCCTTCTTCTAATCCAAAAAGTGTCTTTTTAGGATTTAATTATGTACCAAAATTTCTGCATTTTATGGATACTCTTCTTAGATGATCTAGATGTTCATTTTCTATTTTGGAAAACACAGTGATATCATCCAGGTAAATGACTAAAAAGTCATGGATTTCCTTGGAAAAGGCAATGTCCATGGCTCTTTGGAATGTTGCTCCAACATTGATTAGTCCAAAGGGAATTTTCAAGCACATGAAATTTCCCCAAGGAGTTGTGAATGCATTCTTGGCTTGATCTTCAAGTTGGACTAGGATTTGGTTGTATCCAGAAAATCGATCAAGTAATGAAATTCTGGATGACCCTACAACCCTCTGTAGAATGTGGTCCATTTTAGGGAGGTGATAGTTATCCTTCAGTGATACTTTGTTCAAGTTTCTGAAATCAACACAGAGTCTGATTTCTCCTGTTTTCTTTCTAGTGGGGACTAAATTAGAGACCCAATCAGAATATCTAATGGGTGCTATGATTTGAGCATCATACATCCTTTTAACTTCTTTTTCTATCAATGGCATACGAACAAGGTTAATTCTCCTAAGATTGTATTTAAACGGTTTCTGATTTTCTTTAATTGGTATCTTATGCTGGATAATGTTGGTATCATAAGACTTGAGGTATTCATAACTCCAGGTAAAGATATCTTGGAATTCTTTAAACAAGCTAATGTACTTCAACTTTTCAGCTCGAGGTAATTTCTTAGATATATTGATAATCTTGGGATCTTCCTTTGTTCCTATGTTGCATTCTTCTATATCTGACCTTAGAGGCTCCAGTTTAGGTTTTCTAGCTACATCATTAGAGTCAAAGAGATCTTCTAGTGGGGCTAATACCTCAGGAAAAATGTTATCTTTGAGATTTAAAACTTTTGATTCATCATTGATTAATTCCTCAATTTCTACTATTTCTATCTTTTCTATTTCTACTTTAGTGAATTTAGTTGGTTCTATATTATTCACATCATTTACATCTAATTCATTATTCATGGTATAATATAATGTACAGACAATGTCTATATTACATTTCTGAAATTCTCCTTCACAATTCATAAAATCATATTATTTGTGAGTCTTGTGAAAAAAAAATTCCAATACTTCAAATTATCAGGTATGGTTGGACTATGTCTTACCTCAGTAGTGTACTGATGATTTGGCTAAAAGGGTAACCTGCATGTGTTGGAAAAAGTGTCCAAGCTATGGGCTTGCATATTCTGATTTCTTGGAATAACAACAAAGTCCATCTCAAGAAAATAATTTATCAAGTCTAGGATGGTTTCTCTGTATTGGCTAAGTCTTTAGCAAGATACTCTCCTTTGATTTGTTTTATGATAAGCTATGAGTCTCCCATGATGGAAACTCTCTTAGATCCAAGTTTTCTTACAATTGGCAGGCCTAGCACTAATGCTTCATATTCTACCATGTTATTAGTGCATTGGAAATTTAATCTGAAAGCATGTCCTTCTGAATTATCATTTTCTAAATTGTAGATCCATACTCCAGCTCCTGATCCTAATATATTCATAGAGCCATCAAAATATAAATGCCACAAAGATTCATGTGTTATATTTTCAGAGTCAACTTCTTTGTTTTTTTCTTCTGCAACTGTGATTTTATCATTGCCATTGTCTGAATTACATAAGATAAATGAGTCCAGATCTGAATGCATAGAATAGATAGGGAAATTTTGTGGTCTTTCTGAACTACTTACCGTTTATTTCATCAATGTTTCTCTATATAACTTCCTTTGCTGACCAAACACAAAAATGGTAGCATATGACATATCTAATTGTAGAGATCCCTGTAATTTTTCTCCCCATGAGCGAGATAATAACATACCATATTTGGGAGGGATATCAGCAACCACTTTGTCCATAACAATACTCTTTGCTGGGCACTGGACTAGAGTTACATGCAGGTCTTTAATCAGGCTAAGGCATTTGACTTGACTAGAATCAAAAGAGAAATTGTCCTTGTAGGGTCTGGTGATGTCTACGTTTAATTTTTCCATGAATACTTTAGGCATTAAATTATGAGATGCTCCTGAATCCAACATAGAATTATGTAATATTGTATAATGAATATTTAGGCTAATATAGAATGGAGGGACACCCCCTTGTTGATGTTTCCATCTACTTCAGGACAAAATAATAGCTCAGGTTGATCATCATTGAGGTTTACAACATCTTCGACTTCAGTTATATTTAGTCTTTCAGTAATTTGTGCCATGTATGAATCATTTTTCACCAGCTCTATTAAAGGAACTGGTATTTTCAATTTTTCTATTTCACTTTTGATATTGAATGGAATTTGAGTTTTGTCTGATTTAATCATTTCATTTTTACCAATTGTGGTTTGTGACATTTTTTCTTCTTTTTCAACAGTTGGTAATTCAATTTGTGTGTCAACTGTTTTGCTTTCAATTTTCTTTGCTGGAACATTTTGAGTAGTAGTTGAAGTTTGAGCAGCAGTTGATGTGATGTCTACAATCTTTGGAGTGGAAGTTTTCTGAGTCTCTCTAGGGAGAATTTGTAAAAATTTGGTCATAGGAGCTTCTACTGTTTTCTTAGTTTTGGTTGGGACTGATTTCTTAGTAGTAACCTCTGTATTATTTTTTCTTCTAAGGCTATACTATTTATGAACTTCATTGATAGCATATTCATAGCCTTATTTGTATTCAAAGGATTCTCCAAATTCTAATTGTCATTATTGTAACATGTACAACTCTTATTCTTCTTGGGTAAGAAAAATGACATCTTCATTGTTTATTCCCATCAATTTTATCTGG
This sequence comes from Pinus albicaulis, assembly GCA_034641835.2. Lineage (NCBI taxonomy): Eukaryota > Viridiplantae > Streptophyta > Pinopsida > Pinales > Pinaceae > Pinus > Pinus albicaulis. The sequence continues at coordinate 1,468,581,433 of CM076577.1, forward strand.
GTATCCTAGTATTCTTTATGTTGTTGTGAACTATTAGCATAATTTTCTTGGAAAGGTAGTCTAATATGTTGATTAGGTGCTAATTCTCTTGATTTACCAATGTTAAGATTTTTCCTAAATTTGGGGTTTTTAATTTGAGGACTTTGTTGATTTTCCCACTAAGGTTTTCTTTCCATGTTCTCTAGTCTATCCATTAGTATTTCTACACTTTTAGCTAAACTATCTATCTTAACATCTGATATGGATGGTTCTTCCTTAATGATCACTCTCCTTTCATTCCTCATCCTAGCTCTTTTAGCTAATAAGTTAGCTTCTACACTAACTGTATTACTTTGCATCTATTCTAAAGTTTCAGGGTTTCTTTCTCTTAATTGATAGGACATATCCGTATCAAAACCAACTGGAAATTTAATTAGGGCTAAGTTTGGTGAAGTTTTGATATTCGTTGGAATTTCATTGTAAATGTTGTTAAACCTAGTATAGTAATCCCAAACAGATTCATTAGGAGCTCTTCTAATGTTCTCATATTCAGATAATATATGTAAATGGTTTTTCTTTCTTTCCCATCTATTAATAAACAATTGGTGGAAAGTAGCTAAATCATCTATATGGTTAGCCGAAAAATATTTAAACCATTTTTTAACATCTCCTACTAATGTTTGTGCAAATAATCTCATTTGTACATTGACCGCATCAACTTCATGCAATTCAAAATAATTTCTCATTTTATTTACATGGTGTTGAGTAGTATATTGACCAATACCATCAAACTGAAAATTTTTACTCTAGTAATCCTATGGCATGGCATGTAAAGGGGCCTATAAGACCAAAGGGGCATATTTGGCTGCCATGGATAAGAATTTAGCTTGATTGGGAGGTGAATTAGTGGTGCTTGTAGATGGACTCGAGCTTAAATATGGACTAGAAACTTTAGGTTGGAGAGGAAGTTTGGGTATGAATGGCTTTGTGGAATGAACTGTAGTGGATACTATAGATGAAGTGGTACTTGTTAGGGTCCTATAATAATAGCTATTATAATTTTTTAATTGACTATGATAATCTTGTAAATATGTACATACCTTGCTTTCTGCAAGTTGTTTTCCCATATTTTGAAAAATGAAAAATAATATAATAATAAAAGAGGGTAAAAAGTCCTAAATTAAAGATTAAAGAACTTAGAAAAAGATAGACCCCAACAGAAAAAGGAAACGAAAATAAGACCTGAAAGTGCGCAAGTTAAAATGCCACTACTATTTACTTTACTGCAAGAATAATGATTATGTGTAGATTGTCAATAAATGCCATAATCCATGATTGGTTAAACAATTTAAAATTAACTTTTCGTGCTTTGAATTTCATGTTTTAGATAGAGAATAAATATATGTCAAATAGTATAAACTTGACAAATCATTAGATTAGATAGAGAATAAATGAGGAGCTCAACAGTTTAATCTGAGCCCTTGGATGGAATAAGGTTAGAATTAGATAGATTTTATGCTTTAAAAGAAAAACCAATTTAGGGTTGCAAGCCTAAATGCACCCATGAAAATGAAGAAAAAATGTTAGAAATAAAAATGGGTAGGTATAAAGCAGTTCTGCAAGCATGTAATAAAGGCATCATCGGGCAAAAATTACTAATTTCCACTCCCCTACTAATATTCAGTATTCTAAACTATCAGTCAAAGAGGCTCAGAGCATTTCTCTGACTTCTGTTGGGACCAGACCCAAGGCTCAATGACTGATTGGTTAAAAATATTGAATTCCTATAGAAAACCCACATTCATCAGCATTTATCCTTCATTTCATAAACATAATCTCCTTTTCCTAAGTAAAAACCCATTCTTTACTTAGCAAAAGAAAAACCCTAGATAACTAATTCCATTCCTTCCAAAAAAAAAAACCTTCATAAAACCCTCAAAAATACATTTATTTTAAGTTAAAGTGTGAAGTAACACAAAAAAGGCAAACTATATTATTTACACTTCATTTAGAGTTAAAATATGTATTTTTCATTATATACACTATCCCCCAAACTTCACCTTTATTTTCATATTAACTTTTAACTATATATTAATTCCCTAAGTTACACATTCCCATATATTATTAAATCCCTTTTATTTAAATAAACCCACAAAAACCCTTTATTTTATGTTTAAACCAATGTCTTTATATCCCATGTGCGCAATATTATCCCCGCCATATCCCATTGGATTTAACATATCTATATACAAATATCCTCTCCCTATAGTTTTTAAACAACTGTTAATAGTTGAAAAACTATATAATATTAAACTTGCACTCATATAAATGATTTAAATATTGGTTAAATATTTAAATTGATACATAACTCTTACCCCGCCATATCATATTAAAACCTAAGGTTTTAAAACTTTGATTAAATGATTATTTCAAAAGTTTGAACCAAAATCGCCACATTAAACGACCCCAACCCCACTCCAAATCCCGACGCAACTTCCCCAACTGATTTGGACCATTCACAGTCCAATCCCAGGATCCGACGGTTGAAAACAGATTTCACAAATAAAATTGCACACTATTTCCCATTTCAAATCTGCGTGAAATGGGCGGTTTTGAGATTTCCCTCTCCTCCACGTGTCCCCTTGTTATTGGATCGTGTTCAATCACCCCAAAACCACTTACCACTGAAATCATGTGCAATAACCACTCATGTTTTGATCCGTTGAAGCTCGTAAACCACCTTCCCTCCCGATGTGACAGCCATTAATTTCTTGTTAAGCCCTAAATATGTCTAATATACATGTGACATACATTCATATTTTCTCCTTCTGCACGTAAACTCTGCACAGGCCACCCCGACTATGAAATGAACCTTTTTTCGCCAGTTTTATGACAAAATACCACAAATTTTAACCTGAATATGTTTGAAGACCGCTGAGAAGCTTAGAATTTCTCCAAAGATCGGAAGGAAACCATTCAACCCGTTCAAAACCTCAGAAAACTTCTCAAAACCTTATACCTGCGTATAACATGTATTTCTCTGAAAATTTAAACTTGTTTTAAATCTTAAAGGCCCTATTAAAAAGACAAATTCCATTCATAAGTCCAAATTAATCATAAGAGACCTGTCAAAAAGCCCAAAAAAAAGACCAAACCCTGTCAAATTTTATGCAGAAACCCTGTTTTATTGAATATACTATTTTAAAGGGAATTCACGAGTTTTTAATAGTTTCTATAAACTGTTTAAGCTCCAAAATTAGCCAGAAATCCTCTGAAGGTATCCCAAAGCCTCTGTGGCCAATCCCTAAATGATTTTCAACCCAATTTCTTTGTAAAAGAACTCAGGAAACCCTTGTTTCTTGTTTTTAAACCATCAAAAGCCTATAAATCCTATTTTGATAGTCAGAAGCCCATACTCTGACCATCTTCATCCAAGAAACCTCTGCTAAAATAAACATACTTCTGCAAACTATCTACACTTGCAGAAGTAGCCAAAATGCCTAAAAAGAAGAGCTCTAGCAATCCTGAAAGTTCCAAAGTACCAAAATCAACTCCAGCCATGACTTCTAACACTGCTATTGTTGTAAATCCTTTACAACCCCCACTCATAGATATTGAACATATTCCATTAGATGATATTGATTACAAGATAGAAGACCCAATTTTTGAGTTTAATCTGCTAGATATTCATAACTAGAGCTATTAAAAGTCCTTAGATAATCAAGAAGAAGTCCATATTTGGAAATCCCATTTGCCCAAATATGTTGTTCCATTAACTCATCCATGCCAAGAAGTCATTAGGTTATGTCAACGGTACTATGTGCCTAAACAGAGAGCCATAATAAATGCCAACAAAGAAGTGCTTCTCACCATTACTGCTGAATCTATTAACCAAATGCTACAACTACAGCCTGATCCTCAAGCAATCCCTTTATCTATAGAGGCCCTCACTAAGGTTTATATTGGCCTAGATTTTCCCAAAATATTCATGATTTTCTAGACATTTATGCCTTTGCATGTAGAAATCCCTCAAATAAATCCCCCATATTCCACTTCCAGATTCCCAGAATGTTCAAGACATGTGATTTCTATGCTTTCCTTCATCCTAGGGTATTTCACTAATGAATACATAGATGAATCCATCTTGGGTTTGTTATCCACTTTTACCCCAGGACAACCCCCATCTACAATATTTGATTATGCTGGTTACATTGCAGACAATATTCATCATCAATTGACCAATTTTTCAATTGAAGGAGTGTTCAGATACACATCCTTCCTCTTCCACATGTTTCTATATTTTCAATCAGATAATTTTCCAGTTAATCTTCAAAAGCTTGACATAGAGGGAAATCCTCTCTCTATCATTTTCTGGACTACTTTGCTCAGGAAAGAATGTGTAGATTTCACTTATGCAGAATTTTCAGAATTGTTCATACATCCAGTGATAAAATTGTTAACAAAAGTAGAGCAGCCAAGGATAAATGAATAAATGAAGAAAATATTACAGTTATCAGAGAAGAATAAAGTTGGTGATTGGTACCTATATGAAAAACATAATGAGATTAGAGTTTTTGGGTCAAATTTGTTACCTTACAAGTTACCCAAACATGTTTCAGTGAGGATTTTTGCCTTGGATTATATTAGGAAAATCCTAAACTTCGATTCTATAAAATTCATGGCAATAAAGAAGAAAACTCAGTTCAAATTAAACAATCAGATAGGGCCATTCATCTACAAACATAGGGATGCAGAGAAAGAAGCAGAAAAGCAGTTATTGGAATTCAGATTTGAAGAAAGCCTTCCTTGGAATTATGATCCACAAGGGATCCTAAGTAAACTAAGGGTTAAATGTAAATTAACACCCTTCATTCATGAAACAAAGCTAGAGATAGAAAAATATGCAAATCATATTGAGTGGATAGAGAATACCTTAACAGATGCAGTAAATAAAAGTGATACTAGCCACACTTTAGAGACTGCATATCAGCCAGAAAAATCCACCAAGAGAGTAAGGGAATAAGGAGCCTATTTTACTGAAACTACAACTGAAACTAAATTCAAGTTAATATACAACAAAAGGCCTAAGTTAAATTCAGCAGGTAAAGGGAAGGTAACAATTGACGTGGAAGAGACAGATCTTATAGATACCAACACTGATTTTCCAGAAACAAATGTTGCTACTGTGATCATCAATGAGACAGTTACAAAGAATCAGAATGAAGAACAAGTTAACAATGAAGATGCACAATTGATAGAAAGACAGCAGGGCATGGAAGCCTCTTCCTCACAGGCAGCTGAGGAGAAAGATCTGGACATCAAAGAAAAATATAAATAGATCAAGCTGAAGAATGAAGAGATAAAAAACAATATTTATTCTTAATATCTCAAACAGACACCAAGTGTGCAAAACAGACTTCTGTCTGCAATCGATTATTCAAATCAAAAACTAATTATTTCAGTATTGCAGCCCACAGTCAAATCCCTAAATACAGTGGAAGATTATAAGAAGATTGATTTGGAAGTTCAAACAGAAAATATTCATGCCCTGGATCAAATTGAATTCCATAGAAAAAATTCAGAAATGTCGTACTCTATTGTTACAATTAAAGCCATGAGTGCTCAGAGACTCCAAAACACCATCTCTAACATGAAAGATCAAATGAAAATGGATAAGGCATCCTTGTATGCCAAGGATTTAAGGATAAAATCCTTAGAAGAATCAGTTTTGCAGGTGGGATATGACCCTGCTAATATCAAAGCAACAAAGTTATTAGTGAAGAAGAAGAATGAAGATATTGCAGCTTTAAGGAAACAGCTTAAACTTCCTTAAAGTGAACATCCTAAAAAAAAGAAATAATAGAAGGACAGAAAGAAAAATATGACATGATGAATTTTATTTTTCAGTTGACAGCTCAAATCAAGGAAATGGAGATTCAGATGGACAAACTTGTCCAAGAAAAAGAAACATCAAAGACACAGGAAGCACCTATAGTCATCCCTATGGCTACTACAGTTGTGCCATCTACTCTAGCTATAGATTTGGCACCAAAATTACCACTGGATACTGCAGTGCCAGTAACTTCATCCACCACCTCAGCTACAAAATCATCTACAACATCAGTACAACATACAGATGAAGCCAACAAACTAGTAAAGGCCATGGAAGAAATGCCTCTTAAGACAAATGAAATCAGCAGATTAAAACAGATGGTAGAAAATCTCGAGAATTCAAACAAATTGGCTTAGATAAATGAAAAAACACATGAGCAAAAGGCCATCAGATTAAATGAAGAATTAAAGAAATTGTAGAAGGAATTGACCTTGAAGGAACAAATTTCCTATGTGAAAATTCATCTGTGGAAAAAAATCATAGAAGCCATCAATGATGTATGGCCTTCCATACAAGTTATTTTTAAACAAAAAGACTTATTGAAAGAAACATTAGAAGATATCCAAAAGACTAAAGAGGAATTGGATAATAAACCAGAACAAGCTCTATAACTGATAAAATTCCTTAACAACAAGAACAGGCAAGAATTGGAAGAACTTGAAATTACTGATAGAACTGAAACTATCATTGAGATAAAAAAATGTAATAACCAAAAATAACCTGATGAAGCAGTTGGAGAAAAGTGTGAAAACATGAACATTTCTATAACCAGGTTTATGGTTAAATTTGAGAACTTGAGGCGAAGGAGTTTGCCCAATATATTGGTCATAAATGACAAGTTGATGCCTCAGGAATATTATAACAAAAATATCAGAGAATATGCCAAGGAACAAGTTGAAAAAGTGGGTGGTGGACAAGGCATTCCAACAGGAAAAGTTCTACTTAAAATTTTTGAGGACTTATTCTATTTACAGCATGAAATCAAACACTTGTTTTTCATCAAGCTGACTTTCCCCAGGTACACAGAAGCAGATGAGAATTTTGGAAAACTAAAGAAAATACAAATTCCAAGTAATGAAATTTGGGAATCATTGATGTTAGGACTCCACTATGTATCATTTTTGCTATATACTTTGACACCATTTTACTTTTATAACCATGATTAAAAAAGGATTCCATTAGCATTTTCATCTACTTTATCCCAAGGTATATAAAATCCTCGTCTTTATTATATTTTTACTCTGTTTACATATAATTCCAAAATACTCTTATATTTTATCATTAAGCGAAGTGGATTGTTGCTAACGTAAAGTTTAAAAGATCGCAAATAAGTTATATGCTTGCTGGAACAATCGGCCGTTGCTGAAACAGTTTACTTAGTTGCTGAAACAGCCAGCAAGCGCGCAAATTCCGTCACTCGTAATTTGCGATTCTGGAAGAGCCTTTTGTGGAACAATAGTAACAGCATGAAGACATGGTTACATGGACCATTCTGAAGATAGCATTCTTGTTGTCTCTGTTGTAACAATATCTTTTTTTGGAAGAACAGAATAGTCCTGTTTTAAGGAAGCGAACAGATTTGGGATAAACATAGATTTGCTCTCATGTAATTGTAAAAGATGTCTCCTCTTTAAAAAGAGGATACATCATCATTAGTAGGGAGTTCGAGTTTGAAAGCTAGAGGAGAACATTGTGTGTGAGAACTGGAGCTAGACTCCATCTGTAATGTATCATTTCTTTTGACAGATGAATAAAATCTTCTTTTGAGCGCGCCAATTTAATTCTTTCACTGGGGAATATTGTGAGAGGGAAAGGGCCCGCCTTCCTCACAAGATTCACCCTTCTGTTCCTGTAATTTGTTTAATTCTTTATGCTGTTTTCACTTTACTTTAATTCTGTTGTTGAAACACTAGTTGCACAGTTCTGTAGTTCATCAAGTACTCTGTTTCCTTAACGCTGCATGTGTTTAATACATTCATTCTTGAGAAGTTGAGAAATCTATTTCTATTGATTGTGTGAATGTATGATGCTGGGAAGCAGGTGCTGAAGATTCCTGTACAAAGGAATAGGGTCCTGCTCCCACTAGTTGCCTTTCTTTTCCTGCAGTGTGATTAGGAACAAGAGAACAAGTGTTGAAGGTTCCTGTTCATGGGAATAGGGTCTTGGTCTCTTGAGTAGCTTTTCTACAGTGTGATTAGTGTCAGGCAGCAGGTGCTGAAGTTCCTAATTAAGGAATAGGGTCCTGTTCCTGCTATGGTTGATTGATTTCTTTTCTTGCAGATTGATTTTCCTTTATTTGGATTTTAACTGCAACATAGGAATTATTTCTGCTATAACTTAAGTAACTTCAGTTTTGATTAAACAGAGTGTGAATAATTAGATTTGTGTGATTGATAATTGTGTGGCTTTCTACTACAACATTGTTTTTGCCTTTGAAATTGAGCATATCCAATGCGTGATTGTCTTTGGAATAAAAAGACTTCCTCGGGTTGACAATTTATGTGGAGCTTGAATTGTGAAAAAAATTAAAGCGACCAACATTTTGGCGCCGTTGCCGGGGAAGGCAATTATAGATTTCAAAAGAATTAATCTTTTCTTTCTAAATGTGCAGATTGTATGAGAGGACGCGGAACCTAGAAGAAAACTAACCCCACAGGTGGCAAAGGCAAAGGAAGGGGAGGAAGAAAGACTTTCATTGATGAGATTGTATCAAAGGCTGAGTCATCACAGAGATTAAGTTCTCGTAGATCAAAACTTCAGCACTCCCCTCAATCAGATTACAAAACAGAGGAAGTTGTGGGTCCTGAAAACATAGAAGAACCAGTGATTGAAGAACCAGCAGTCAGTGCTGGAGAGTCAGAAGAAAGTGCTAGTGAATCAGCAGAGCACATTGAGGAAATAATAGAGAGCGTTGGACGACCAGTGGAAAACATTGAAGAGCCAGTAGAAGATCTTGACGATCGAGCAAGCGCAGTAGGAGAGCCAACAATGGAAGGAAACAATGATGATTTCTTTGGTGGAGGACGTGTAGATCCTGAAGGAGAAATAAGGGATGAAAATTACCTCTCTACTTTGGGATTTCCTATCAGTGATCTCCCTGCAGGGATAACTCCTATGAAAAACATTCCATTGTCTGCTTTACCTAACTTTCATGGTTTATCCTCTGAAGATCCGAATGAATTTCTTTTTGAATTTGATATATTATACAGAAGTTATGATTATGTTACTAATGCTCAAAAGTTGAAACTGTTTCTAGCCACCTTAAAAGGAAATGCTTTAAGATGGTTCATGAGCCTTGGAAGTCAGGTGATCACAGCATGGGAGCAGATGAAACAGAAATTTCTACTTAAATATCAAGACTACTTCCGGACGACAGAAAAGAAGGATGAACTATTCAATATGGCACAAAAGCCGGACGAGAATCTAGAGGACTATATAGAAAGGTTGCAGTACAATATACAGAGATCTGATCATCCGAATATAAGTAAGGAAATTCGCAAAACAATATTACTTAGAGGTTTAAGGGATGATTGTTTAGATATGTTAAACATGCTTGGAAAGGGAGATATATCTAAGGAATCATATGATGAGATTGTTGAACTTTCTAAGAGATGTTCAAGGGGAGCTGCAAGGAACAGAGTAAGTAATAGAGATTCCACCTATTCAAGAGTGCAGAAATCAGCCAGTGGAGGAGCAACAAGAGCTGAAATAGGTAATTTACTTAAAGAATTTAAAACTGAGATGTTAAGTTCTTTTGCTTCACAAATTGACACTTTGCAGGTTAAGAAGAAGCAGGCTGAAGCAGAAGCAACTCTGGCTGTCTTTTGCCCGAAGTGCAGAGACAAACATCCACTAAAGGAATGCCCAATGGATAAAATACCAATTTGTACCCTTTGTGAGAAAGATCATGAAACAAAACAATGTCCATCTCTACCAGGAATAAAGGCAGCATTACAGCCAACGGAAGAAGAAGATGAAGCAGTTTACCTGCTAACTCAAAGAAGACAATGGCAACCAAAAGGACAAGGTATGAACTCTAGTATGCCATTTAATCGTTGGAACAATTATTCTGCTTTCAGTCAAACAAATTACCCTCCCTTTAATCAAATGAAATACCCACCCTTCAATCAAATGAATTTCCCACCCATGCAGCAATCAAACCCTCCCTTTGTTGATCCTTCAATGTGGACTCCTTGGCCTCCACAGCAGCCATCTTCTTTTAACCCTTGGAATTAAAATTGGAGAAGCCAACAACCCTCGTATCCAAATCAATTGCCCCAATTCCAACAACCACTTCCTCTGCCATCAAATGCTCCGCCAAATAACCAAATGAGACCCCAGCTACCTGTGCAACCAAATCCTAATAATAAAGTTGTGCAAGTCATTGATATTCAGAATCAGTCTATATTTCCTACTATGCAATGTAATGATATTCATTTAAGATCTGGGAAAATAGTAGAGCCTATCATTGATGACATAACTGCTTCTGATTCTGATAAAGAGGAAACTGAGAAACATAAGAAAACACAACCATCTTCTAACAAGAATGTTGAAATAACAGAACCACCATTCCCCGAGCGTTTGGTTTTAACCAGAATAGCTGAAACACCTGCTTTTAATCTTCTAGGGGAATTGCAAAATTTGTATGTTAAAATTCCACTTTTACAAGCATTAAGAGATGTACCAATTTATGCCAGAACACTAAGGGATATTTGTGTTAAGAAACCTGGTAGGAAAACTAAAGACCCTCTTACAGTACATGTGATGGGTGACTTGTCTGCATTAATGTCCGGAAAAGCCCCTCCTGTGAAATATGGTGATCCCGGCCATCCTACGGTGACAGTTCAGATTGGTAAAACAATGATTCCCCAAGTTCTGGTAGATTTAGGTGCTGCAATTAACATAATGACTCTTGAAACTTCACAATTGTTACAGCTGAATAACACAATCAGAGATACACCCACCATTCTAGAGTTGGCTGATCGTTCTTCAATTAAACCTGAAGGAGTTGTTGAGGATCTACTTATTTCAGTTGAATCCTGGAAATACCCAGCTGATTTTGTTGTATTGCAGACTAAAAAAAAGCTGGGGGGACATCCCTTAATTCTAGGAAGGCCATGGCTGGCCACAGCTGATGCTTTTATCAGTTGCAGATCTGGTTCAATGACAATTTCTAACGGTTATGAAACAAAACAACTTACTCTTTATCCTCATGCTACACCAATAATTAATAATGAAGATTCTATGTGGATGGATTATGATGATAATGTTGTTCAGCCTATTTTAACCATTGGACAAGCTTTAACTCTTAAAGACAATACAGAGGATGAGATAATTAATAATTTTATTTGTGAGCCTTCTTCTGTAATTGCTGAAACACATAATCAATTGACTGCAATTTTTGAAACTGATACTCAAGAAAAGATTGAATCTGAAGACTCATCTCAGACATTAACCACTATCTCATCTAAAAGCATAATAGTTGAAATTGAACCTGGCAAGACATTAAACATAAATCCTGATCTAACAGTTAATGAAACACAGTAGTTAATGAAGTTATTGCATGAATATAAGGAAGCATTTGCATGGGATTACACGGATATGAAAGGTATTTCTTCTGAATTATGTACTCATCGAATTTACATTAAAGAGGGATGCCGGCCTGTTTGTCAACCCCAAAGACGAATGAATCCTAATTTACGAGAAATTGTTAAGGAATAACTTCAGAAATTGCTTAATGCAGGATTTATATACCCTATATCTGACAGTGAATGGGTTTCCCCATTGGTAATTGTCCCTAAGAAAAACGGGAAATGGAGAGTATGTGTTGACTACAGAGCCTTAAACAAAGCTACTCAAAAGGATCACTTTCCTTTACCCTTCATTGATCGGGTGTTGGATAGTCTGGCAGGGAAGAAATTATTTTCTTTTCTAGATGGATTCAGTGGGTATAATCAGATAAGAATTGCACCCCAAGACCAAGACAAGACCACTTTCACCAGCCCTTGGGGAACTTTTGCCTATAGAGTTCTTCCATTTGGGCTATGTAATGCACCAGCAACTTTTCAAAGAGTTGTTATAGGAATCTTTTCTGATATGCTGAATGATTCTATGGAAATATTTATGGATGATTTTACTCCTTATGGTGTGTCTTTTGAAGATGCATTACAAAACCTTGAGAAAGTACTTAAACGATGTATACAAGCTCACCTCTCCCTAAGTACTAAAAAATGCCATATGATGATGAGTGAAGGAATAGTGCTTGGACATTTTATTTCATCTCAAGGTATTCAGGTAGATCCATCTAAAATATTGGTCATTCAGAATCTTTCTGTTCCTAAAACACAAACTGATGTCAGAAGTTTTCTAGGACATGCTGGATACTACAGAAGATTTATTAAAGATTTTTCTAAGATAGCTTCTCCATTATTTGTGTTGCTTATGAAAAATGCTGAATTTAAGTGGACTAATTCTTGTCAGAAAGCTTTTGAAGAACTTAAGCATCAGTTGTCTACTACTCCTATTTTGAGGGGGCCTGATTGGAATCTCCCTTTTCATATATCTTCTGATGCTTCAGACACTGCAATTGGAGCTGTCTTGGGACAAGAGGAAAATCATCTTCCTTATGCTATCTACTTTATCAGTAAGAATATGACCCCTGCTGAGCTTAATTATACAGTTACCGAGAAGGAGTTTCTTGCAGTAATCTATGTCATTAATCAATTCTGACACTATATCACTGGTTATTCTACTTTTGTGCACACTGATCATTCAGCTATTAAGTATTTAATGAACAAATCTGTTACAAATGCTAGAGTTACCAGATGGCTATTATTACTGCAGGAATTTGATATCACAATTATAGATCGGCCTGGTAAAGAAAATGTGGTGGCTGATTTCCTTTCACGGTTAAAAACTGACAATGATATTCCAGTAGATGATTCTTTTCTTGATGAGTATTTGTTTGCAGTTTCTGCTCACTCTCCATGGTATGCAGATATTGCTAATTATTTGGTTGCAGGAAAATTACCATCACACCTGTCATACAGAGAAAAGAGAAGAATTGTGCAACAAAGTGCCAGGTATAGCTGGATAAGCGGGTGTCTTTTCTACACTGGGCTTGATCAGGAAATCCGAAGATGCATTAGAGAAGATGAAGTGTATGACATATTGAAAGCTTGTCATGATGGCCCTTGTGGAGGGCATTTTGCTGATAAGAGAACAGCACACAAAATTCGGAGGATGGGTTACTATTGGCCCTCATTATTCAAGGATGCAAAGAAATATGTAAGGGCTTGTGACAGCTACCAAAGAATGGGTCAACCCAATCATAGAGATCAAATGCCATTAAATCCCCAGGTAATTTCTGAACCATTTGAAAGATGGGCCTTGGATTTCATAGGACCCATTAACCCTCCATCCAATCAAAGAACATATATATTAGTCTGTACAGACTATATGACTAAATGGGTGGAGGCCAAAGCACTTATTAGAGCCAATGAAGAGGTTGTCCTAGCTTTCTTATTTGAAGAAATCCTTACTAGATTTGGAATTCCTAGAGAGCTAGTTACAGATGGAGGACCTCCATTCAATTCTCATGGTTTTAAGTCTACCCTTCAGAAATACCATATTCAACATAGAATGACTACACCATACCACCCCCAGGCCAATGGGCAGGTGGAAAGCACAAACAAAGTATTAGAAGCCATTCTAACTAAAACAGTGAAGGACAACCGGAAGGATTGGTCTCAAAGGCTGCCTGAGGCATTATGGGCTTACAGAACTACTTGGAGAAACACTACAGGTTTTTCTCCCTATGAATTGGTTTATGGTAAAAATGCTGTTTTTCCTGTGGAATTTGAGATTAAAACTCTAAGAATTGCTTTAGCTGTTAATCTTGATTTGACTGATGTGCAGACAGCTAGGTTGCAGCAGCTTCTTGAGTTGGATGAAAAGAGATTAGATGCCATTCATCAAACAACCATGATACAACAACAAAGGATGAAGTGGCATGACAAAATTATCAAACACAAACAGTTCCAAAAAGGTAATTGGGCCTTGTTGTATGACTCTCGGTTTGAAAATTTTCAGGGTAAGCTACGTACACGCTGGCTTGGACCATATGAGGTAGATGTTGTTTTTCCAAATGGAACGGTAAGACTTTTAACAATTGATGATTCTAAAACGCCTCTACTAGTCAATGGTCATAGGCTCCGTCTATATCAGCGCCCTGTTTCTAAAGAGGATTTCAAGACTGCTTGCATGACTGATATTCATTATCTTTTTCTAGGGGAGTCTTCTACTCCTCACGACATTTAATTTTCTGCACTATATTTTTAGTATTAGATTAGATTTAGCACTAATAATCCCTGTCAAGGATTGGCATATTACAATTGAATTTTGCAGATTCTGGAAAAGCTCATTAAGGAGGACAGATTCATCATGAGAAGATCTGAAGCTTCAATCACAAAAGCTTGTTCCCTTCATTTTAACCCATTTCCTAGCAAATCCCTTCATCCTCACTTCTACATTATTGCCCTTTTTCCATCTTTCCCACTCCTACCATTCCTGAAATATCTTTCTTCAGCTAGTATTTCCTATCCCTTACTGTTGAAATTATCCCCTATCAAATATTTCCCCACTTCTTACAGACCCAAGTCATTTATCCCATTTCTCTGATTTTTCACGTTGCTGAAACACCTGTTTCAGCAACGTATCGTTCATTTTTCCGTTGCTGAAACACCAGTTTCAGCAACCTGTTATCATTAAAACATCATTTCTCTTCGCTGTTATATAAGCTTTTTGGTTCTCCACGTTTACACTTCAGATCCTTTGGGTGAAAAATTATTCAGCACTGAGCAGATCCGGTTACACTCCTGTTCTAAATTTCAGAGAAATCTACAGATTCTTCCATGTATATTAAGCCATTTTGAAGCACTTGACACTTCGAATTATTAAACCAAAGGTAAAAATGTAAGGTATGAGGTTTTAATGTAATTCAGTTAAACTATATTAAAGAGAGGATTTCATTCATAATGATTACAATCTTTACATGCCCAATCATCATTACACCATACGTAGGGGGGGGGAATTTCGAAAACTGAACAATCATTTCGCATTAACCAATCCTCCGTCCTTTTTATATCCACTTTCGCCGTCATTTGAGACCTTGCAGCCTCTGTTGCAACAACTAGCGCGATCAAAGTCTCTGTTTACTGTCTTCTGTGCCTCTGCATGTAACTCAAAGCTAGAGCCATGGGAGGGTCGGCCATTAGACACGAGCCTGGTTCCATAAATCTCCTTCAATTGTTTCCCGAAGCTTATCAAATTTTCCAACAAGCGGGATGGACAGTATATTTTGAAAGACTGGGTGAATTTGACCAGGAACAAGTTTTAGAGTTTGCACAAAACCTTCAAGGGGATTTTTCAATGGTTCAAGGGGTTCGCATTTCAGTAACAGAGGAGGACATAGTTCAAGTTTCAGGGTTGCCAGCTATCGAGACTCGCTGGTTCAGCAGAAAGCAGGTTATTCTGAATGCACAGCAAGATTTTCTTCGTCCAGATGAGCCAGTTGAACTTAAAGGCCGCGGCGTCAGTCTGCATTCACTTTCTCGACCATGGCCATCAGTGGCAGAGTTCATCAAGCACTACTTGACATGCGAAGGGCGTTACCAGGTAGTGTACAATCACGACTTTGTTTTGATGAATCATTTGAGAAATGGTCGAATGATTAATATCCCCTATTATCTGCTTGGTTGTATCAGAAACATGTCGTATTATTGTAGACGGTCTAAATTCCCAATGTTATCCCTCACCCACCATTGTTTATGCCAATTGTTAATACAGAGGGGTTTTTCTCAGCAAAATCCCCCTCTGAATGATCCACTCCCTGTTCTCCAGCTGCCTGAAATTCCTCAGCAGGCTCAAACGTCCCAACAACCCGAAAGTTCCCAAGATACTCCTGAAATTCCTTATGAAGGGCAACGGGATGATATTCCACACTCCCCAGTAACTTCAGCCCCAAAGCCAGTTGACCCAACCCCAAGCTCGTCCCACTTAGTAGAGTCAACCGTCCCCACTATTTCTATCCCTAGTGACGACTCTCTAACACCCCCATCCCCACCTACTTATAAAAAGAAAAGAACCCCAACAGTCTCAGTCTCCAAACGACGGACAAGGGCTAAATTCCAAATTTTCACTTCTTCCGAAAGCCCTTCCCCCAGAGAAAAATCCTCCCCCGCAAAGAAAAGGAAAGACAGTGACTTCTCTGCTTTCCTACCAAAAAGGAAAATGAAGATGACTGTTGAAACAGGAGTTACTCCCATTTCCCCTGACCCTACCACTATTCTGTTAAAACTCCAATCTTCATCCCCATTTCAAACCCCCCAACCCGTTTCGTCCGGTGGCACTGCCACACAAGAACCAGTGCCCCGAGATAATACGACATTGTTTATGGCTCAAACAGTGACTGCCACACAAGAACCAGTCACTTACCCAGAGGCTGAAACACAAGAACCAGCCACTGTGGTACAAAAATACACCAAGCATGATGATAGCGGGAGACCAGCTGTAGCTGTCCCACAAGAACCAGCTACGACTGTGCAACAGCGGACTACCCCAGCAGAATCAACCAGTGCACAGGGTTTACATACTATGACATCTTTATTGGAGGAGAATGAATTCTTGAAGTCTGAACTGGAAGCCTACAATAATGAATTAACCATGGCACAAGAAGCTTTTGATAGAGAATTGAATCTCTATATGTTAGCACACACAGCCTCAACGCAAAATAAGGAGCCATGCAAGGAATACATGTGCCATGAATGTGGTAATATTTACCAGCAGGCAGGCTACAAACTAGTTAAAGCTCAAATATCTGAGGCATATACATCAGCTGGAATAAAAGAGGGATGCCCTACTGCTCCACAAGAACTAGTAGGGCTCTCAATAAAGGAAGAAAAAGAAACTAAACCTCAGATATCTCGCCCTGTGCTAGTTAATGCAGCCACTCAGATAGAAGCACCACCGCAGATATCTCGCCCTAAGTTAGTCAGTGTAGCCATTCAAACAACGTCCCAACCTAGTACCTCTAATGCTAGCACACAGACCCTGCCATGGAATCAATTGGAACTGATGAACAAATGGAGGAAACAGTATGCTGAAGAACAAGATACCATACTACAGCAGCATAAGTTAGCATGGCAGAATCACGTGTATGCCAACTGGGATAGTTGGGAACAGATGTTGCAACAGCTCAGGGACTCCAAAAAGGAAGTCAAGGAATCTAAGGAAAAGATGGCCTTGATGTTTTCATTAGTACAGAAGTTGATGGCTACCCGCAAACCCTCTGTAAACTACTCTCTCTTTCTTTCTGAACGATTAGTTTATTTTCAATTAAAAGCAATAAAGGATGGCAGACCGCATGAATTACTTACTTCAGATCAATTTGTTGAGACTTTTACTGAGGCCCCTGAAAGTGACCAGCATTTTCTGTGCGAACTTTACCTTCATAATGAGGCCATCCCCGACAATAGAAGAGTTAATCTTATTCCAATTGCAGGTGATATACAAATAAGGGCATTTGTTTCATTTTTGTCCAACCAGCTCACTTGGCAAACTGCGTTCACTGCAAGCAGTCATAATGAGGAGAATAGACTCCTTTGGATTAGACCAGAACCTTTAATTCCAGCCATGTTTATAGCACAATATCATAAATTCTTACAGAAGCCAGGAATGCATAGGTATATACAACAATTACAGGCTTCAACACTTTTTAAGTGTCAACAGAAAATTAGAGTAAAGGGGACTGCTGCATTGAAGGCCAATACTATGTTTTGGCAGCAGTCATGTAAAGAAAGACAGGATTATCACCCTTTTAACCCTGACAATCTTCAAGCTGCACTTTCCAGGGTACCTAATTACATTGGATGCATTCGACATTGTGGAGTAAACTGGATCGGGTATCATTTTCATTTTCCAATTTTATGGCTGCCTTCAGAGAAGTATCAGTGTCATTACCAATTGGCTGGCAGAGATGAAGCTTTAGCATGGCAGCACTTGCAGAACAACAGAGGATTCAGAGCTCCTACAGATGCCACCTTCTCCAGCTACTGCTTGAGTAATTTTCATGCTCAGTACCAGTACTCAGACTCTGACTCAGACTAGGGGTTGCCTGAGGACATGCAACATTTTCAGCTGGGGGGGATGTTAGGACTCCACTATGTATCATTTTTTGCTATATACTTTGACACCATCTTACCTTTATAACCATGTTTAAAAAAGGATTCCATTATCATTTTCATCTACTTTATCCCAAGGTATATAAAATCCTCTTCTTTATTATATGTTTAATCTGTTTACATATAATTCCATAATACTCTTATATTTTATAATTAATCGAAGTGGATTGTTGCTAACATAAGTCTAAAAGATCACACATAAGTTATATGCTTTGCTGGAACAATCGGCCGTTGCTGAAACAGTTGACTTAGTTGCTGAAACAGCCAGCAAGTACGCAAATTCCGTCACTCGTATTTTGCGATTATGGAAGAACCTTTTGTGGAACAATGGCAACAGCATGAAGACATGGATTATTCTGAAGATAGCATTCTTGTTGTCTCTGTTGTAACAATATCTTTTTATGGAAGAACAGAATAGTCCTGTTTTAAGAAAGAGAACAGATTTGGGATAAACGTAGATTTGCTCTCATGTAATTGTAAAAGATGTCTCCTCTTTAAAAAGAGGAGACATCATCATTAGTAGGGGGTTGGAGTTTGAAAGCTACAGGAGAACATTGTGTGTGAGAACTGGAGCTAGACTCCATCTGTAATGTATCATTTCTTTTGACAGATGAATAAAATCTTCTTTTGAGCGCTCCAATTTAATTATTTCCTTGGGGAATCTTGTGAGAGGGAAAGGGCCCGCCTTCCTCACAAGATTCACCCTTCTGTCTCTGTATTTTGTTTAATTTCTTTTTTCTGTTTGCACTTTACTTTAATTTTGTTGATGAGACATCAGTTACACAGTTTTGTAGTTCATCGAGTACTCTGTTTCCTTAACGCTGTATGTGTTTCATACATTCATTCTTGGGAAGTTGAGAAATCTATTTCTGTTAATTGTGTGAATGTATGATGTTGGGAAGCAGGTGCTGAAGATTCATGTACAAAGGAATAGGTCTATACTAGTTTACCCATCTTTTCTGCTGAGTGTGATTAGGAACAAGAGAACAAGTCATTGAAGGTTTCATTCTATAGAATAGAAGGTCTTGGTCTCTTGAGTAGCTTTTCTACGGTGTGATTAGTATCAGCATTGGTCTGCCAGGGATTCCTAGATTAAGGAATAGGGTCCTGTTCTGCTATGGTTGATTGATTTCTTTTCTTACTGGATTGATTTTCCCTTTATTTGGTTTTCAGCCACCTTTTCGGAATTATTTCTGCTATAACTTTAAGTAACTTCAGTTTTGATTAAACAGAGTGTGAATAATTAGATTTGTGTGATTGATAATTGTGTGGCTTTCTACTACAACATTGTTTTTGCCTTTGAAATTGAGCATATCCAGTGCGTGATTGTCTTTGGAATAAAAAGACTTCCTCGGGTTGACAATTTATGTGGAGCTTGAATTGTGAAAACAATTAAAGCGACCAACAATTGACAGATTCACTGTAAAAAGTAAAAAGGCAAAAAGGTAACAGTGAAAACAGTTTGGTGAAATTTGCAGTCAAACAGATTTTTACAGCAGTAAAAACCTTTTACAGAGTTTAAAGAGTATCAGTGAAAGTGTATCAAATAAGTAGATCAGATTTCAAAACAAACTCAAAATATCTAAAGCTAGCAAGGAAGACAACAAGACAGCCAGTTGTTTCTTATCCTAAATCAGTTTCTATTTCTTTTGGATAGATAGGACAGCTTGCTGATTTGTTAAGCAATTGTCTCTATTATTGTTGTAAAGATATTTTATTTTCCTTAGATAATTCCTAGAAGCATTCTAGGATATTTGTAAACAATTATGTATAAATACTTCATCTTTAGAGGTATTCTTGTGGAATAAAATGCTGAAGATTTCTATAGTCATTTTTGTGGACTTGAAGGCTTTTTGTGTTCAAATTTCGAGTAGCAAACTGGATCAGATCAACTAGCATCATATTTCAGGATTCATGTGATGAGCTATTTGGAGTGAAGTATTTTCTAAATTTGTCATTGTTATCTTTCTGTGTTACATGCAATCCATAATGTTTTCCAAATTTGAATGAATGAATAGGAGGATTACTTCAAGATTTGTTAATAGCACCATGTCTTAACTATTTTTCATTTCTATGTTTTCATTTGATTTCAAGTGTAGGGAACCCTTAATTTCTCCCTGTCTCGTTTGAACTCTGCCTACTACTTCCCTTTTCCAGATTAAATAACCCTTCATTTCTCTTTATCCCGATCATACCATCTCACAAAATAACTTTCCAAGATCTCCAAGGGTTATCTATCTTACCCTAAAAACAATTGACTTTTTGACCTTGATCCCAGCTCTGTATGCTTGACTTTTGACTCCTTAGCCCAATGGACAAATATATTTCCCACTATCCATCTCTTTCAGTGATTTTTCCCACCAAACCAATCAAAACCAAAACTAGTTGCACAATCATAACTAGCCTAATATTTTATAAAAAATAAACAAAGTTAAATATTATAGAGAGAGCCCTCTCTGACCCCTAGGAAGGCTAGATCCTAGAGTTTAAAAGTTGTTTTGTGGCTACCTCTAGTTTTCTCAACTAAAAACCAAAAATATCACAACTAGAGAATTACTGGAGTGATAACATACTAGCGGCCATACTAGGGACTAACCAATCCTCAGTTGTTAAATAAACCTTAAAGGAAATCATTTTTTATCATATTTTTTCCTTTAAGATTGTTTAACTAGTTGTGAGTATTAAAATTTTTAATTCTGGCTTCTAGGAAAGTTTATTATACCAGGTCTAATCTAGACCCTAAACCTGTTGTTATAGTATACAACCCAGATAGAATAGGAAAAAAGAAAAAACAGAGAGAATATTTAGGTGCTAAAGTTTAATTAATAAGAGTCAATTCATTACCCAAAGAATTAGTAAGTTTGCAGGATATAGAATTTGATTTAGAATTTGAACATTCTTTATTCAGGACCAAATCTGAAAGTAATTTAAGTACTATTGTTTTAGACCCTGTTTTTATTTCCTTTTTGGAATCAAAATAGAAAATTATTGCAACAAATTCTGAATTAAAGAAAGTTAATAATCAATACAGACTTGAAGAAATTGATGCTACTATTCTTAAAGAAATTGATGAAGCCATAGAATTAGCTCAATTGTTAGCTTATACATCTAAACCTTCTATTCCCCATTTAGAAACCACCACATCATCTATAGTTTATACTACCATTCAATCCACGGATCCATTTAGTCCTAGATTACCATTATAGCCTAAAAATTTATTTCCTTCATCTCCTTCATCCACTTCATCCACTAGCTTCACCACTGCTTTATCAACCACATCATTTTCATTTCCTAGCAGTTCCATATATATTCCAGTTTCACTTCCCGTTACCTCAACTTTAGCCTTTAGTTCTTCAACTAATTTTTCTATTTCAGCACCTTATAATCCAATTTCATCAGCTACTACTTTTAGTTCAGCTCCAAGTGCCTCTACTTTACCTCCTAGCCAAGCTAGAATTCAATCTATGGCTGCTAGGTATGCTCCTCTTGTTCTTCCAAGACAAATTCCTGACATGCCCCAAGACTACCAAATTAAAATACCACAGTTTGATGCTACTACACATTATACTGCACAACAGCACATAAGCAAAATGATTGATTTCTTTTAACTCCATGAGATAGATGAATCAGATGTACAAATGAGGTTGTTTTCACAAAATTTAACAGGAGAAGTAAAGAAATGGTTCAAAGGTCTTACTGCAGGTAGGATCGCTCATTTAGTTATTTTTCATAGATTATTTTTAAATAAATGGGAAAATAAGAAAAATCCCTTACAAATATTGTATGAATTTGATGCAATGAAAAGAGCTCCAAATGAATCTATATAAGACTACTGCACTAAATATAACAGTGCTTACAATTCAATTCTTGCAAATCTAAAACCCACTCCTAAGTCTATCTTACTCAAATGCCCCAATGGATTTGACACTGACATGACATACCAGTTAAGAGAAAGAAATGCAGAAACATTAGAAAGAATGCAAACAGATGCAGTAAGTGTAGAAGTAAACATTTTAGCTAGAAAAGCAAGATTAAGAAATGAGAGGAGAGTGACTATGAAAGAAGAAGCCTCTAGTTCAGACACAAAAATAGATATGTTAGCTAAAACCTTATAAAGGATGATGGATAGGTTAGATAACATAGAAATAATACCTCAATGGGATAATCAACAAAAAATCAAAAATCCCAATTTTAGAAAAAACACAAATTCAGGAAAATCAAAAGACTCAGCCCCAAACCAAAAAATAAGACCTCCCTTTCAAGAGAACTATGTTGAGAGTTCTCAAAAAAATGATGATGATGAGGATACCATTAATTTAATGGGAATAGATGATAATAAAACTATCTTTCTCATACAGGAAGATCAGGAGTTATTTGAACTTCAACAACTCCAATTAGATTCAGGGGAATCCTTTGATTACAAATAGGGTTATGACTTTGCCATCAATGAAGTGCACAGTCAGTATAACCTAAGAAGTAAGAAAAATAATGAGTCTTCTACTAATAAAACTTCTCAAACACCAAATAAGAAAATAGTGGAAGTTCCCAAAACAAAAGTTCTACAAATTCTCCCTAGGGAAAATAAGCAAAACTCTGGTTCTTCCCAAAAGGTTTCCAGCCCAAATATTTCACCAATCCCTAATATTGTGGACATAACTGATGAAGTTGCCCAAGCTGCAAAATATTCACAAAAATATGTTGCTCCTAAAGCATCTAATTTTGATAAAACAGCCACATTAGACACTGAAATGCTCAATGCTGACCCTAAATCAGCAGATCCAAAAGCTGCCACTCAAAAACAGCTTTTGATAACTCTAAATCTAAACAAACATCTACTGCTTCAAAAAATACTCATAAGAAAATAAAAAGCAGTAAGACTCAAGACACTCAAATTGAAACTAAAAATATAGTTGTATAAAAACAAGATAAACCAACACAAACTACAGTTATCAAAGAAGAATTGATTCAAATAAGTAAATCACAACCTACATTCAACATACAATCTAAAATTGCAAAGCTAAAAATAACAATTCCTCTAACAAAATTGGTAAAACATGACTTATATAAATCAACCATAACTGAAACATTAAACATAAATGATGGAGAAGATTCCAGAAATCTGAATGATGATCAGCCAGAGTTGATTTTTGGCCCAGATGTGAATGGAAAGCATTTATATGGAGCATTTCCTTTATTTTACATTAGTTTAAATATTCATGATCAAATCCTACACAATGCAATGCTAGATTCAGGAGCTTCACATAATTTAATGCCCAAAGCTATAATGGAAACTTTGAACTTAGACATCATGAGGCCCTATAAAGATTTATTCTCATTTGACTCAAGTAAAGTAAAATGCCTAGGTTTAATCGAAGATCTGTGTGTAAATTTAGTTCAATATCCTGGTAAGAGTATATTAATGGACATTGTAGTAGCTGATATCCCACCTAAATATGGAATGTTACTTTCTCGCTCATGGGGAGAAAAATTACAGGGATCTCTACAATTGCACATGTCTTATGCTACTATATCAGTTTTTGGTCAACCTAAGAAGTTATATAGGGAAACATTAATGAAATATACGGTAAGTAGTGTCGAAAGGTCAATAAATTGCCCAATTTATACCACACCTATTGATCTAGACTCTTTCATCCTATGTAATGCAGAAACTAATAATGAAATCAAAACAAAACTAAGAGAAGAAAAGAAAAGACCAGACAATGATAATATTTCTCATGAAACTTTATGGCATTTAGACTTTGATGGTTCAGTAAATAAATTAGGAGCAGGAGCAGGAGTATGGATAAAAAAATATAGAGAAAAATCATGCAGAAGGCCATTCTTTCAGACTGGATTTAAAATGCACAAACAATATGGCTGAGTATGAAGCCCTCATTCTAGGACTCCAAATAATAAGAAATTTAGGAGGTAAAAGAATAGAAATAATGGGAGATTCTGAGTTGATTGTTAAACAAATTAAAGGTGATTATTATGTTTACAATCCTAGACTTGGCCAATATAGAGAGATTGTACTAGATTTGATTAGTGATTTCCTGGAATGTAAATTCTCTACAATACCAAGAAGGCAAAACTTACAAGCACATTCTTTAGAAACCTTTGCTAGTACTTGTAATTTACCTTTTCAGCCCAATCATATCTATACTGCAGAAGTAAAACACACGCCAATAATTCCTGACAACCTCAAATATTGGCAAATTTTCTCACAGGACCAACAATTTTATAATTTTTTGAATAATGAGGGTTAATTTCATAATTGTAGGATAGACACTGATTATACCATAGATCAAGATTTAGATAGTGAGATTGATGTAAATAATGTAGACGTAAATAAAGTAAAGTTTGCTAAACCCACTAGATTTAGTCAATCAGATATAGATAAATTAGAGAGAGTAGAAATTGATGAGATAATTTATGAAGAAACTGAAATATTAAATCTCAAAGACAATTTTTAACCCAAAGGTTTAACTCCTTTAGAAGATCTATTTGACTCCAATGATGTTGATAGAAAACCCAAAATGGAGCCAGTTAGATATGATATTGAGGAATGCAATATTGGTACAGAACTAAAATCCAAAATGATAAAACTTTCAAAAGTTTTACCTCAACAAGAAAAGGAAAAATATATTGCTTTTTTTAAGGAATTCCAAGATGTTTTTGCTTGGAGTTATGAGGACCTTAAATCCTATGACACCAGCATAATTCAACACCAAATTCCTGTAAAATAAGGTCAAAAGCCCTTTAGACAAAAATTAAGGAGAATCAACCCTGTCTTGATGCCCTTAATAGAAAAAGAAGTGAAAAGAATGTATGATGCACAAATCATTGCACCAATCAGGTACTCTGATTGGGTTTCTAGCCTAGTTCCAACAAGAAAGAAAACAAGAGAGATTAGATTATGTGTCAAATTTAGGAATCTAAAAAAAGTATCCTTAAAAGATAATTACCCTTTACCAACAATGGATCACGTCTTACAAAGGGTAGTTGGTTCTTCTAGGATTTCACTGTTAGATGGTTTTTTAGGATACAACCAGATCTTAGTCCAACCAGAGGATCAACCAAAAACAACTTTTACTACTCCTTGGGGCACTTTTATGTATGTAAAAATTCCTTTTGGTTTAATGAATGCAGAGGAAACCTTTCAAAGAGCTATGGATATAGCCTTTGCAAAGGAAATTAAAGAATTCTTAGTAATTTACTTAGATGACATAACTATATTTTATAAAACTGATTATGAACACTTGGATCATCTCAGACAAGCTTTTATAAAATGCAGAAAGTTTGGCATCTCATTAAATCCTAAGACAACCTTATTTGGATTAGAAGAAGGTAAGTTACTAGGACACATAATATCAAAAGAAGGAATCAGAATAGATCCTGCTAGGATAGAAACAATTCTCAACATCACTCCACCTAGAAACATAAGAGTTACAAGCCTTTCTAGGTAAGATTAACTTTTTAAGAAGATTTATATCCAACTTAGCTGAGATAATTAGAGAATTAAATAACATGCTCAAAAAAGATTCAGTTCTTAAATGGACTATTGAGGCTAAACAGTCATTTGAATCCATCAAACAGGTCTTAACCAAAACTCCAGCCTTTATAAGTCCTGATTTCAAAAAAGATTTCATCATTTTCTCATTTGCTTTAGAACACACCATTGCTGCAGTTTTACTGCAGAAAAATGACCAGGGTTATGAACAACCCATAGCTTTATTTAGTAGAACACTTAAAGATGCATATTTTAAGTATAATATCATGGAGAAACAAGCCTTAGCTTTGGTAAAGGCCATTAAAGACTTCATAGTTTACATTCTATATTCTCACATTATTTCCTATGTCCCAAATGCTGTAGTAAAAGAAATTCTTACTCGGGATGGTACTTATGGAAGAAGAGGTAAGTGGATTGCCACTATCTTAGAGTATGACATAGAGATAAAACCCACCAAGTTAATAAAAGTTCAAGGTTGATCCAGACTCATGGCTGAATCCAACTGTAATTCCCTAAACATAAATTTTATTTCCCAAGTAGATGATCAGGAAGAGATAGCGACTCCAAAGATCAGTGCAGCCTTTTTAGAATCACCATGGTATGCAGATATTATATTTGTATTACTAAACTTACAAGCTCCTCTTGGTTTATCAAGAACAAAAGCAAGATTTCTAAAGCTTAAGGCAGTAAGATTTTGTATTTTAGACAATGTACTTTTTTTGGAGAGATCATAGTGGGATTTTATTAAATTGTTTGTTAAAAGAAGAAGCTAACAAAATATTAGAATAATTTCATGCAGGTGATTGTGGAGGACGAGGACATATTTACTGGAAGACTACTGCAGACAAGATTTTGAGAGCTGGTTTTTACTGGCCTACCTTATTTGCTGATGTAAAAAGATATGTGACCTCTTTTCATAAGTGCCAAATCTTTGAGGGTAAGAAAAAGTTGTTACCCCTACCCTTAAAACCCATCTCTACTGAAATGCCATTTCAACAATGGGGTCTTGAATTCATTGGAGAAATTCATCCCCCGTCATCATCCCAACATAAGTGGATTCTGACAGCCACTGACTATTTTACCAAGTGACGCCATACCCTCAAGGCAAGCCACAAATACTGTCATTATCTCTTTCCTAGAAAGTAACATTCTTTCAAGATTTAGATGTCCTCAAACAATAGCCTTGTAAACATCATCAAAAAGTTACTTGAAAACAATAAAAAGACTTGGAATAAGAAGTTAGTCAATGCCTTATGGGTAGATAGACTTACTACCAAAAAATCCATTGGTACCTCCCCTTACCAACTTGTCTATGGAATGGATGTTGTTTTTCCATCCTCCCTAGGTATACCAGTGATAAAAATCATCCAAGAGTTACAAGCTGAAACAAATGACATTCAAAGAAGGATCAATCAAACTATTCACTTGCAACAAACAAGAGAAGAAGTTTATATCAAGTCTCAAGTCATCCAAGATAAGATCAAGAAATTTTTTGATAAAAAGAGTAAAGAAGATGATTTATACATTAGAGATAAAGTGTTAAAATGGGATTCAAGAAGGGAAGATAAAGGTAAACATGGAAAATTCGATTTTCTATGGAAAGGGACTTACGTCATTTATGGTTATAGAGGTAACAATGCTTTCCTCCTAAAAGAAATAGATGGGTCAGAGATGTCAGAAGGAGCAATAAATGACAGAATGTTGAAGCATTACTACTCTCCTGAGTTAACAAATAGTTAGTTTTCATTTTTTTTTATCATTTTACATATACATTGAATATTTTAGATTGGATTGGATGTTTTCCTAACAAAGTTGAAGCCCGGGGAGAAGGCCCTAAGCTTTGAGAGGTAAATATCATAAGTATTAATAATTGCAGATATCAGAAGATACTTACAAGATCATCACATTCAAATTCCAAAGGCTATCGATCTCAAAGTTCATGACATTTCACCAGGAAATGCCATCCCCGTGTGGAGCCATTGTTAGGGTCCTATAATAATAGGATTCATAATTTTTGAATTGACTATGATATTCTTGTAAATATGTACATACCTTGCTTTTTGCAAATTGTTTTCCCATATTTTGAAAAATGAAAAATAATAAAAAAATAAAAGAGGGTAAAAAGTCCTAAAAGAAAGATTAAACGACTTAGAAAAAGATAGACACTAAAAGAAAAAATAAATGAAAATAAGACCTGAAAGTAAGTAGGTTAAAGTGCCACTACTATTTACTTTACTGCAAGAATAATGATTATGTGCAGATTGTCAATAAATTCCATAATCCATGATTAGTAAATAGTTTAAACTTAACTTTTCATGCTTTGAATTTCATGTTTTAGATAGAGAATAAAGATATGTCAAATAGTATAAACTTGATAAATCATTAGATTAGATAGAGAATAAATGAGTAGTTCAACAGTTTAATCTGAGCCCTCAGATGGAATAAGGTTAGACTTAGATAGACTTTATGCTTTAAAAGAAAAAATGATTTAGGGTTGCAAGCCTAAATGCACCCATGAAAATGAAGAAAAAATGTTAGAAATAAAAATGGGTAGGTAGAAAGCAGTTGTGCAAGCATGTTATAAAGGTATCATCGGGAAAAATTTATTAATTTCCCCTCCCCTACTAATATTCAGTATTCTAAACTATTAGTCAAAGAGACTTAGAGCGTTTCTTTGACTTTTGTTGGGACCAGACCCAAGGCTCGATGACTGATTGGTTAAAAATATTGAATTCCTACACAAAACTCACATTCATCAGCATTTATCCTTCATTTCATAAACATAATCCCCTTTTCCTAAGTAAAAACCCATTTTTTACTTAGTAAAAGAAAAACTCTAAATAAGTAATTCCATTCCTTCAAAAATAAAAAAATAAAACCTTCATAAAACCCTCAAAAACACATTTATTCTAAGTTAAAGTGTGAAGTAATACAACAAAGGCACACTATGTTATTTACACTTTATTTAGAGTTAAAATATGTATTTTTCATTATATACACTATCCCCCACACTTTGCCTTTATTTTCATATTAACTTCTAACTATATATTAATTCCCTAAGTTACACATTCCCATATATTATTAAATCCATTTTATTTAAATAAACCCACAAAAACCCTTTATTTTACATTTAAACCAATGTTTTTATTTCCCATGTGCGCAATATTATCCCCACCATATCCCATTGGTTTTAACATATCTATATACAAATATCCTCCCCCTATAGTTTTTAAACAACTGTTAATAGTTGAAAAACTATATAATATTAAACTTGTGCTCATATAAATGATTTAAACATTGGTTAAATGTTTAAATTGATACATAACTCTTACCCCGCCATATCATATTAAAACCTAAGGTTTTAAAACTTTTATTAAACAATTATTTCTAAAGTTTGAACCAAACTCGCCACATTAACCGACCTCGGCCCCACTCCAAATCCCGACACAACTTCCCCAACTGATTTGGACCATTTGCAGTCTAATCCCAGGATCCAATGGTTGAAAATGGATTTTGCAAATAAACTTGCGCACTATTTCCTATTTAAAATCTGCGCAAAATGGGTGGTTTTGAGATTTCCCTCTCCTCCACGTGCCCCCTTGTTATTGGATCGCGTTCAATCACCCCAAAACCATTTACCATTGAAATCATGCGCAATAACCACTCTTGTTTTGATCCGTTGAAGCTTGTAAACCACCTTCCCGCCCGATGTGACGGCCATTAATTGCCTGTTAAGACCTAAATATGTCTAATATACATGTGAAATACATTCATCTTTTCTCCTTCTGTGCGTAAACTCTGCACAGGCCACCCCAACTGTGAAATTAACCTTTTTTGCGAGTTTTATGCCAAAAGACTGCAAATTTTAAACTGAATCTATTTGTAGACCGCTGAGAAGCTCAGAATTACTCCAAAGATCGAAAGGAAACCATTCAACCCATTCAAAACCTTAGAAAACACCTTGAAAACTTATACCTGCGTATAACAGGTATTTATCTAAAAATTTAAACCTGTTTTAAATCTGAAAGGCCCTATTAAAAAGAAAAATTCCATTCATAAGTCCAAATTAATCATAAGATACCTGTCAAAAAGCCCAAAAAATAGGCCAAACCTTGTCAAATTTTCTACAGAAACCCTATTTTATTGAATATACATTTTAAAGGGAATTCGCGAGTTTTTAATAGTTTCTATAAATTGTTTAAGCTCCAAATTTAGCCAGAAATCCTCTAAAGGTATCCCAAAGTCTTTGTGCCCAATCTCTAAATGATTTTCAACCCAATTTCTTAGTAAAAGAACTCAGGAAACCCTTGTTTCTTGTTTCTAAACCATCACAAGCCTGTAAATCCTATTTTGACAGTTAGAAGCCCATATTTTGACCATCTTCATCCAAGAAACCTCTGCTAAAATAAACATACTTCTGCAAACTATCTAAACTTTTAGAAGTAGCCAAAATTCCTAAAATGCAGAGCTCTAGCAATCCTAAAAGTTCTGAAGTACAAAAATCAACTCCAACCATGACTTCTAACACTACTATTGTTGTAAATCCTTTACAGCCCCCACTCATAAATATTGAGCATATTCCATTAGCTGATACTGATTACAAGATAGTAGACCCAATTGTTGAGTTTAACCTACTAGATATTCTTAACTGGAGCTATGAAAAGTCCTTAGATAATCAAGAAGAAGTCCATATTTGGGAATCTAATTTGCCCAAATATTTTGTTCCATTAACTCATCCACGTCAAGAAGTCATTAGGTTATGTCGATAGTACTATGTGCCTGAACAGAGAGCCATAATAATTGCCAACAAAGAAGTGCTTCTCACCATTACTGCTGAATCTATTAACCAAATGTTATAACTACAACTTGATCCTCAAGCAATCTCTTTTTATATAGAGGCCCTCACTAATTTGTATATTGGCCTGGATTTTCCCAAAAGATTCATGATTTTCCAGACATTTATGCCTTTACATGTAGAAATCCCTCAAATAAATCCCCCATATTCCACTTCCAGATTCCCAGAATGTTCAAGACATGTGATTTCCATGCTTTCCTTCATCCTTGGGTATTTCACTAATGAATACACAGATGAATCCATCTTGGGTTTCTTATCCACTTTTACCCCAGAACAACCCCCATCTATAATTTTTTATTATGTTGGTTACATTGCAGACAATATTCATCATCAATTGACCAATTTTCCAATTGAAGGAGTATTCAAATACACATCCTTCCTCTTCCACATGTTTCTATATTTCCAATCAAATAATTTTCCAGCTACTCTTCAGAAGCTTGACATAGATGGAAATCCTCTCTCTGTCATTTTCTGGACTACTTTGCTTCGGAAAGAATGTGCAAATTTCACTTATGCAAACTTTTCAAAATTGTTCATAGATCCAGTGATCAAAATGTTCACAAAAGAAAAGAAGCCAAGGATAAATGAAGAAATGAAGAAAATATTACAGTTATCAGAGCAGAATAAAGTTGGTGATTGATACCTATATGAAAAACATACTGAGATCAAATTTTTTGGGTCAAATTTGTTACCTTACAAGTTACCCAAACATGTTTCAATGAGGATTTTTTTCTTGGAGTACATCAGGAAAATCCTAAAATCTGATTCTATAAACTTCATGGCAACAAAGAAGAAAACTTTGTTCAAATTAAAGAATCAAATAGGGCCATTCATCTACAATCATAGGGATGCAGAGAAAGAAGCAGCAAAGTAGTTATTGGAATTAAGATTTGAAGAAAGTTTTCCTTGGAATTATGATCCACAAGGGATTCTAAGTAAACTAAGGGTTAAATTTAAATTAACACCCTTAATTCGTGAAACAAAGCCATAGATAGAAAAATATGCAAATCAGACTGAGTGGACAGAGAATACCTTAACAGATGCAGTAAATAAAAGTGATACTAGTCACACTTTAGAGACTGCATATCAGCCAGAAAAAATCCACCAAGAGAGTAATTGAAGAAGGAGCCTATGTTGCTAAAACTACAACTGAAACTAAATTCAAGTTAATATAAAACAAAAGGCCTAAGTTAAATTCAGCAGGTAAAGGGAAGGTAAAAATTGATGTGGAAGAGACAGATCTTATAGATACCAACATTGATTTTCCAGAAACAAATGTTGCTACTATGATCATTAATGAGACAGTTACAAAGAATCAGAATGAAGAACAAGTTAACAATGAAGATGCATAGTTGATAGAAAGACAACAAAGCATGGAAGCCTCTTCCTCACAGGCAGTTGAGGAGAAAGATCTGGACATCAAAGAAAAATATAAACAGATCAAGCTGAAGAATGTAGAGATAAAAAACAATATTTATTCTCAATATCTCAAACAGACACCAAGTGTGAAAAACAGAATTATATCTGCATTTGATTATTCAAATAAAAAACTAATCATGTCAGTATTACAGCCCATAGTCAAATCCCCAAAGACAGTGGAAGCTTATAAGAAGTTTGATTTGGAAGTTCAAACAGAAAAGATTCATGCCCTGGATCAGATTGAATTCCATAGACAGACTTCAGAAATGTTGCACTCTAATGTTACAACTAAATCCATGAGTGCTCAGAGACTCCAAAACACCATCTCTAACATGAAAGATCAGATGAAAATGGATAAGGCATCCTTGTATGTCAAGGATTTAAGGATAAAATCCTTAGAAGAACTAGTTTTGCAGGTGGGATATGACCCTGCTAATATCAAAGCAGCAAAGTTATTAGTGAAGAAGAAGAATGAATATATTGCAGCTTTGAGGAAACAGCTTAAACTTCCTCAAAGTAAACATCCTCAAACAAAATAAATAATAGAAGGACAGAAAGAAAAAAATGACACAATGAATTTTATTTTTTCAGTTCACAGCTCAAATCAAGGAAATGGAGTTTTAGATGGACAAACTTGTCCAGGAAAAAGAAACATCAAAGACACATGAAGCACCTGTAGTAATCCCTATGGCTACTACAGTTGTGCCATCTAATCTAGCTACGAAGTTGGCACCAAAATTCCCACTGGCTACTGCAGTGCCAATAACTTCATCCACCACCTTAGCTACAGAATCATCTACAATAGCAGTGCAACATATAGATGAAGCGAGAAAACTGGTAAAGGCCATGGAATAAATGTCTCTTAAGGCAAATGAAATCAACAGATTAAAACTGATGGTAGAAAATCTTGAGAATTCAAACAAATTGGCTCAGATAAATGCAAAAAAAAATGACCAAAAGCCATCAGATTAAATGAAGAATTAAAGAAATTGCAGAAGGAATTGACCTTGAAGGAACAAATTTCCTATGTGAAAAATCATTTGCGGAACAAAATCATAGAAGCCATCAATGATGTATGGCCTTCCATCTAGGTGATTTTTGAATAAAGAGACTTATTGAAAGCAACATTAGAAGCGATCCAAAAGACTAAAGAGGAATTGGATAACAAACCAGAACAAGCTCTAGAACTGATAAAGTTCCTCAACAACAAGAACAAGCAAGAATTGGAAGAACTTGAAATTACTGATAGAACTGAAAATATCATTGAGATAAAGAAGGTTATAACCAAAAAGAACCTGATGAAGCAGTTGGAGGAAAAGTGTGAAAACATGAACATTTCTATAACCAGGTTTATGGTTAAATTTGAGAACTTGAGGCAAAGGCATTTGCCCAATATCTTGGTCATAAATGACAAGTTGATGTCTCAAGAATATTATAACAAAAAGATCAGAGAATATGCCAAGGAACAAGTTATAAAAGCAGGTGGTGGACAAGGCATTCCAACAGGAAAAGTCCTACTTAAAAGTTTTGAGAACTTATTCTATTTATAGCATGAAATCAAACACTTATTTGTCATCATGCCAACTTTCTCCAAGTACACAGAAGCAGATGAAAATTTCAGAAAACTGAAGAAAATACAAATTCCAAGTAATGAAATTTTGGAGTTATTGACAGATTTACTGTAAAAAGCAACAAGGCAGAAAGGTGACTATGAAAATAGTTTGGTGAAATTTTTAGCCAAACAGATTTTTACAGCAGTAAAGATCTTTTACAGAGTTTAAAGAGTATCAAAGATTAAAGAGTATCAGTGAAAGTGTATCAGATAAGAAAATCATATTTCAAAACAAACTCAAAATATCTAAAGCTAGCAAGGAAGACAACAAGACAGCCAATTGTTTCTTATCCTAAATCACTTTCTATTTCTTTTGGATAGATAGGACAGCTTGATGATTTGTTAAGCAGATGTCTCTATTATTGTTGTAAAGATATTTTATTTTCCCTAGATAATTCCTAGAAGCATTCTAGGATATTTTTTAAACAATTATGTATAAATACTCCATCTTTAGAATTATTCTTGTGGAATAAATTGCTGAAGATTTCTATAGTCACTTTTGTGGACTTGAAGGCTTTTTGTGTTCAAATTTCGAGTAGCAGACTAGATCAGATCAACTAGCATCATATTTGAGGATTCATGTGATGAGCTATTTGGATGAATTATTTTCTAAATTTGTCATTGTTATCTTTCTTTGTTACATGAAATCCATAATGTTTTCCAAATTTGAATGAAGGAATAGGAGGATTAATTCAGGATTTGTTAAAAGCACACTGTCTTAAATATTTGTCATTTCTATGCTTTTATCTGATTTCCATTGTAGAGAACCCTTAATTGATCCCTCTATCATTTGACCTCTTCCTAATACTTCCCTTTTCCAAATTAAAGAACCCTTCATTGCTCTTTATCCCGATCATACCATCTCACAAAACAACTTTCCAAGATCTCCAAGGGTTATCTATCTTGCCCTGAAAAAATTTGACTTTTTGATCTTGATCCCAACTCTGTATGCTTGACTTTTGACTCCTTATCCCAATGGACAAATAGATTTCCCACTATCCATCTCTTTCAGTGAATTTTCCCACCAAACCAATCAAAACCAAAACCAATTGCACAATCATAACTAGCCTAATATTTTATAAAACAAACAAAGCTAAATATTATAGCGAGAGCCCTCTCTGAACAATAGGAAGGCTAGATCCTAGAGTTTAAAAGTTGGTCTGTGGTTACCTCTAGTTTTCTCAACTAAAAACCAAAAATATCACAACTAAAGAATTACTGGAGTGATAACATAGCTGAATGGAGCAGTTCTTATAGTTTCTAAAGATACTGTAGAACGCTTAGGGGTAGCAGCAGTTAGGGCATATAATTCAACTGACTATTGAAAAAAGGCTTCGTCTATATCTTTAATCAAATTTGAAGTTAAAGCATCAAGCTTGTCAAAAATATCTAAAACCTGTTGATCTAAATCAAGTTGTATAGTATCCTTCTTAGATTCAATAAATTGAATAAAATTAGGGTCTATTATAGTATCATGAACTGAGTTTTCAGATTTAGTACATGTTGGGGTTCCCATGTTTTGGCCAGATTGGCAAGACCAAAATATGAGACATCATCAAACCACTTTCAGACCTTAGGATCTAGCCCTCCTGGGTCCAGAGAGGGATCTCTCTATGATATGACAATGGTATATGTCTTTAAAGCTCGGTGTTAAGATGATAGGCTAGTTATAGGCATAAGGTTTGTTTGTTTGATTGTTTGATTTGGTTGTTGGGAATCAGGAATGAAGGTTTCACTATAAGACAAGGCAATGAGCAGAGATAATTTTAGTCTAAAGTAGATAACTCAGAGAACATCAAGGCCATTGGGCAATGGAGTCAGGAAAGGGTTTACTTGTTGTTCAATGTGCAAGCTTTCAGTTGGGATAGTCATCTAAAGCATTGGATCCTAAAATGATTTGGTGGAATGGGAAAATAAGGAAGGAAGGTGAAAGAGTGAAGGTAATCCAATTTTTGTCTATAGATCAGGTCAGAGGTCATTTAACTCCAGACCTGCTTGGACATACTCTTAGGCAACTCTCCAAGAAAGATGAGGAAAAAACTGAGGGAACTTAGAAAGTTTTAACTAACTGAAAAGGATCCTAGTGAGACAGAGACAGAGTTCTAGACTCCCAGTGTTCCAAATTCATTCAATTAAACTCTAACAAGAACATCTAAGAAGAAGATTCATTTAACTCATACATCAGCTAGCAGGCAATAACATCCACTACACTGGTTAAATTAACTGAAACTAATTCTCAGATAACACATTTAGCAGAAAACATTAAGGCAAGGAGAGCAGAAGCATAGGGTGCCTAACAAGGGTAAATCCTATGCCATATTTCCGATGCAAGCCAGAAGAACTGAAATGGAATGAAATAAAACACAGAGATAGAAAAACATCACCGGCTGCTTTAGATCAGGATCCAAAGAAATGTGCTTTTCATATTAAAAACAACACAAGTCAGGTACAACATTTCCCATAGCTTGAACATTTAGCCTGAATACATCTTTCTTCAACCTATCTTACAACTTTACACAGTGAGCATGCCTCAAGAGAAAAACTTGCAATTATCTGATATCTCATCAACAACCTTTACAATAGCTTTTCTCATGATTTTTATAACTGAAGAGAAATAGAGGATGAGCCGAGGAGGTAGGTGAAGCACTAAATGAAACATTAAACCACAAAAAAGAAGGAAAGGGCCGAAGCCCATTCTATTTTAAATCTCTGCATTTATCCCTGGTACCTTTTGGAATGAAAGGGTGATCCTCTTCAGCTTCCATTTACTCTGGTATGGTCCTGGTGTACTCTGGCTGCAGCAGTACTCTATGGTACTGTGGGTGAATAAAAAAACTGGTAATAAAAAACAGAATGGTCTGACATACTTGTGCAACAAATTCTCTTGAATGCTTGGGACTGTACTTAGGGTGGAACTTTCTTCAGGAACACAATATGGACTGAAAACAATATGGGCGACCTGTCCTTCCCTGGGAAAAACATGCTGCTGATGTAGAGAAACTTGTCATACATTAAATTATGCACCTCTATCAGTGAAAACCTTGATGTTGTATCCATATTGTGTATTAATGGCGGCGTTTCACCTCTGTACCCCGTAATTCCCAACAATGTGTGAGGAAAATCGATGCAACGGGAGGCTGGTGGAGTGGAGGGCGAAATGTATGATAGCGCGGCAGCGGCGAAATGGTGGATTTTCACCAAATAACGGTGTCAAAATGCAATGAAAGGGTGAAATCTTATGAATAATAAGGTTTGATGGTTGTATGCAGCGCAGACCGTTAGATCGTGGTCGGGAGTGAAGATCAACGACGGAGATCGAGCAACGGAGAGATATTAAAAACAAATGAAATATATGTGAAATGTGAGACCTTAATGCAAATATGGAACTTTGTTTAAATTGAAAATACAAAGGAAATGGCGAAAATGTTATGAAAATGCGTGGGCCTGAGCGTACAAGTGGGACCCAGCAGAGGCAGAGATGCGATCAGATCCGAGCCATTAGATCTTCAGATCCAACGGACGATCAGATTTACTTTGGAGCATCGCAATCGGGAAGGGGAAAGGGTGATATGTTATCATATTTCCGATTGCAATTGGGGAAGGGGTGCGATGACCGTTGGATTCGCACAAGAATTGATGGCAGAGAAGTATATCGAGAGATCGCAATCGAAGGGGGACAAGGGAACACACTTCATATGTTTCCGATTGCGATTAAGGGAGAGGAGCGCTGACCGTCAGATCTGGCGGAGGAACGAACGGTCAAGATCAATATCAGGGAATCGCAATCAGAAGGAAACCGGGGTGACACACTTATAAACTTTCGATTGCGATTAGCGCGGACAAGAAATAGCCGTTGGATCATGGATCAAACGGGTGGACGTGATTAAATCAGGAGACAGCGGGATCGGGGATCGGAAGACAGGACTTACGATTGCGATCGGAGGTCGAGGCTGCGATCAATCGCATCGCAAGCATTTGCGATGGACCGATCGGAGGGGAAAACATAAGGGCTGCGATTGAAGATCTTGCGATTAGCGCGGGCCATCTGATCTATGTGGGAAACAACGGTGGAGATGTGATCGAGAAATCGCAATTGGGGGGGGAAGCAAAGGTGACACAAACATATTTCCGATTGCGATTCGAGCGAGGAGTGCGATTAGCGCTCTTTCGTTGGATCTTCAGGGTAGATCAACGACTTTGATCACATCGCGGGACTTGTTTAATAAACGATCGCATCGGAACTTTCTGAGTTTTACAAAGGAATTTGTTCCCCCGA
The DNA here is from genome assembly GCA_034641835.2 of Pinus albicaulis. NCBI lineage: Eukaryota > Viridiplantae > Streptophyta > Pinopsida > Pinales > Pinaceae > Pinus > Pinus albicaulis. The sequence continues at coordinate 1,468,619,216 of CM076577.1, forward strand.
CAATCTTCCGATTATGATTAGCGCTCAGGACTTAAGCGCTTGGTCCTGGTGCTCGGGCACATGGAGAAAATAGAAAGGGGCTTGCGGGAAAGGGACTTAGGCCTATTATATGGTCGGAAAGTGGGTTTTTAACCCTTTTTAATGCATTTCAAGGCCTAAGGAGGGCAACGATAGGGAGACAGAGGGGGAAAATGGGAAAACAAAGGCACGGGTGGGATTTCATGAGGATTTTGGGGAATTTTAGGAGGGTAAGGGGGAATTTAGAGGGAAAAAGGAGGTCCTTGAAAAAAGGGGGAAAAAGGGATAAAATGGAGTATTTTGCAGAGGTAAAAAGGGCAAAGAGGGTCCTTTGGGGCACAAATTTTGGCAATCAGTGAGGCTCATAGACTCTATAACAGCAGAGGGAAACATTTAAAGGCAGGGAGAATAAAAAGGCTTCAAGGATGATGTGTTTTCAAGGGAAATGCATTCCTTGAAGGCTCATAATACATTCTAGCCCCTTGCTTGCTTGTCAAGGAATTCATAAGGGGCTAACAATGGCTCCACATGGGGATGGCTTCTTCTTGAAGGAGTCTAGAATTCAGAAAATGATCTTTGGTGTAGGCCAGATGCCTACTACTCGAGCCATCTTTCTTATTTTTTTTCAGCTACCACAAATATGATAGATCAGCAGAAAAATTCCCAAATAATCTACCTACCCATTCTACAATCCTAACATATTTTCTTCTAGGGTGCATTTGAACTAGCAGACCCTTTACATCATTTATTTTTATAACAGAAAATAAACCTATTCTAAATCTACCCTTATTACTCCACGAGACCAGATTATACTGTTGGTCTCATATGTTTCTCTACCTAATCTAATATCTGTTGGGATTAAACTGTCCAGCAGATTTCTTCTCTACATTCTACAACAGAAATTTAAAAAATTGTCAAACTAGGATTAGACAGTCTAGTTTGTTGTGGATCCAAGGCATAAAAACAGTTGCACATAGATAGAAACTTGCAAAGAACTGAAACAAAACTTTGAAGGATTGAAATCTGAAATCTTGGAGTATCCTTCTTCTCTTTGTGACTCAAGTTTGGGCATTTTTGCGTCACTTATTTTCTTCATTTCAGCTCTGGTTTTAGGCATGTTAGAGATGATTTTTCTTTCTTCTTTTCTGGTCCAGATTTTGAGCATGTTGGGACCAGCTGCTTTGCTTTCTTTGGCTCAAGTTTTGAGCATATTAGAGCCAATATTTTATACCTCAGAGGTTCATGTTTTGAGCATGTCTGAACCTCCTTTTTCTCTCTGTTTTTTAGAAGATTTTCTCTTTTCTTGGAAATAAAAAACTGTAGTGGTATATACAATGGAAATGGAAACTGGAAAAGTAAATCAGCAGAAGTAGTGTTTGAGCATCCTGCCATTGACAGGACCCCCAAACAGCTATGTACCATCTAATTCATGTAGGAAGAAGGCAGTTGGACCCACAGTGGCCTGGATGATGTATGGACCTTGCCACAAACTATCAAACTTGCCGTGCTTTCCTTTATCCTCTCTCCTTGAGTCCCACTTTAGAACTTTATCTCCAATATTGAAATCAGTAGCTTTGATTCTTTTGTCAAACAACTTCTTTATGTTTTCCTGAACTTTGGTAGCTCTCCTATAGACCTCTTCCCTTGTTTGTTGAAGATGGATTGTTTGGTTTATCCTTCTCACCATACTGTCTTCTTCTGTTTGAATCTCCTGGACCAGCTTAATTACCGGTATCCCAAGGCTGGTAGGAAATACTACTTCTGTACCATAGACAAGCTGAAATGGTGACATGCCAATGGATTTCTTTTTTGTAAGCCTGTCAGCCCACAAAGCATGCACCAAATTGTTATGCCATGACTTTTTGTTCTCTTCTAACAGCTTTTTGATGATGGCCACGAGGCTCTTGTTTGATGATTCAGCTAATCCATTACCTTGATGGTAATAAGAAGTTGAATGACCGAGTGTTATTCCATACCTATGACAAAAATCAACCTTTTTCTTGGATCCAAAAGCAGCAGCATTATCGGTGATTATCTTTCTTGGGCAGCCAAACCGAGAGAGGATATGACCTTCTAGGAACCTAATGATGACTGAATCTGTGGCATTCCTAGTGGGTATGGCCTCTATCCACTTAGTGAAGTAGTCTGTGGCTGTTAAGATCCATTTGTGTTGTGTAGAAGAAGCAGGGCGGATTTCTCCAATAAAATCTAGGCCCCATTGCATAAAAGGACCTTCAACAGTGATGGGATGTAAAGGGAGGGGAAGGAGTTTTCTCTTGCCTTCGAAAATATAGCATTTGTGGCAGGCAATTACCATCTTATGGACGTCATTGAAGAGTGTGGGCCAATAATAACCAGCCCTGAGTATTTTTTTGCAGTGGCCTCCACACTCTCCAGCATGGAATTCTTTCTTGATCTTTTCTGCCTCTGTTTCAGGAAAACATTTAAGAAATAGGCCATTTGGATTTTTCCAGTATAAGTTTTCATTCAAAATGCAGTAGTTTTTGGCTTTAAGCTTTCTGAATCTGTCCTTGGTTTTTGATATTTCAGGTGGGGCATTTAGGTTGGTGAGCACATAAAGGATATCAGAGTACCAAGGAGAGTTCTGAAACTTCTCCTCAACAGTGAGGTTAGGCAATCCTTCATGCTCATCTAAGGCAGCTACCATGTTAATGTCAAGGGCTTGCAGATTTGTTTCAGCCATTAATTTGGCTAATCCCTGGCCTTTGATCAACTTGGTGGGTTTTATCTCAAGATCGTATTCTAAAATCACAGCAATCCATTTGCCCCTCTTCCCATCTGGGTCTTGGGACAGAATTTCTTTGACTATAATGTTGGGCACAAAAGCTATGGTGTGAGAATGCAAAATGTACACCCTAAAGTCCTTTAAAGCCTTAACAAGAGCGTAAGTCTATTTTTCCATTATGTTGTATTTCAATGGTGCATCCCTCAGTGCCTTGCTGAAAAAGGCAATTGGTTGTTCCATTCCCTCTGGATTTTTCTGCAGTAAGACTGCAGCCACTGTATGCTCAGAGGAAAATGAAAAGATCAGGAAATATTTAGAGAAATCTGGGTTGGTGAGAACAGGAGCTTGGGTAAGTGCAAGTTTTATTGATTCAAAGGATTGTTTAGCTCCAAAAGTCCATTTAACTCCTTCACCTTTCTTCAGCATGTTAGTCATATTCCTAAGGTGTTCAGCTAGGTTGGGGATAAATCTCCTAAGGAAGTTGATTTTCCCAATGAAGGACTGTAATTCTTTGATGTTTCTCGGGTGTGTGATTTGTAGTATTCCCTCAACTCTCTGTGGGTCTATCCCGATTCCCTTTTCTGAAATAATATGGCCAAGAAGCTTTCCTTCTTGCATCCCAAATATAGTCTTTTTAGGATTTAATGACAAACCAAACCTTCTACATTTTTCAAACACTTTCCTTAGATGTTTTAGATGTTCTTCTTCAGTCTTGGAGTAGACAGTTATGTCATCCAAGTAAATCACAATGAAATGCCCTATCTCATCTGAAAAATCTATATCCATTGCTCTTTGGAAGGTTGCAATAGCATTCATCAACCCAAAAGGTATTTTTACATACATAAATGTGCCCCATGGAGTGGTAAAGGCTGTTTTGAGTTGATCTTCTGGGAGTACCAACACTTGGTTATAGCTTGAGAAACCATCTAGCAGGGAGATTCTCTTGGAGCCTACTACTTTCTGAAGAATATGTTCCATTTTTGGCAGAGGGTAGTTGTCTTTGAGTGAGGCTCTATTAAGATTTCTGAAATCGATACACAACCTGATCTCCCCAGTTTTCTTTCTCACAGCCACTAAATTCGAAACCCAATCAGAGAATCTTACAGGAACTATTATACCTGCCTCATACATCTTTTTAATCTCTTTTTCCACTGCAGGCAACTGTTTTGGATTTATTCTACGAAGTTTCTGCCTGAAAAGTTTCTGATTTTCTTTTAAAGGTATTTTGTGTTGTATGATGCTTGTTTCATAAGCCCTTAAATCTTCGTAGCTCCAAGCAAATACGTCAATAAATTCTTTGAAAAGGTCAATGTATTTCTTTTTCATCTCTGTGGGTAAGGATTTAGCCAATTTAATCAGTTTGGGCTTATCTTCTGTGCCTATATTTCATTCTTCTATGTCAGAGTCTGCATGCTCTATGGTAGGCTTTTTAGCTACATCATCAAAGTCAAAGAGATCCTCTAGTGGTGCCAGACCTCAAGGTATGCTCTTATCTTTGGCCTGCAGCACCTCTACTTCTTCACTGTCTGCGTTTTCATGTTCTGTGGTCGAATTTCCAGTTTCTTCATATCAATCATTTATCTCTATGTTTAAATATTGTTTTTCCTCGCCTGGGGGTTCCTCACTCAGGCAGCTATTGCTAGACACAGAGTCTGAGTCTGAGAACTCAAACTCGTTCCTGCCTGTTAGGAAATCCTCAATTTTCTTATCCCCCTCGAAGACCTGCCAATATTTTTCGTTGTCTGGCACCGCAAGCCTGAATTTGGTCTGTATGATGATCTGCTAGTCATTGGGAGTCTTAGGGTATGAACTGGCTAGGCAAGATAATCCATTTGCAATTGCGTTCTGATTCCTAGGAACAAACACTAATTTGTATTCAACAAACGTTTTCAATATATCCATAGCATCGTTCCTATATGCTCTCAACCTAGGGTGTTTGGTTGTGTATTCACCATTCACCTGTTTTATAACCAATTCAAAGTCTCCCTGCACGGCTATTCTACGGGCTCCTATTTTCTTCAGCAGATTCAAACCTAGGATAAGAGCCTCATACTCTGCAATATTATTAGTACATTTGAAATGCAGATTTCAGGCATGTCTCTCTGCGTAGTCACTTTCTGTGTTACGTAGCCATACTCCAACCCCGACAGTTCTTCTTGTGTAGGACCCATCGAAACTCATCTCCCACAGGGGTTCACTCTTGTTCTCGTTATCATTTCCTTCCCCACAGCTGGGTTCGCCATTATGTTGCATTACAGGAGCTGCACTAGGCTGTGGGCTATTTATTTCTTCGCGTGATGTATGAGTCTGTGAGGGAGGAATGGTTGGATGTTTTCCTTCTGTTTCTTGTTCACTTTGCGTCGTTGTTTCAGTGCACCGTTCAAAGTTTTCAATGTCTTCCTTTTCTGGGTCGAGGGTAGCCATTATGTTTAAGTCCATTGGCTCTGTTTCATCAAGTGCACCTTTGCATGTATCTAAATTTTATGACTCTGGATCCCCCAAAAAATTATCATTGCAGAGGATAAAGGAATCCAAGTCTGTATGTATAGAGTACAAAGGAGAGTTTTCAGGCTTTTCAGGGCTACTAACTAGGAATTTCATTTGCGCCTCCCTATATAGTCTTCTAAGTTGGCCAAAGATTGGGATTGTAGCATAAGCCCCATCCATCTGCATTGTCCCTTGCAGCTTGGCTCCCCATGATCTAGATAATAGCATGCCATACTTGGGTGGCACATCTGCCACCACAACATCCATGACCATACACTTTGCTGGAATCTGGGCAAGGCTCACACATAGATCTTTGATCAGGCCAAGACACTTTACTCTGCTAGAGTCGAATGAATATAGGTCTTTATAGGGACGGGTTATCTCTAGGCCTAGTATTTCCATGACTACCTTGGGCATTAGGTTATGTGATGCTCCAGAATCATGCATTGCATTATGACGAATCTTATCATGAATGTTAAGACTGATATAAAAAGGGGGCACTACCCCTTCCTGAAACTTTCCTTCTATTTTTGGACCAAACAGAAGGGCAGGCTGATCATCACTTAGATTTACAGTGTCACTATTCTTACCTAGGTTTAATGCTTTCAAAATTTGGCCTTTATATACATCCTGAGTGGCCAGCTCGGAGAGTGGGACAGAGATCTTAATCTTTGCAATCTCACTTTCCAAGTTGAAAGAGGACTGATTCTTTAGAATGTTTGACTCTGTTTTGTTAGCCACTTCCTTAGTGGCTGAATCAGTGTGTTGATTCTCGTTATGTACAGTGTTCGTGATAGTTTTATCAGGAGCACTAACTACTGTGCTAGTGCTGCTAGTGGGTTGGTTTTGTTTATCACTCTTTTGGTTGTCTTTTTCTTTGTTCTTCTCAGAACTTGCAGCTGCTGATTTGCTACTTTTAGCAGTCACTTTAGAAGTTTTCTTAGGTCTCTTCTTGATGGTAACCTCGGAAGCCCTTTTTTTGGAATTGTCTTGACTCTTCTTGCTTTTGAGTTCATATTTTTCTCTGACCTGCATCATAGCATTTTCAAATCCTAACCTTTAATCCTCAGATTCAAACCATTCTTCATCCCAACATGAGGGAGAAGTCTGATCTTCTTCTGTGGAACAGTTATAGATCGATTTTTCCACTTCAAACATGTTTATTGTGTTTCCCTCTGACTCTTCTATGATTCCTTTGTCCTCATCAAGAATTTTTTCTTGAAATGGGGGAATAACTTGCTGATCTGATTCTCTTTGTCTGTTGGGGGTGTTATTGTTTCTCCTAAAGTTTTGGTTCTGGTTATGATTTTGATTTCTGTTTTGGTTACTGACTGTGACAACCATTTTCTTCACCATTTTTTGTAGCTCTTCCACGTTTTTCGATAGACGGTAATAATTGGGGTCAGATGTGGAAGCCACATTGTCATCTTTGTATGTTACCCTCCTTTCAGCTCTCAGTCTCGCCCTTTTCTCAATCAAGTTGGCTTCTATATTCACTGCTCCTTTCTGCATGTCCTCCAACGTGTTGTACTCTTTATCCCTAAGCTAATAGGCCATGTCAGCATCAAAGCCTTCGGGGTATTTTGCTAGAGCCATTCCTTGTGGAGGTTTCATATGTGGAGGGAGAGAATTGTAAATGCTGTTGAATCTGGTTGTGTAATCATGGACACTCTCTCCTACATTTATTTTAAGGGTCATGTATTCTGCTAGGAGTTGGCGAGAATTTTCCCTAAATTCCCATTTGTTTATGAAGGTTTGATATAGAGCTAGGAGGTCATTTATGCTACCCGGAGGCAGGCCCTTAAACCATTTCTTCACATCACCCCCTAAGCTCTGGGAAAATATTCTCATTTTGACTGTATCATCATCTATCTCCATGTAGTCAAAAGAATCTTCCATCTTATCTACATGTTTTTGGGCTGTGATGGACTCTTTGGCAGTGAAATGTGGGATCTTTGATTGATAATCATTGGGTAAGGGTACTAGAGGCTGAGGTAAAACCAAAGGATCATACCAGACTGCCATGGTGATATTATGATGAGGTAAAGGGTTAACTTGGGCAGCAGGTATATGGATGACAGGGATATTGTGACCAACAGAAGACCAATGAGCAGATCTAGGGTGACTGAGCCCCAAGTTCTGAATGAAATGTATATCCGGAGGTGTAGATGGAGGGGTCTGTCTATCCCTAAGGTGTCCACCACTTTGAGGTGGTGGACCATGAAGCTCAAGGTCTGGCTAGTCAAGGACACTGAATGACCTAGTTCTTGGCTAACTATTTTGAGTACCTAGGTCAAAAAGTGGGTCGGATAGAGCTGTAAAGTTTTCTGGTGCAGAATTAGCTCTATGGATGTGGCTAGTAATAGTTGGTCTTTCAGGTGTAGGGGCTCCCTTGAGGATGCTCTCTGGATTGTCAACTATTTCTGGTGGGTTTGGGTCAGGATAAGCTCTTGTATGAATGGTTCTTGAAGCCAGAATGTTGTTTTCTGATCAAGCAGCTTAACCCTACTTATTACTCTACTGTGGTTGATGTTGTTATGGAGGCTGGTCTCCCAGTGGAGTCTAATGTGAACCAAGATAATCAGCAGGCCTACTGATCACCAGTGGAGTCTTTAAAATGTTTAGGGAATATGGAGTCGCCAGGTGGAAGGTTTAGGATGTTTTTGGAGGGTACATTGTCCACCACAGTGCTTGGGAAATATCCCTTTTCAACAAGATCTTCAAAACATAGCAAACTCTAACCAGAGATTGACTGGGAGGGCTTTTACCAGATGAGTCACCTCTGGAAGAGTGTGAGATCTGGAGGCTACCTGGCCCTTTCCAGACTCTGTCCAAGAGTATGGGAAAACACCACAAATGGTATATAGGTTGATGCGTGAATAGGAATGTTTAACTGCCAACCTAACCAGAGATTGTAGGTTTCTAAATTTCTTATAATGTAGTAGGATGGAGAGTATTTCAGAAATTCCCCAGCAGAGTCGCCATTATGTTGGGGTTCCCATGTTTTGGCCAGATTGGCAAGACCAAAAGATGAGACAACATCAAACCACTTTCAGACCTCGGGATCTAGCCCTCCTGGGTCCAGAGAGGGATCTCTCTATGATATGACAATGGTATATGTCTTTAAAGCTCAGTGTTAAGATGTTAGGCTAGCTATAGGCACAAGGTTTGTTTGTTTGATTGTTTGATTTGGTTGTTGGGAATCAGGAATGAAGGTTTCACTATAAGACAAGGCAATGATCAGAGAGAATTTTAGGCTAAAGTAGATAACTCAGAGAACATCAAGGGCATTGGGCAATGGAGTCAGGAAAGGGTTTACTTGTTGTTCAATATGCAAGCTTTCAGTTGGGCTAGTCATCTAAAGCATTGGATCCTAAAATTATTCGGTGGAATGGAAAATAAGGAAAGAAGGTGAAAGAGTGAAGGTAAACCAATTTCTGTCTATAGATTAGGTCAGAGGTCATTTAACTCCAAACCTGCTTGGACATACTCTTAGGCAACTCTCAAAGAAAGACGAGGAACAAACTAAGGGAACTTAGAAAGGTTTAACTAACTAAAAAGGATCCTAGTGAGACAGAGACAGAGATCTAGACTCCCAGTGTTCCCAATTCATTCAATTAAACTCTAACAAGAACATCTAAGAAGCAGATTCATTTAACTCATACATCAGCTAGCAGGCAATAACATCCACTACACTGGTTAAATTAACTGAAACTAATTCTCAGATAACACATTTAGTAGAAAACATTAAGGCAAGGAGAGTAGAAGCATAGGGTGCCTAACAAGGGTAAATCCTATGCCAGATTTCCGATGCAAGCCAGAAGAACTGAAATGGAATGAAATAAAACACAGAGATAGAAAAACATCACCAGCTACTTTAGATAGGATCCAAAGAAATGTGCTTGTCATATTAAAAACAACACCAGTCAGGTACAACATTTCACATAGCTTGAACATTTAGCCTAAATACATCTTTCTTCAGCCTATCTTACAAATTTACACAGTGAGCATGCCTCAAGAGAAAAACTTACAATTCTCTGATATCTCATCAACAACCTTTACAATAGTTTTTCTCAAGATTTTTATAACTGAAGAGAAACAGAGGATGAGCCGAGGAGGTAGGTGAAGCACTAAATGAAATATTAAACCACAGAAAAGAAGGAGAGGGCCGAAGCCCATTCTGTTTTAAATCTTTGCATTTATCCCTGGTACCTTTTGGAATGAAAGGGTGATCCTCTTCAGCTTCCATTTACTCTGGTATGGTCCTGGTGTACTCTGGCTGCAGTAGTACTCTAAGGTATTGTGGGTGAATAAACAAACTGGTAATAAAAAATGGAATGGTCTGCCATACTTGTGCAATAAATGATCTTGACTGCTTGGGACTGTACTCAGGGTGTAACTTTCTTCAGGAACACGATATGAACTGAAAACAGTATGGGCGACCTGTCCTTCCCTGGGAAAAACATGCTGCTGATGTAGAGAAACCTGTCATACATTAAATTCTGCACCTCTGTCAGTGAAAACCTTGCTGTTGTATCCATACTGTGTATTAATGGCGGCGTTTCACCTCTGTACCTTGTAATGCCCAACACTGTGTGAGGAAAATCGATGCAACGGGAGGCTGGTGGAGCAGAGGGCGAAATGTATGATAGCACGACGGCGGCGAAATGGTGGCTTTTCACCAAATAACGGTGTCAAAATGCAATGAAAGGGTGAAAACTTATGAATAATAGGGTTTGATGGTTGAATGCAGCGTAGACCGTTAGGTCGTGGTCTGGGAGGGAAGATCAACGACAGAGATCGAGCAGCGGAGAGATATTAAAAACAAATGAAATATATGTGAAATGTGAGACCTTAATGCAAATATGGAACTTTGTTTAAAATTTAAAATACAAAGGAAATGGCAAAAATTTTATGAAAATGCGTGGGCCTGAGCGTACAAGTGGGACCCAGTGGAGGCGGAGATGCGATCAGATCCGAGCCGTTAGATCTTCAGATCCAACGGACGGTTAGATTTACTTTGGAGCATCGCAATCGGGAAGGGGCAAGGGTGATATGTTATCATATTTCTGATTTCGATTGGGGAAGGGGTGCGAGGACCATTGGATTCGCACAGGAATCGACGGCGAAGAAGTATATCGGGAGATCGCAATCAAAGGGGGACAGGGGAACACACTTCATAAGTTTCTGATTGCGATTAAGGGAGAGGAGCACTGACCGTCAGATCTGGCAGAGGAATGAACGGTCAGGATCAATATCGGGGAATAGCAATCGGAAGGAAACCGGGGTGACACACTTATAAACTTCTGATTGTGATTAGCGGGGACAAGCGATAGCCGTTGGATCATGGATCAAACGGACAGATGGGATTAAATCGGGAGACGGCATGATCGGGGATCGGAAGACAGGACTTGTGATTGCGATCGGAGGTCGGGGCTGCGATCAATCGCATCGCAAGAATTTGCGATGGACCGATCGGAGGGGAAAACATAAGGGCTGCGATTGAAGATCTTGCGATTAGCCCGGGCCGTCCGATCTATGCGGGAAACAACGGTGGAGATGTGATCGGGCAATCGCAATCGGGGGGAAGTAAAGGTGACACAAACATATTTCTGATTGCGATTCGGGCAGGGAGTGCGATTAGCGCTCTGTCGTTGGATCTTCAGGGTAGATCAACGGCTTTGATCATGTCGTGGGACTTGTTTAATAAACGATCGCATCGGAACTTTCTGAGTTTTACAAAGGAATTCGGTCCCCCGAAAATCTTCCAATTGCGATTAGCGCTCAGGACTTAAGCGCTTGGTCCTGGCGCTCGGGCACATGGAGAAAATAGAAAGGGGCTTGCGAGAAAGGGACTTAGGCCTATTATATGGTCGGAAAGTGGGTTTTTAACCCTTTTTAATGCATTTCAAGGCCTAAGGAGGGCAACGATAGGGAGACAGAGGGGGGAAATGGGAAAACAAAGGCATGGGTGGGATTTCATGAGGATTTTGGGGAATTTTAGGACTGTAAGGGGGAATTTAGAGGGAAAAAGGAGGTCCTTGACAAAAGGGGGAAAAAGGGATAAAATGGGGTATTTTGCAGAGGTACAAAGGGCAAAGAGGGTACTTTAGGGCACAAATTTTGGCAATCAGTGAGGCTCATAGACTCTATAACAGCAGAGGGCAACATTTAAAGGCAGGGAACATAAAAAGGCTTCAAGGATGATGTGTTTTCAAGGGAAATGCATTCCTTGAAGGCTCATAAGACATTTTAGCCCCTTGCTTGCTTGTCAAGGAATTCATAAGGGGCTAACAGTACAAAATAAAGAATGCTCAAATGATAAATCAAATTCAATACCCTATATACTTGATAGTTCCTTAGGAAGTGAATTTGCTTTGATTAACTAACTACTATTTCCTAGACTTTCTATTTTCTTAGGTTTACTTAAATTCTATCAAGATCATCAAAAATTGTAGTATGTTGTGGATTAGGATGAGCCCTCATACAATATGTTCTTTTAGAAGCCAAAATTTTAACTTTCAATAATAAATTCAAACAACCCTTTCAAATCTTAATGCAAAAAATGAAACTAATTGTTTCTTTTAAGATTTTCTTAAACTAGGGACTGATTTCCCCAGTATGGTTGCCAATATGTTATCACTCTATATATTTCCAAAAGTTAGTTCTAAGTGTTTAAAATAAATATGTGAGGTAACTACTATGCACTTTGGAGATCAGAATATAGCCTTCCTAATGCTCAGAGAGGGCTCTCTCTTAATGATTTAACTTTGTTTATTTTAATATATTTAGGCTAGTTATGTATGATTTATTTGGGTTGGTTTTTGGTTGGTTTTGGTTGGTAGGTGAAATTACTGATTTAGATGAATAGGTGCTTATCAGCATTCCATTGGGCTATGGATTCAATATGCTTTGAAACATAACTGAATCAGATTATAAGGAAAGTATTACAGGGCAAGATAGGTGAGCAAAATCAAATCTCAAGGCTGAATGGTGAAGTGGTTTTTCAATTGTGATCAAGGAGAAATTAAGAATTCCTTAAACCAGATAATGAAGAAGGGTGAAGAGGTCAATAGGGATCAGAGAGAAATTAAGAATTCTCTAAATCGAATATCATAATAAAACATAAAAATGTATAATAGTTAAAAGCAGAGTGTAATTAAACAAATTTTGCAGTAAAACTCTTGTTATAACATTCAAATTTAGAATACATTTAAGTTTATGGAATACTTAAAGAAATAACATGAACAATTGAAATTATACTTCACTGAAATGACTCATCACATGAATCCTGTAAAAAAGTTTCTTTATTATTGGTTCAGTCAATCAACTGGAAATTGGTACAATAACTCTTTTGCAAGAAGATCAATCAGCTAACAAAATAAATGTTCAGAAGTCCACACTTAACTAACCATTAATACTTCAAATGATGAAGTATTTATACAAAAAAATTACAAAAATATCCTGTCAACTGACTAGGATTTATTTGAGGAAAATAAAATATCTTTACAAAAATATAGTGCCACCTTTTAACTAACTGATATCTGGCCCAAATTTCTTTGATTGTTGTTGCTTGTTTGTTTCTTTCATCTGTCTGCTTTCATCTGTCTTTATTTCACGTTGTCTCTCTTTCACGTTGTCTTTCTTTCACCTGTCTGCTTCTTTAACATGTCTGCTCTTTAACCTGTCATAGAAAATCACACCAGTTTTCCCATGTTTCTTCATCTAGAAGTTTGATTTTCATCATCCTTTGGTAAATCTCATCTGCCTCAGTATATTTGTAAAATGTAGGTTTATTTATAAAAAGGTGATTTACCTCATGCTAGAAGTAATATAATTTTTCTAAAGTCCATAAAAGTAATTTTCTTGTGGGCACACCCTTCATTGATGAATTGTTGGAAGTTTCTTTGGCTACTTCCCTCATCTTCTTATCATAGTCTTCATGTCTCATTAATTTTTCATTTATTACTAGAGGATTAGGGAGACCTTTTTGTCTCAATACCTCAAACTTTTTCAAAAACCCGTTCACTGCAATTTCCATGGCTTGAAATTTATCTTCCAGCTGTATCATCAGATTTCTCTTGGAAACCACTTTCTTCACCTCTAAGATAGTTTATGTTATGTCAATTATCCCGAGTTCCTCCAAATCCTGTTTATTTTTAGAATTAAGGAATTTGATGATCTCTGAAGCTTCCTCCAGTTTCTTTCCAAGATTGTCTTTGACCTTTTGAATTGCATCACCAACCTCCTTTATCAAGTATTTCTGTTCAAATATAACCTGTATAGAAGGCCAAATATCATTAACTTGGTTAATGATATTGACTCACAAATTTTGTTTTGCTTGGGCTAAAGGATCTTTTAGTGATAACTCTTTTTCTAATTTATGGATTCTTTCAGTTAATTAATCGGATTTTTGTACTTCTGTGTGATGCATTACTTCTGAAAATTTCTTGCCATATTCTAAACTCCTCAATTGTTCTTTGAGCTTATTGATTTTAGTAGTTTGAATTGACTTATCCTACATTGCCTTGATCAATTTGTTGGCCTCATCAGTGGGATGGGATGTTTTTACTGCTGATGTTGTTTTTGATGTAGTTGCTGGAACTGTTGTTGATACTAGAGTTGTTGTAGAGAAAGGAACTGATGTAGAAGCTATAGGAATAGAAATAATGGGACCTGCTTCCATGCTGGTTTTCTTTTCTTGCACAAGTTTGTCCATTTATGTTTCCATTTCTTTCAGTTGATCTGTTAATTGAATGATGAGATGCATCTTTTCATCCTTTTGGTTATCATTTTCCAAAACCTCCTTGGTTTGTGGATGCTCTGTAGTTAGTAACTTTAGCTGTTTTTTCAGTGCAGTTATGTTTGCATTCTTCTTTTTAATTAATTCTTCTGTTGCTCTGATATCTTTTGGATTATAACCAACTTCCATTACCAAATCTTCAAGTGACTTTATCTTGTTATCCTTTGCTTCTGATAAATATTTCTCTAGTTTTAACTGTCTTTATATTTTATAGAGAATTATGTAACTTCTAAACACTTAAAGCTTTGTGTGTCATGGTGGAATAAATCATATTTCCTGCCTATTTGTGAAACTCGATCTCGTCAATTAGATGTAAATTATTCGCAGGAACTTCAAAGGTTGTTTTAGTGTAATATTTTGAAGTTTTAGGAGCCTGAAGCTTTGGCTGTAGAAATTTCATCTTCATCTTCCTTGTATTGAGGTCATAAGCTGAAAGCAACCTACTCTGATCACTAGGATTTTTCTTCCAATATTGTGCATATGTTATAGCCTTTAATGCTTCATTTCTAATTTTAATCTCTTTGTATTTTTATATGATATCCTTCTCTTTTTCAACTGGTTTTCTAGATGATGAAACCTCTACACTGTGTTGTTTTTGAATAATTTGTGCACTAGAAGTTGATGGCTGATGTGTTTCTTCTGAAACTGTTGGAGGTGCATCACCTCTAACAACAATATATGTTTCAATGGTTTCAACTGTTTCAATTGTCTCTATCACTAGAATCATTTTTCTTTTCTTTCTGTACATAAGTTTGAATTTAGTATCAGAAGTAGTTTATACAAAATAAGAGCCTTCCTCTCTTTCCCTTTTATAATTTATGTCCTGTGGGGCTGGAGTAAGCAAGATGGAACTATTATCAACCCTCTTTTCCACCTCCTGTAAATTATTTTCCAACCACTCTGACTGGTTGGAATACTTTTCAATTTTAGGCTTTGACTCATGAATGAAAGGGGTCAATTTGAACTTGAATCTTAATTTAGTTATGACACCCATGGGGTCATATTTCCATTTTAAACTGCTACTAAAATTAAACTCTTATAAACATGTGTCTTCTTGTTGTCCATGATTCCTACTATTACATATAAAAGGCTCTCGCTGGTTTTTAATCTTGAATTGAGTCTTTTTTTTAGCTGAAAGGAAATTGATTTCATCTGAATTCAAGATTTTTCTGATGTATTCTAAAGCAAATATCCTCATTGGGAGATATTTGGGAAGCTTGTATGGAGTTAGCTGGCTTCCATATACTCTGATTTCTGTATGTTTCTGGTATAGATACCAGTCTCCTGTTTTACGTTGATCTGATAACTATAGAACCTTCTTGATCTCTTCACTGATTCTAGGTTGAATGCTACTGTTTAGCATATTAACAACTAGATAAACAAAAGAATCAATGAAGTATTTGAAGTTGAATTCAGTGGAATCCTTTTTTATCAAGGATGTCCAAAAGACAACAGATTGAGGATTACGCTCTATGTCTAGTTTTTGGAGGCTAACTGTAAACCTTTCTGATTGGAAATATATAAACATATGAAACAAAACTGAGAAGTATTTGAATACTCCTTCTTCTGGAATTTTGACTAGCTGATCATGGATGGCATCTACCAGGTATTAGGCAAAATTGAAGGTTATATCTGGAGGCTAACCTAGGAAAAAGACGGATAGGAAACCAAGAATAGATGCATCTACATGCTCATCAGTGAAATATCCTAAAATACATGACAACATGGTAACAATTTTTCTAGTTCTTTCTAAAAACATGGAATTTGAGTATGGGGGATTGTTTTTAGGAGTTTCTATTGATGGAGGGAGGAAAGTATGAAAGATTTGAAACCTTTTTGGGAAGTCTAGCTTTAAGTAAATTTCAGTAAGGGTTTAAATTTAGAAAGGTACTCCCTCTTGTTGTGGTTGAATCTGTAGCATCTAATTGGTGGATTGGGAAGTGGTTGTAAAAAGGATTTCTTGGTTTGGGGTAACTATAGCTCTTTCGTTGGGAAAATAGCTTATTTGACACAGTATGATGAGTTCAAGGAATTGATAGGTCTGTGGAAATATGTATTTGGGTAAATTAGAGTCCCAGAGGTGGATATCATTAGCTAATCGACAAATTTATCATGGCTCTAGTAGTGGATCTCTAAAAGGTTGTTATCAGTGACAATATCATTCATTTTGAATACTTTATCAACCAAAGGGGTGTGGTCGACATCTGGCACTGAGTCTGAAGAGGGTTTACAGTTAGGATGCTCTGTGAAGCCATTAATTCATTTAATTATTGAGTTTAATCAACAAATCCGATGGTTTTAGGTACTTATGATTACCTAGAATATCGAAGTTTTGGTCTTGGAAGGGGTCCTAGCGACTGCGGGCTTCAATCTGGGTCTGTAATGGCTTTGGTATCTTTTTTTTAAATAAAAACAAATATGAAATAATGGTAAAGTAGTGAGTTTTTATTGTTTGGCGCATTATTTCAAATAGAGGCAGTTTATTGCAATGCATTGGAAGCGGATTAGTGGTTTATCACATAGCCAAAAGTAGTTTGGAAGTTTTGGAATGGGGGGGTGCGATAAGATGTGGTGGTGCTGCGTGGCAAGGGAGGGAGTGGATAAAACCACCCATTTTTCACCCCCCATGGCTTTAAACCTTTGAATATAGGGGGATGTGAAATATATTGTGGGCCGTTAGATCTTATGGTAGTAATCAGACGGTAGGAAGAGTCACGAGCTTTTCAAAGAGAGGTGGGGTCGAGTATTTGATATGTGAAGGGTTAAATAATATAACTGGGCCTGGTTTAATGAAATTGGGACTCGAGGATTATATATGCGAGGTTTATGAAATATAATATGGGGTTATGTTAAAAGGAAAATAAGGGGGGTCGGGGAATATATAAAGTGGAAGGTTTAATTCAAAGTAAGGTTGGGAAATATACTAAACGGGGGGTTAATTTAAAAGGGAAGTGGGACCCGATTTATATATTAAGCACTCTGAACTACTGAAAAGTGGGTTTTTTCCTTTTTATGAAAGGGAGAGTTAGTAAATGGGAAGGAGTTTTGAGTAATGGAAATGGGGTTTTTCAAAGGGAAAAGAGTTTTTTAGGAGGGGAAAAGGGTTAGGAAAAGGGGAAAAAATTTTCCAAGAGAGGAAAAAGGAATTTAGTAGGGGGAAATAGTTTCCAAAGGGGAAAAGAAAGTTTTTTTTATATAGGAAAAAGGGATTTAGCATAAGGGGAAGGTGTTAGAAGGATATTAGTGATATGAGATAACCAAATGAAGCTTTTCATTACTTTTGAAAGTATCCTACCTAACCTCTATTGATCCTAATATTTTTTATTTCCTTTATTGGGTGAATTTGAGTTGCTGACCCTTTTATTTTCTTTTGATAAGCAAACTAACTTATTTCTAACCTTATATCTTCCAATGGCTCAGATTAAACTTATGAGCTCATTTATTCTCTACCTAACTACTGATCTGCCAAGATTAAATGGTTTGGTCAGATATTTATTCACTAACTATCATGACATGAAATTCAATCGCATGAATAATCAAGATTAAACTGTATGATCATCATGAATTGTGGCATTTTGAACAAGTTGCACACAATTTTATTTGCAAATGTAAAGTAAACTAAGAGTAGTGGCATTTGAATGTGCAACACTTTCAGAATTTATTTTGTTTCTTTTTGTGGGGTTCATATTTTATATCCTTTTTTTATCTTCTTTTCTTTTGGTCCATTGATTTTTCTTTTAGGACATACCCTCTTTTCATTTTTTAATATGGAAAACTTTTGCAGAAAGAAAAGGTATGTACAATATTACAAGACTTAACATAGTAAATTCAAAATTATGATCCCTATTATTATAAGACCCTAACAAGTACTGTTCGGGTTCCTGTGCTCTGGCCAGATTGGAAAAACCAAAAGATAAGACAACATCAAACCACTTTGGGATCCTAGGATCTAGCCCTCCTGGATCCAGAGAGGGATCTCTCTATAAATGTAAAGAATGATATATCTTTAAGGTCAGTTTATGGTATTAGGCTAGGTATGAAGCACAAGGGTTTTTCATTTGTTTGTTTGGTTGGAGATCATTAACTGAAAAGGTTATGTGAAGTGAAGAAGGAACAAGTGGTAGGATGTTTCAGCATGGGAAGATAGGTGAAGGAAAGCATTATTCCATTGGGCTATGGAGTCATAAAAGGGTTTACTTGCATAACAAATATCCAAGGGTTTCCATAGGGCAAGTCATATATACCAAAGGATATTTTTAGATAGATGGTGAGATGGAACATTAAGAAGTGAGGTGAAAGAAAGAAACAAAAGTGTGGCCTAAGATCATGTAAGGACTTTGAACCTATCCTAATTTTGACAATACTCACAAAGGAAACTCTCAGTAAAGACACAAAGGGTAGCTTAAGATCAAGGAAGGACTTTTAACCTAACTTGCTTTCAGCATACTATCAAGGGAAACAATCCAACAGTCCTCATAACCACCTTCAGACAGTAGAAAACATTCAAGGTTAAACATAGAGCAAGGCCTAAGATCAGAGAAAGACTTTTAACCTTCTCTGATTTTGACACCAACTCACAAGGAAACTTTCAAGACAAACTGTTGGAGAATAAACTAGAGGACAGGGATAACCATAGACTTCCCTAGTTAAATCTTTTACTTAGCATGAAATTAAAATATCTTTCAAGGATAATACTTCAATTTGTACTCAGCAAGACATGAGCTCACCAACATTTCTTGACTGATTATACTCTATAGAATTATCCTTAAATACACAATCAGAGGAAAACATAGAGATAAATATTAACAGTGAGATTTAGGGTACTTCCAACAGTATGTCCTAATCTATTCTTGTTGTTATTTATCAGAGAATAATGGACAGTATGAAAAATATGAAAGGAGACAATTATAGTAAGGAAAACATCACCAATAATATAGACCAGGATCATGTGAATCTGCTTGTTCAATTGATGTGAAAAACCAGTCACATAATTTGAGCCCAGTGACTTTTTACAGTAAAAAATTCTCTTCCCAGCCTACTATATTACAAACTACTCAGCTACTTTCCCTCAATAACAGTTCAAACAATCAATAAAATCCCAACCCTTTATAATGAATTTTCAATGAATAATTATAGGTGAATGAGGAGGTGGAGTAGTAGATATGAACTTAAATGATCCATTACGACAGAGGGGAGGAAGTATTCAAATTCCCACTCTGCATAATGGCGTTGCATTAACTGTTGGTACCCTTTAGGTTGGTTTAGAAGTCTTTGTCAGGTTGACAATAACTTTAGGTATGTTTCTTTGAAGTACTCTATGGCTGCTGGTACTCTGTTTTGCCTTCTGAGATAAGTAAGGTGATAGAAGGTCTCTCAGGTCATACATACTTCCATAACTGCTATCCTGACAATTTTAAGGACTTCTGTCAGAGTAGTAACTGTTCTGGTGCTTGATGGAAAAAGGAGGAGGTCGTGTAGCTAGTCCTTCTTTGGAGAGGAACGTTCTACTGATATTAAATCACTGAAGTGGCTTGATGTGTGCTTTAGGATTCATTAAGCCTCTTTAATCATCTTCATGGTTCTAATTCTTGCTGACTGTGGATTAGGCTTCTTGGTCTTCAATATTATGCACTAATATTCTTAATATTCTTCTGATACTCTTTAGACTTAAGCTGACTCGTTTGTCTGAACACACAGGCTACTGAGGCGCTGGAGGGTTTATGTCAAGGTTAATAACACTGATCTTTAAATAAAACATGTTTTAAACCTTCTTAGTGGTGCCTTCTGCGATATTTGGCTCTGAGACAGTCTCTCAGCACTATATATCAACATGACTGTGACTATGGAGACAGTGTGAATTCATCATGCTTTGAAACCTACAAAAAATGAAAAACTCATTATAAAAACCAGCGGGAGTGGGGAAGGTTGCTTCAAAGGCTCGTGGGGATGGAGGAGTAGTGATGGAAAAAGGTGGACGCAACGGAAAATGTGATGAAAATCCTGGCAGAGCAGCTAACCAAGTCAATGGAGGTTTGGGTGTGAGGATGAACGTGGGCCGTTAGATTAGAACAATCAATGGTGGGGATCGCTCGATGGAGTCATTTGGGAGAATATATGAAAATCAAATGAAAGAGGTCGCGATGTAATGTGGGATGTTTGATCTCAGAGATCGACGGCTATGATTAAATGCGAAATCGACATTGCGGAGCGTGGTAAGGCAGAAAACAGGAATGGTTTTCGCGCGCGGCTGAATGGGGGTAAGGCGGTTTTCACTTTTGGAATGCGATTCGATACAACATCTAACACGTGTCCCTCCTAATACCACCTATTTCGCAAAAAAAATTGGCGTTAATGTTTGGGCGCAAGAATTTTGCGAAATGGAGCGTTAGCCATTAGATCATGATGT
This sequence comes from Pinus albicaulis, assembly GCA_034641835.2. Taxonomy (NCBI): domain Eukaryota; kingdom Viridiplantae; phylum Streptophyta; class Pinopsida; order Pinales; family Pinaceae; genus Pinus; species Pinus albicaulis. Next base: position 1,468,639,676 of record CM076577.1, read on the forward strand.
GTTGATCGGAAGGTGTGGAATGAATGCGATATCAGGTGAGATGCGCGGGAGGAAGGTGGTGGGACCCTTGGTGATGTGTGAAAATTTGTCATGGAGTGGAAAGGTATCGGGTATTCGGGTTTATTCTCAACCATTATATCTTAAGAATGAACGGCTAGGATTCAACGATGGGGTGGAAAGTTTGAACAGAGGAAAACATGGTAAGTGACAAGCGGAGGAATGGATGATCTGATGGTCGTTCGATCTCTGTAGATCAACAGTCCATATTTTATAAAAACCCATAGCATTGGGAAAAACAATATAGGCAGAGGAAAGGCTTAAATGGGGGTTTCTTGGCCCTTTACCGCCCGATTGTGGGGCTATAGTCATATGAGGCGGGGGGTTTTAAATCCATAAGCCCTTGGGGGCTAAAAAACTTTATAGTGCAAAAAGGGTGTTTTAGGCCAAAAAACATGGATTTTTAGGCCAAAGGAGGGGTTCCGATAGGCAAAAGAAGGGATTTTTAAACCAAACGAAAGGGAAATATAACGTTTAAAGGGGTTTAGGATGAGATGGAGGTTGAAATGAGGGTTTTTTCTGAGGGATTTTTTTTTGAAGGAAACAAGGACGAAAATGGGAATTTTGTGGGAGTGAAAAGGAGAAAATGGAGGCCTTTTGAAAACAGTTTCTTTCACAAAAGAGTAGGGCTCATCAATGGAAACAACAGTAAAGATTCTTTTGGAGGATAAGGACATCAAAAGGCTTCAAGGATGATAAATTTTCAAGGGAAATTTTCACTTGAAGGCTTGAACAGATTTAGCCACCTGTTTTCTTTGACAAATTACTATGTGATATGTTGATGAATTTTCTCGAAAGTGCTGGATCTAGTTCATGTAGAAGAAATATCAAAAGTTCTCAAAGTTTCTTGAGTTCAAAGCACTAGAGGGGGAAGACATAGGGAAGCATGTGAAGGCTCTTAGGAGTGATAATGGTGATGAGTACATCTCTAATGAATTCAATAACTTCTATAAAAAATAAGGAATTCAAGGAGAACAAATTGTGCCTCATAACCCCGAGAAGAATTGGGTTGCAGAAAGAAAGAACATAACAATTGTGGGTGCAGCAAGAGCGATGTTGCATGATTAGGGCCTACCATTGCATATGTGGGCGGAGGCATGCAACACAACAGTATTTGTGCAAAACCGTTGTCCTCATCGGATACTTGCCATGAGTACACTAGAAGAGTCTTTTACTGCTAAGAAACTTGATGTTTCATATTTTAAGATTTTTGGCTCATTTGTTTATGTGCATGTGACCAAAGACGCCAAGAAGAAGCTGGAACCAACAGTCGAGATTGGGATATTTTTCGGATACAATCAAAATCCCCACAACTATCGAGTGTATTTTCCAAACAAAAGAATGATTGTTGTGCGACGGGATATAAAATTTGATTAGGAGAAAGCCTTGCAATCATCCCTTGAGAGGGAGTTGGATTTGGATGCAGAGGAGGAACCTTGGTTCCAAAGAATGAACCTCAATATGTGGATCAACCACATGCAGAGGATCATGGAGTGGAAGAAAACACTCATGCAGATCCGTCCACCAGAAATGGTAGAAGGTGCACCACGGAAGCTAATAGATTGAGACTTGATACGTCAAAGAATGTAGGAGCCCCTACTTCATCGCGCATACAAAGATAGTCTCCAAACAGGTTTACTGGATACATGTATATTATGAGCAAGTGTATTGTGACATAACCATCTTCCTTTTAGGAGGTAGTGCAACAACCAATTTGAGTTGATGCTATGGTAGAGGAGTATGACTCCATCGTCAAGACTAGTGCATGGGAGATTTTCCCAAGACCGGTCGGCAAATCAGTGGTTGGATCTAGATGGATCTATAAGGTGAAGCAAATTTTTGATGGCAGTGTGTAGAAGTACAAGGCTATATTTGTGGCCTAGGGATTCTCACAAGTTGAGGGGATCGACTATGATGAGACTTTCGCACCAGTCGCGAGGTACTCTTCCATTAGATATATCTTTTCACTCTCAGCGCAGATGGGGTGGTGCATTCATCAGATGTGTTAGCACCATAAATGTTAATAGTCTGACCACCATTGTATCATTGTTTTCAAAATTTTCTTATTTCCTAGCCATGTCGAAGTTCGAGTCATTTTCAATAAAAACCCAGAAAAGAGTCTCAAACCAAAAGAATTTTAAGTGTTATAGATGGTGTTAGTGTCTCAGGTTCATAAAAGAAGTTAAAAACACTATTTTAACTTAGGTTAGTGTCGAATTCTATTGGTGATTTTTGTAATAAAATTATAGCTGCTCTTTCTGGATAATAGCTACCTTTGTTTAAGTTTCATTGGTAACACAATGATATAAACAAAGGCAACTATTTCTCCAAATTGAAGGTCACATTACTAACACGGTGAAAAGAGCATCTATTTCGTTGTGGTTTGGTCATGTTGCAATACAAAGATAAAGGCAGCTATTTTGCAGGCATAAGGAGCTGCAAAGAATATTTTCAGAGAAAAGACCATTCCTATTTCATGAAGATGATTGAAGGCCTGCTATGTTATAAGCATGCTTATTCTTTTTAACAAGATTAATTATTTTTTACTTAGGAGAATTATTATAGCTGAATGGTTATATTATTAATGCAGCTAACTTATAGCTACCCTACTAAGCTGAAGCGGAGATCATGGTACAAGGTATCAATTTTTTAAATGATGCAGTGGAGTGTTCTGAGTTATGGGGTGACTTGGCGCCTGTATTTGAATGATTCCAAATTATGCCATTAAACAATACCATAGATAAAGGCATAGTTTCAGAGGGTTAAGTTCAAAATTCTCAAGTCTGAGGTTCTCTATGGAAGTTACAGCTAACAGGAGTCACATCCTCCAACAACCAGTTTATCATTCCAAGGCAGGAAAACAAGGCTCTGTGTAGGGTTTTTCCTCTAGGATTGAAAAATTGTGTGTTTAGAAGGAGCTTAGTTGTTGAGAAGTATGGGAAAATGTGGGAATGTTAACAGGTACGAGCCAACAAACACCAAGTTTGTTGATGCTAGGGAAAAACCTCAATTTAAATCAGCAGGCTAGTATAAGTTTTTGCAAAAATTTTCCAAATAAAATGTGGCTTTAGCATAGGATTTTCTGAGAGCTTTGATGGGGAGAAAGTCAAGATTGGGAGCAAGATTTTCAAAATATCTAAAGCCATCATAGCTCGAGCGACTCAAACCTCAGCCACTGGAGAATGTTGGTTCAAGAATAAGATGTTGCCAACATAAGTAAGTCCCTTCCTCAAGCCTGAACATGTGAATGTAAAATGGAATCCAACTATGCATATTTCTTGTTTTAGGGCAGAATACCAACATGTGATCACCACTATGCAACAGTACATAACATGTGAGCGTAGGTTCTCCTTTGTCCACCATTACCAAATGATATTTCTTGCTCATATTTTAGGAGAGAAACCTATGATTTTTCCGTACTTCCTATACAGATCCTTTCTTAAAATGTGCTTGAAGATGTAGAAAATCCATATCTATTCCTTGCACAACCTATATCATAGGGGTTAGAATGTTGATTGTCTACCACCATAAAAAGAACAATACCACTTGGGATAAATTCCTGAGAGAGGAGGGGTTTGGTAGTGTCAACTATAGGATGAGGGTAGGGAGACCTAAGAAGCAAAATTCCCATGAAAAAACTGGCACAACATCTGTGCCAAATATTTCACAGCCAAACCCTAACCATTCATCAACTTTCTTCCAAGCTGACCCTCCCTCCATTTCAATTAGAAGACAAACTAGAAGCTCGAATAAGAAATTTGGAGACCGTATACCTATGCCAACATCGCAACCAGTCAATGAAGACCATATAAGCAATTCACCCAAGGAACCTCAGACCTTAAGGTCATTCATGGAGCAATATAAAAATAAATTGAAGCATATAGATATGTCTCCTAAAAATTATGTGTCAAAAGGTAGGGAGCCGATAACTTCCTCTTCAAGAGGCAAACCTAGGAAAAAGCTCATCATGACAGAAGAAATTCCAGAGGAAGTCAACCCTAGAGTTCTAACTTCTAAGCTTGTTTTGCCTCCAGAGGAAGTCAACCCCGAAGCAAAGCATGTTTCTAAAATAACTCATAAAACTCAACCAAGCAGTGATACTTCATTCACAAAATATACTCTCTCATAGGTTTTGTTATCTCTTAAGAAAGGAAAAAACAAAATGTCAGAGGTTGTCATAGAGGAAGAGCCTACTTTAGCTCAACTAGTGTCCTCCATTGGCTCTTAAGTCAAGAAGAGGAAGAAGACTATGATACATTCATACTCCTCTTCTGAAATAGTGTTGGGCCTCTATTTTTTCCTTGCTTTGTATCACCTTTTACTCGAAATCCCTCATGCTTTTTAACAAGATTTAAAGATTAAAAGCATCATTAATAATAGTTTGTGTGTTTGCAGGTTTATAGAGTTGATTATATGCCTATTATAATGGAGGCCAATTTCCTGCAGCACACATTCTTGCGCTATTATTGGTAGGATTCATGCCCCAGCATTGCAAATTAACAAGTCTGCTCAAAACCCGCATAAGTTCTAAACGACCAAGTTTGACCTCGGTTTTCATGCAAATGGAGGTGAATTATAGAAATCAAAGAAAATGGGTTTTTCAAAAATATAACCAATTACCTAGAACCGAAACTGTTTCTTGAGATTCAAAGTATTCCAAAAGTTATGAACATGTCTTTGAAGCATTTTTATAAAAAATACTATTTTTCCATAATTCTAGCCAACAGTTTCGAGACAGCCTTCCTCCTCGATTTCCACATCGATCGTTGTGAATCTAAAAATTCTGAAACATGGGTTTTTTTCCCAACATAGAAAATTGAATATAACATGGGCGTTTTCCAAAATTCGCAATGGTTGAGGAGATACAAAGGGGGCTTTGGAGGTAGTTTGTTAAAAACACCAATTTTTCCATAAATCCAGAAAATGCCCATATTTGGAAAATTCACATTAAATATTTATTCTTTTAATAGGAGAATGGTTGTACTCATATTATTTTTAATCAGAATCAATTGGGATTCAATCCCCATGATTTTGCAAAGGAACGACTTGTTTGATTATCAGGTAAACATTATAAAAGGGAGAGATTATGCACGTAAAAGAGGACGGCGGAGGAGAAGCCATTTTTTATCGAACCTTGGTGTTGAGTTGAGTGTTGGGAGTTCTACCCCCTGCGCCTTCATTTTGGGCTAGACCGGAACACATAATGTATATTTTTTTATTTAAATTAATATAAGGATTTGTGTCATGATATTTTCACCCTATGTTGTAATATTTCATTGATGCATTGTTAACTGTTGAAGGTCTCAATTTCCTAAAATGGGAAATGAGCTAGTTGGCTAGGGCCTAGCCAACCCAGCTTGTTCTCCCTCTTGCTTTCTTCATTTTAAAGGTGTGTGTGTGTTAATTTCGTTTATTTTCAAAAGCATGGTTTAAATCTTAGTTTTGTTCTTGCATAAGAATTTTGATTTCATTTCCTTAATAGCCAAGTGTGACGGATCTGTGGTGTGTTTAATTACAATTCAATTTATTTTCAGTCATTTTATTTTTCACAAATCGTAATTGATTTTCACCTGGATTAGTGCAAGCACATTCCTACACTAGTGCGATTATAATTTCTCTAACTTAAATTTTCGGTTCATCAGAGCAAGATTGTTTCATTTCCTTTCCTTCGCATGAATTTGATTTATGTTTACAAGTGAATGTTCATTAGTAAATAAGAGTATTTTCAATATTAGGATTCAAATCTTAGGAATTAAAAGATATCTGGTTAACTAATGAAAAAATGATGTCATGTTACATCGGTGTCATTTCTGTCATTCCTGCACTAGTGCATTTACAGTCTCCAACATGATTTCTTCTGGTTCATTACAACAATTCTCTTCTTTCTTTTCAGTTATAAAGATCTAATGCAAGTGAGTGTTCATATTTCAACATATATATTATCAATATTAGAATTTAACTTAAGGCTTAAATATATTTTGATAATTAAAGGATGAACATTGTTATAACACATTAATATGTACCTGCACTTTATACTTGGAAGGAAAGGATCGAAATTTACATCGAATTACTAAAGTGAACCTTTTTGAATTAAAAATATTACAAGGTAGACTTGATATATGTGAATAAATATCACAAGGATAAAATCTTGTTGTCATGCTTGAGTTATTTCTTTTACTGCATTGAAGAAAGTGTGCTCTGACTTTTGAAGTTTTTTTATTTCAAAGCTTATTTTCATTATGAGATCCAGTTTGGTTGAAGCATTCTTTTGATGTGTGCAAGTTATTTTAGAATTATAATTCTCTCTTTGCAAATTTCTTTCATAGATTAACACGCTCTTTCCTTTCTCGAAAGTAATTGGAAACTTGGTGCAGGAATCTCTATTCCGGTATAGGAACCAATATCTTGTTACAGGAATAGAGTGCTTGAAGCTAGAAGCTTCGAGCCCCCTGCACGAAGACATAAATCTTCAGTGCAATTAATAATATACTTCCCACACCTAAGTATTGTACCTATACTAGTGCAAGTAGATTGCAAGAGTACAGGAATAATAGCTTGGTGTAGGAAGGAAAATCCTTAAGAAGGTAGATCTCTTCAAGGGCTCAATTGTTAATCTGTCAACACCTATACTGAAGATAAACATAGAATTTTACCTCAGCAATCAAGATTGTTCGCAAAAGTTTGAAAGTTCCTTTTATTTGAATCTTTGCAAAGTAATTTTCTTTTTCCAGTTTCCAGAATGGTGTGGTGTCATTGTATTAACTAGTGTAGGTTGTCGAAGTCCTTCTTTGGAATTTCTAGTGTTGCGCCTCTAAGTTTACAAACTCCCGAATTGAAAATTAAATGTTAGGTTGTTTATTATGACCGACATTTTGGCATCATTACCGGGGAGGCATTGAGGGGATTGGCCTTAGTAACCTATTTTAGTTTGGTTTTCCCTTTACTTAGTTTTTCTCGCAAAATTTATTTCTTCAGAATTGATTTTTTGAATTTGTTTCTTTCCTTTATTATTTTTAAGTTTTTTTCATTTCTTGGGTGTTGTAAGAACCCCCCAATATATTCAACCATGTGCTAACAAGATATACCAACTAGCATGTTGAAAACAGAGAAATGGTATTTCAAGGCATTTTTCAATTAGGAGTTTTGAGGCTAATATCAATCATCTAATGTACCTATTTCACTAATCAATTGGCAAGAAAATTCGATTGAGTCTCGAAGTAGTACATGGAGAACCTATTTTCATTTGGTAAGAAATGGAAAATATTGTTACTTTTGAATTACCTATCAAAGATCCAGGAGCATCACAAATGCATAATATTCCCCCATATGCACTACCAAAATTTCATGGTTTGGAAAATGAAGACCCACATACATTCTGATTTGAATTTGAAGTACTTTGTAGAGGATATGGTTATTTTACTAATGCTCAAAGTTTGCAAGTATTTCCTCTTACTCTAAAAGTAGCAGCTTTCTGATGGTTCATGAGCCTTGGAGGGAACTACATTCAAGCACAGGAAGACATGAAGAATGTATTCTTGAAGAAATACCAAGACTAGTGTTAGGCCGATGAAGATATTTTTGAAATAACACAAGGGGAAAATGAATGTTTGGAGGACTTTGTTGAGCGATTTCGATACAACCTTCAAAAATCAAAACTTAAAAATAATTTGGAAAAAGAAACCTTAAAAACACTCCTACTCAAAGGAATCAAAGATGAATATTTAGAATATTTAAACCTTATAGGAGCAGGTGATCTAGGAGGATCGTCAGTACAGGTCAACGGAGTTCCAAGTCAACTTCAGCAGATCGACGTCTAGTTTAGTCTTCAGTATCGACAATTTCGTCATTGAAAAGTTCTTCAATTGTTATGGTCGTCAAGAGTTTCGAATTTGGGTCATAATGGTGATGTAATGGGTTGTAAAAAATATAACCTAGTTTTAAAAACCCTAATAGTTAGACCTAAGTCCTATTCCTAAAACTCTAACCCTATGGTCATAAATCCTTATCCTAAGTTTTAAGACCTATGAAAAAAAATAAAAAATCCTATGCATTAAATCTAAGCCTAAGTCTTAAAATCCCTAAGTCTTATCTCTAAAGCCAACACTTAAACATATGGTGAAAAAAGTCCTATTCATAATTTTTAAAACTAAGTCCTAGCACAATCCATAAACTATATTATAAAACCTTACCATAAAACTTTTTATAAGGTTCGGATGATTGGTTAAAAACTATGATATAAACCTTATTATATAGGGTTCGGATGTTAGTTTTAAAAACACTAATATAAAACCCATAAAAAAACCACAGCGTTAAAATGCTAACTGCCAAGTCAGAGTTTGTAATCATGTGAACAGGTTAAAACCACAATGGATATGTGGTTGATAGCTGTAAAAAGACCATGTGTATATGTCGTGTATTATGCCATGTGATAGGTATGTGACAGTTGTTAAACCCGCAGAATGTCATGACCGCTGGTGTTACATCGTGCTCGTCGCTTGATCACAGGCAGCGATTATCACCTTTGCGTGGTTAGGCTAACCATCAGGTTAAGGGCCTATCCAAAGTTTAAAAGTGGGTTTTCCAATTTATTTCCGCGCTAAGTTTTGGGGACTTAATCCCTAGGAATATGCAATGATAAGGATTCAAAACCTTTTTCACCACATTTTCTCAACAAATTGCTAATTGAAGTCAACATTGGTTCGATGCAGGCCTATTTAAGCCATGACATTGGCTCATGAATTCATCTTGGATTTTTGTGAAGGTATAGTGTATTTTGAGTGCAGTTTTAGAAGGTTAGAGGAAAATTTAGTTTGCAGCATTGCTCAGTCGTCGATGGTCGGAATTGAGCACGAAGACACACATCGGAAAGGCGAGGAAGAGTACTTTATTTTTACAGGGTTTAGAAGTGCCTGCGAGCACATTCTTTCTGTTCCATTTTAGTGTAATATTCCTCAAGATAAATCCTAATAAAAACGGATGCCCACTTAAAAGCGGACCCAGAGATGTAGTCCAGGAGGGACAAACTTTGTCATCAAATTGTTTGCCTCTTCTTCTCTCTGATTATTGCTATTATTTAATTCATTTATGTTGTTGGTTTATGTCATTTTTATTAAAACATACTTCAGTTAATAGTCAATTCTAAAGGAAAAACTAATCAAACTGCTTAAGCATTTTATTCGATCAATTATTAGATCCGCAGGTGATGTTTTTCACTTACTCAAGAGGAATCTCCAAGCTTGGTAAGAATTCTCTAGAACCTTCTCAATTTTTGAAATATACTACAAAAATAGGAGTTACAAATTCTTCTCTAAATTTACAATTGGATGATTTGCAGGAAGAATAGAAGCAGTGCAAGGAGGATCACTCAATAAATTTCCTATCACTTCTAGGGTTACAACAAATATTTCAGGAGTCAAGTAACGAAATAAATCAACAACCAGGTATAACTCAAAACTCATCATCATTTAATACTTGGAATAGTATGTATTATCCCCAATAGGTTCCTCAACACATCCACAACCCCACAATTCCTTGGAAAAATTATAATCCTCCTCTAATTAAATACCCCACCTTATGTCCACATTGGACCTCTCCCTCAAGCCATATATTCCCAAAACCTCAAGGATGTTTTGGAGCCTCTTATCTAGGTAAATTGCCCATGCAAAATCCATTACCTAAGCCACAACAAACACAATTCCTATCTAATGCACCACCATGTTATCCTTCTCTGTGGTCCCAATCATTTGTGCAACCAAATCCTAATTCTGAGTATCAAGTTGCACATCAATTTAAAACACCTATTTTTCCTACTCACTCCCCTACTGAATGTAATGCCATATCTTTTGGAGAGGGGAGAGGAGTGAATTTAGAAACTTCCCCTATTACGACAAAAAATTTACCTTGGGAAGAAACTTTAATCCATAAACCATTAAAGGAGGAATATATAATTATAACTTGTTTGAAAACCATTGTTGAGGATCACCAAGAAGAAAACCCTAGAATTTCCCTTAACCATCCTTATCAATCTGAAGAGAGAAAACATCAAGCTGTGGAATATTTGTATGAGTTGGAGAATAATCAATATGTGGGTCCTATTGAATCTTGGTTCCAAATAATTGTTAGCACACCCTATTCTATCATTCAGAAACTCTTGGTACCATATCAAGTAAGTAAGTTGGTTTCTCATACTCTGATATGCATTAAAGTTTACATTTTAAACCTGATTGTGAGTATATTTAGTATTTTTTTATGCACATGGCTACATTCGAACTATTCCTACACTTAAAATGGATCTTCCTCTCTTTAAAATTGGGTAGGGTAATGAATAAATATGCCATCTGAAATAAAATTGTATAATAGCACTCTTGAAATTATGATTCCCTAAAGTAAAACTTGTAAAATTTTTATTATTATGCACTCTCATGATAAGACTTGTGAGAAGAAATTCACTCTTACTGCCTCATATTTTATAAAGTGACTTTGATTATTTACCAATAACTATCATCTAGATTTTTTTTAAGACCCTCTTTGAAGGTATTGATGAGAATCTTCCTATGGTGGTCCACGCCTACAAAACTATACCAAGTTTTCACAAGAACCCTAACATGATCAATTTGAGGAATTTTTTAGTCATTATCTAAGACCTTTTATTTAAAATAATTCTTCAAGGTATAAGGACCAACTAGTAAATATTAGTAATTAAAAACTTTTCATGCCATCCCGTACTCTTAAGGAGCAGAATCGCCTCCCTAACTATTAAGTAACCTATTTAAGGTTGATTATAATCAGATTTTTTATATAAGATAGATTAATTTATGGATATGAGGTCTCATTACGAGCTGACCTACCATGATCATGGGTCCTAACAAGAATGACATTACTGCACTGGTCACCAAGCCAGTGTTATGGCTTTCAGTTGAAAATATGGAAGACAAGAGGTCTCATCACAAGCCGACTTGTTCTTTCTTGTTAGTTCTTGTGAATGGGACTGTCGTTAGCTGGTTACCAAGCTGGGGCAGTGGCCTTCAATTAATTTCAAAACAAATGTAAACTATTTTCAAACAACTCTAAATCTATATCTAATGGTTGGGACACAGGCATTTCATGGGTTAAAAGGCATCCCTGTCGAGGCTATTGACGCCTGCTAGCAGCAGGGCCATGCTTGTGGTATTAAAGTTAAATTTACACTATGATTTACTTAACTGTTTTTTTCTTCCTGAATTCATTATCATATCTCTTTGAGAATGGCTTGAAGATCCTTCTGGTGTATGCCTTGCAGTTCTATATTTTTGGAACAATTTTTTTTATGGATGTGGGACCCTTAGTGCAGGTACCTCACCTTGCCTACAAAAGAGGAGCTTCAACTATATGTGGATAATGGTAAGATGGTCACTATGGGAAAGTATTATTATGACTACTTTTAACACCATGGATTTCAAACCATGTCACTCATATTTACAATGAGTAAAACTTCTAATCGAGGATGCCCCAGAAATGTTTATGGAAATTTTAATAAGTTGGCTATTTTATTCAAGTAAATAACACCATCCTTGCAATTTAGTATTCCCATGGCATCCTTGTGCTATATTTTCAAGAAATCATTTTAAACAAATAAAGAGTCCAATAGACACTTTGTTTTTGGAACAATCTCTATCTAGTGAAGGAAATATGGGTCACACGGAATTGCAGGAACATTATTACGAGCGTCCATAAATGTTTTAATCTTGTTTTTGCAAGGGAGCGACAATACAACAATTGATTTCCTTGCATGAGGACATGCAAGAAGGCCAACATGGGGGGATGTTAGGCTCTGTTTTTCCTTTCTTTATATCACCTTTTACTTGAAATCCCTCATGCTTTTCTTTATCTTGAATATTTATTGTCGTAGTTTTGTACATTCTCAGAGATAATAAGTAAGTATTTTCTATTCCCTTGTTTTAACGAGATTTAAACATTAAAAGCATCATTAATAACATTTTGTGTATTTGCAGGTTTATAGAGTTGATTATGTGCCTATTCTAATAGAGGCCAAGTTCCTGCAGCACACATTCTTGCACTAGTACTAGTAGGATTCCTGCACCAGCATTGCGAATTAATGTGTCTTCTCAAAATCCACATAAGTTTTAAACGACCAAGTTTGACCTCATTTTTCATGCACATGGAGGTGAATTACGGAAATCCAAGAAAATATGATTTTCACAAATATAACCAATTACCTAGAACTGAAACCGCTTCCTGAGATTCGAAGTATTCCAAAAGTTATGAACAGGTATTTGAAGCATTTTTATAAAAAGATTGTTTGTTTCCAGAATTCTAGCTAGCAGTTTCCAGATGGTCGATTTCCTCCTCGATTTCCACGCTAATCGTTTCGAATCTCAAAATTCTGAAACATGGGTTTTTTCCCCAGCATAGAAAAATGAGTATCATTCAAGCCATTTTCCAAAATTTGTAATGGTTGAGGAGATATGAAGGGGGAGTTGGAGGCAGTTTGTTAAAAACACTAATTTTTTCAGAAATCTAGAAAACGCCCAAATTTGGAAAATTCGCATTAAATATTTATTCTTTTAATAGGAGAACGGTGGTACTGATATTATATTTAATTAGAATCAGTTGGGATTCAATCCCCGTGATATTTTCAAAGGAACGACTTGTTTGATTATCATGTAAACACTATAAAAGGGAGCAATTATGCACGTAAAGGAGGATGGTGGAGAGAAGTCATTTTTTATTAAAACTTGGTGATGAGTTGAGTGTTGGGGGTTCTACCCTGTGCGCCTTCGTTTTGGGCTGGATCGAAACACATAATGTATATTTTCTGATTTAAATTAATATAAGGATTTGTGCCATGATATTTGCACTATGTGTTGTAATCTTTCATTGATGCATTGTTAACTGTTGAAGGTCTTAGTTTCCTAAAACGGGAACGAGTTGGTTGGTTGGGCCATCTTGTTTTCCCTCTCGCTTCATCATTTTAAAGGTGTGTGTGCTAATTTTTCTTATTTTCAAAAGCGTGTTTTAAATCTCAGTTTCATTCTTGCATAAGAATTCTAATTTCATTTCCTTAATAGCCAAGTGTGACAGATCCATGATGTGTTTAAATACAGTTTGATTTCTTTTCAGTCATTTTATTTTTCACAAATTGGAATTGATTTTTGCTTGGAGTAGTGCAAGAACATTCCTGCACTAGTGCAATTATAATTTCTGCAACTTAAATTTTCGGTTCATCATAGCAAGAAAACTCAAGCCATGTTTCTAAAAAAACTCAGAAAACTTAACCAAGCAGTGATACTTCATTCAGAAAATCTAATCTCTCACAGGTTTTCCTATCTCTTAAGAGAGGCAAAAATAAAATGTCAGAGGTTGTCATAGAGGAAGAGCCTACTTTAGCTCAACTATTCTCCTCCATTGGCTCTTCAGTCAAGAAGAGGAAGCAGGTTGTGATACATTCATACTAATCTTATGAAGATAGCAGTGACAATGAATATACAGAATCGGAGTTTGAGGAAGGAAAATCTAGTATATTCATGCATGGAGGTAAAAGGACTAAGTTCATTCCAAATCCCTATATCCAGAGACCTCATACCAAGCCTAAAAATAAACTCAGATTAACCAGCAAGTTGATTTCTAATCCTGCATTGAGAGATGAGATTATTAATGTTGATGATAGTCCAGAATATAAAACAAAGAAGAAAAATACTCAGCCAAAGAGTCAAACGCAGAGGAAGAGGTCAGACAAGAGAGCGACTAAAGCTGAGGCCATCAGAAATTTTGCCTCTATTTTGGACCTCTGAAGAATGAAGGAACAAGGCCTTTGAAGAAGCTTTTCATTTTTAGGTTAATTTTCTATATTTTCAGGTATAGCTACTTTGTTTCAGCGGAGGTAGCTATTATTTTAGAATATTAGTATATGATGAAAAGGAGGTGATTTTTTGTTTATTATCATAATGGTGACATCAAATCAAGTGAAGTGGAGGAGATTTCTGTTATGGTAGATGCTACCAAGGTGTCATTGATCAAGCTCCCTCCTAAATTTTAGAATTCGGTTTTTCACCTTTTGGGGAAAACAACCACATGTCATCTTCAACTGTTGTTTTTCACTTTTTGTGGAAGTGGAGGTACTGGAAAGGAGGAGCAGTCTTCTAGCAGATTTCCACATCATTCCAGCCACTTCGAATCACAAGCCTTCATGATGTTTATTTTTATGTTTCACTTATGTTGCACCACTTTGTATTAAATTTTAGGATAAGCCTCATATTTTGTATGAGAATGTAATAAATTTTTAGAACAGATTCAAATTTTTTGTGGAGATGTCAGTATAATGTCTGTTGTGTATATATGATGAAACTCTATGAATAAAAGGCTGGTGCTTTATGAAGCTTTTTCTCATATGATCAGTGTAATTTTCAGTGAATGATATTCGGAAAGAATTTTGAGGACTTATTACCTACTTGATATGTGTATTGTTAATCTTTCCATGTGTTTCCACACCTCATTTTCTTTAGTGTCAGTTTGTAATTTCATATGATGTGTATTTTTTTATTAGTCTCTTGATATTTTTATGTATTTTGTCAACTTTTATTAGTCTCACACAGTGAGCTTTCTTGATGAGATATACATAATGAAAATTTAAAGAGCATTCCTTATTACAGTCACTTTTCATATTATTTCAGTAATATTATTGTAAGTCTTGATATAGCCTTCTCTTGTTGAAATATTGTCAAATTGTTCCTTGTGTTATTTTTCACCAAAATTTGTGGATTTCTTCCTCGCACACCCATTGTCTCTTCTTCTATTTCACACTCTCTTCTCTCCATAGGCTACAAACTTACCTTTTTCTACCATATCAGGACTCGATACCCTCATTAGTATGATAGTAAACTTGACTGAAATCCCTTTTCAGTGATTGAGGGTTTAAACCACCTACAAAACATATAATCCAAATCATTAAATTTCCTTAGAGCTTAGGATGTCACTATTCAAAGCACTTGAAGCATTCCAAGTGCTGATTTCAGCGTTAACATCTTTTGGTGCATCTACCAGGAGATGAAGGCCTTGAAACAAAGTATTATCCCGAGTCTCTTGTTTTGAATTGTTGAAAATCAATTCTTGATGGTGAACAAGAATTGGTGACTTGAAGAAGACTGCAAATTGGTTCACCTGGCGACTCCACAAAGAGGAAGAGGGGTTTCAAGACCTCCTACTACAAGGAGAAATCAGAGATCATCTACTTTGACTCCTGTTGTTGACCCAGAGAAGATCAATAAAGATGCAAAAGGAAAAAAAAGATCAGTTGAAGCCACATCTCAATCAGTGAATAAAGTACATAAAAAGTACATTCCAATGCAAAAGGTACCTTCATCTACTTTAGAATCAAAATAAGTTTTAGTTTCAAAATATTCTGCTGAAAAATCTCAAGTTAAAACTCCTTCCCTAGAAAATAAAGTAAATGATGTTAACCTAGGCTCAGCTGAAATTTTTTCTCACTCGTCATTTAGTAAATCTGAGATAAGTACTATTCCATTCAAAGAATAAAAAACAAAGGTTTTAAGTGTCAATAAGGAATCATGATACTTTGTGCTGACATAACGAGAGTTAGAACAAGATTTAACAATTGCACCTTTTCTTGATAGGGATGTTTTGACTAAAGAAGATTTTAAAACCATTCTAAATTTCCTTCAAACTCATCCTGAATATCAGTCTTTTACTACCCCTCAGCAAGATTATTTGCCTTTGTCTCGAAATCCATTTGTTGGGTCATCCTCTTCTCACCCACTAGAAGGGAGTGTTCCTAAAGGCCTGACTTTCAACTTATCTGACTTTTTAGCTCAGCAAAATAAAGTTGAAGTTACTTCATCCCCTCAAGAGACAACATTTGAAATTGATTCTTCTGTAGAAGGTGAAACCAATACCCCCTTTGTTCATCTATTTGAAAATCCACTCTTTTCAATCCCAAAATTTGAAGAATCGGCCTAAGAATTCCAATTTTCTGCTATCCCAAATCAGATTCAAATTCCATAAATTGTAATTCCTAATTCCAAAACAAATACATCAACGAGTCATACATCAGTTATATAAAACAAGCCATGGCTCAGCATGCCCTTACCAGGATGCAGCAGGTAGTGGCTACAAGATATGCACCACTTGCTCTTCCTCAACCTTTGCATCCTATTCCTCAAGGGGATTACCTGAAATATCTTCTAAAATACACAGGGGAGGGAGAAGGAGTTTCTACAGAGGAACATTTGGTTTCTTTCTATAGTTATCCTAATAACCAAAACATTGAACATGAATATGTCTGGTCAAGACTCTTTGTTCATAGCTTGGATGGAGAAGCTCGTAAATGGTTTAGAAGTCTGCCACCAAACTCAATAATAGGAATAGATGAATTGAAGGAATTATTTGTGAAACAATGGGGTGATAGGAAAGACTATGTGTACTACCTTACAGAGTTTGGAACTTTGAAAAAGAAGATAGATGGGTCATTAGCTGATTTTACAAAGAGGTTTAATAAAATTTATCAAAAAATTCCTGAAGAAATTAAACCTCCTGAGACCACAACTATGATAACTTTTTCTAATGCTTTAGATTCTGAGTTTGCTTTATGGTTAAGGGTTGAGAAAGAACAAACATTGATGGATATGCAAGAGGCTACAATTGGAGTGCAGTCTAATCTTATGGCTTCAAATAAATTGAAAATGGAAGAGAAGAAAGCAACAAAAGACAAAAAGAAAATGAAAGAAGAAAAACCTTCTTCCTCTAAAACTTTACAACAGAGGAAAAGATTAACCAAATTTCCAATTTGATCAAAGAACTTGCCTCTAAGATGGAAAAATTGGAGTTAGAGAACAAACCAGTTGCTAGAGCCAATAGAAATCAGGCTCCCTTCAGAAGACCTTTTCAGCCTCAACAATTTTACAGCGCCCAAGGAGGAATGTTGATGATCAAAATGTTCAGCCTCCTTTAATAATATTGTTGAAGAAGAGCAGCAAGAACATGATGAAGAACATGAAGACATATACCTTATAGGAGAAACATCACAGTCTACTTGTTTGAATTTACAAGAATATGAAGACCAGTCAAGGATATATCTATTTTCAGATGATTATAATGCTCAAATTTATGCACAAAATGATAAAAAATAGCAAGAAGCTCAAAACAGGATCTATCCTCTGAGGTCCAAAGGTCTTGTTCAGCAACCTCAACAAAAATAAGATTCTGACAAACAAGCCGCTAAAGAAAATGCCAAAGTCAGTGATGTCCCTCCACCTCATAATTATGCCCCAATCATCAAAATTTATGTAGAAAATAAAGAATTATCTCCTCTTTATTTTAGTTTCAAATCAAAACTAAATAAAATTAGGATTCTTGTTCCACTTCTGGAATTTTTGAAAAATCCAACATACAAAGAGTCTTTTAAAAGCTTCTTACATCCACCTCTCGCTCCTAATTCAATCAATCTTGAGGATGAACATCCTACTATTTATTTAGGTTGCCATGTCCAAGACCACAATGACGATAATTCACCACCTTTCTATCTCTCACTCAATATTCATGACAAATTGTTGTGTAATTATCTATTATATTATGGGGCTTATCACAATCTAATGCCAAAGAAAGTGATGGATGAATTAGGATTAGAAATCACCAAGCAATACCATGACCTATACACCTTTGACTCCAAAAAATTCAAGTGTTTAGGAGTGATTAAAGACTTGGTTGTTTCTCTTACCCAACTTCCTATGAAAAATTTTGTGATGTAAATCATAGTTTCAGACATACCTTCTAGATTTAGGATGCTACTTTCATTATCTTGGTCTAAAAAATTGGGGGGCACCCTTTAGATGGATATGTCATATGCCACAATCCCAGTGTTTGGAGGAGAATTCAGGAGGTTGTATAGGGAAACCCAAATGGTCTATATAATTAGTGATCAACATAATCCCTCAAATCATCCTATATATGTTGAGGAAAAGGAATTGGGGTCATCCATATTACAACTTGTTGCTGATGATAAAAATTTTCAGCCTGAAATCAGTGAAAAACAACACTTACAAGATATAAATGAGCAGCATTTAGAGGGAGGACATATCTAGAAATTGTACATTGATGAAGCCTCATCAAAAGAAGGATCGAGAGCTGGTGTAGTTCTCATTTCTCCCACTCAGCATATCATATAAACTACAATTTTCTACCACTAATAACACTGATGAATATGGGGCGCTTGTTCTGGGTATGAAGTCAGCGAAATACTTGGGAGCTGAACAACTAGTTGTTTTTGGTGATTCAAAATTGGTGATATGGTAGGTGAGAAACAACTATCAAGTTAAAAATTCCAAATTGAAGAATTATAGGAATGAAGTGTGGGACTTGATTGAGCATTATTTTTCAACATTTAATATAAATTTTGTCACTAGAGAGGAAAATCAAATGGCTAATTCACTAGTTATTGTTGCTAGTAATTTCAAAGTTCCTCTTGATGTCAATGAAACATATGATGTTCCAATAAAAAACATACCTTCTATTCCTGATAACATCAAATAATGGCAAGTATTTGAGGATGACAAAGAAATTCAAAAGTTTTTAGAGTGTGTTGAATAGTTTGCAGACATTCAAATTGATGATGAGCATGACATTGTTGAAAATCAGAACAGCAAGCCTTTCAAAAATACCATGGCTAGGAAGGACATTATTGATATGAAAACTAACTATATTCCTAAAGGCCTAGTTCCTTTAGAAATATTGTTTGACAATAATGATGTATTTTTAAAGCCTGAAAATAAAACTGACGGAGAGAGTACAATTGACTGTAATATTGGTACAGAACATCAGCCAAAACTAGTCAAAGTTTCTAAATTTATTTCTCTAGAAACTAGAACAAAATATATCAAGCTGCTGAAACAATATGCAGATATTTTTGCATGGTCCTATAGTGAGTTGAAGACCTATGATAGAGGTATAATGGAGCACAAAATCCCTCTAAAATCAGATGCAAAGCCTGTAGCACAAAAGATAAGACATATCAATCCCATGCTACTCCCTATCATTGAAAAAGAAATTAGTAAATTTTGGGAAGAAAAAATAATTCTTCCTTTGAGATTTTCTAATTAGGTAGCTAACATAGTCCCGGTTCGAAAGAAGAATGGCGAAATAAGAATTTGTGTTGACTTTTGCAATTTTAACCAGTGTTAATTGAAGGATAACTATCCATTACCCAAGATGGATTATATTTTGCAGAAAGTTGTAGGCTCCAAAATATTGTCAATAATAGATGCATTTTTCAGGCTATAATCAAATATCAGTTAATAGACAAGACAGAGAAAACACAACATTTACTACACCCTGGGGGACATTCATGTACAACAAAATTCCATTTGGTCTAATGAATGCAGGCGCAACATTTCAGCAGGCAATGGATATTGCCTCTGTGGGAGAAAAAAACAGATTTGTAGTCATTTACTTGGATGTCATTACAGTCTATTCAAAATCTGATGAAGATCATTTGAAACATTTGAAACAAGTTTTTGACAAATGCAGAAAATTTGGTTTTTCCTTGAACCCAAAGAATTCATCCTTTGTTGTTCAAGAAGGAAAATTGTTGGGACATATTGTAATAGAAAGTGGTATCTATATTGATCCAGGGAGAGTTGAAGCTATTCATAATATTGGTTTGCCAAGGAATAAAAAAGAATTGCAGTCATTTTTGGGGACAGTTAATTTCGAAGGCACTTTGTCCCAAATTTTGCAGAGTTGATCAAACACATAAATGTCTTGCTGAATAAAGATGTAGAATTCAAGTGGCGAGATGAAGCAAAAAATTGTTTTTCAGCAATCAAGTTTTCCTTAACTGAAGCTTTGGTTTTCATTAGTCCTGATATTGAAAAATATTTTCTAATTTTTTCATATGCTTCAAAAGAAACAATTGGAGTTGTCTTGTTACAAAAGAACAAAGAAGGTTTAGAACAGCCTATTTCATTTTTCAGTCATTCTTTAAGAGATGTTGAATTAAAGTACAGTTTGATTGAAAAACAAGCATATGCAGTAGTTAAGGCTTTAAAGTTTTTTTGTGTTTATGCGTTACATTCAAAATTTGTTTCTTTTGTGCCAAATATCATTGTTAAAGATGTATTTCTGTAGCCAGATACAGATGGGAGGGGGGAAGATGGTTGACCAAAATTTTTGAATTTGATATTGAGATTGGACCTACTAAATTGATAAAATGACAAGGCTTGGCTCGCTTTATGGCTGAATCTAACTGCAAGGCTCTAAATCTGAATATGGAGGTAGCTGAGGAAAAATATGGAGAAGGTATATCTGATTATCCTAAAATCTTTCATTCAAATTGGTATAAGGATATAGTATACTTTTTGTTAAATTTCAACTGTCCCCCTAAAATGGAGAAGTAAAAAAGGAGAGCTTTTAAATTGAAGTTTGTTAAGTATTTCATTTTGGAAGATCATCTTTACTGGAAATACCCTATGGGAGTCTTATTAATATGTGTAAATGAAATAGAGCCACAGGAGATTATGTCATAGATACATGTAGGGGTGTATGGCAGAGATTTGTATTGGAAATCCACTGCAAACAAAATCTTAACAGTTGGCTATTATTGGCCAACTCTTTTCTCTGATGTTTTTTCCAAATTCAGGACTTGTGTAGAATGTCAAAAGTTTGTTGGTAAACAGAAGTTGCTTCCATTACCTCTTATTCCTATTTTAGCAGATGTTCCTTTCCAGTAGTGAGGGTTAGACTTCATCGGCAAAATTAATTCGCCTTCATCGGGACATCATAGATGGATTCTTACAGCTACAGCCTATTTTACTAAGTGGTTTGATGTTGTTCCAAATAGAAATGCCACTGATACGGTAATAATCAAATTTCTGTTGGAAAACATTATGTCTAGATTTGGTTGTCCACATAAATTAGTGACTGATAATGCAATGGCCTTTAAGTCTACTAAGATGAATAGCTTCTATCAGCAATATGGTATTGAATTGACTCATTCCACACCTTATTACCCTCAAGGTAATGGGTTATTTGAGTCATCCAATAAAAAATTGGTGAGAATAATTAAGAAGATGTTTCCTAAAATAAGAGAAATTGGGACACTCAGTTGGTGCATGCTCTTTGGGCAGACAGGGTAAGTGGCAAAAGATCAATTGGAATGTCTCCCTTTCAGCTTATATATGGTACTGATGATGTAATTCCATTCCAATTAGCTCTTCCTGTTATGAATTTTCTGCAAGATGAAATTTATGATGAAAATCCAATTCAAAGTAGAATGTTGCAGCTGATAGAAACTCATCAAATCAGAGAATCATTGATGGACAAAGTATAGAAATATCATACTATAGTCAAATCTGTTTTTGACAAAAGAGAAATCAGCAATTATTTCAGAGAATTATTTGGTGTTGCGCTAGGATGTCAAGAGGGAAGACCATGGAAAGCATGGTAAGTTTGAAAATTTGTGGTTTGGGCCATTTATAATTGCTCAAGTTTTGGAAAATAATACATTTCTACTTAAGCATCTAGATGATGATCAACTGACTGGAGGTCCAGTTAATGGTCATTTTCTTAAAAAATTCCTTGTTTGATAAGCTAGTTAGTCATTCCATTGTAAATATATGGGGTGATGTGTCAATAAAACTCCATGCCCAATGGTACTTGTGTCTGTAAATATGGTCAGTCTTGAGTCCAGTCAAAGGTCAGTCCTAGTCATAATTTTCAGAAGTCTTATAAATCTTGAAAGTTTTAAGGCACTGAGTCTACAGTTCTTGAAGCCTCACAAGGAGAATTTCATCCCCAATAGGAGCCACTGTTAGCACTATAAATTTTAATAGTCTGACCACCATTGTATCACTGTTTTCAAATTTTTCTTATTTCTGACCCATGTCGAAGTTCAAGTATTTTTCAATAAAAATCCAAAAAAGAGTCTCAAACCAAATGAATTTTAAGTTTTATAGATGGCATTAGTGTCTCAGGTTCATAAAAGAAGTTAAAACCATTATTTTAACTTACGTTAGTTTCGAATGCTATTGGTCATTTTTGTAATAAAATTATAGCTGCTCTTTTCGGATAATAGCTACCTTTGCTTAAGCTTCATTGGTAACATAGTGATATAAAGAAGGGAAACTATTTCTCCAAATTGAAGGTCACATTACTAACACAGTGAAAATAGCAGTTATTTCATTGTGGTTTGGTCATATTGCAATACAAATATGATAAAGGCATCTATTTCTCAGGCATAAGGCACTGCAAAGAATATTTTCAGAGAAAATACCATTCCTCTTTAAAGATGATTGAAGACCTCCTATGTTATAAGCATGATTATTATTTTTAACAAGATTAATTATTTTTTACTTAGGAGATTATTATAGGTGAATGGTTATATCATTAATGCAGTTAACCTATAGCTACCCTACTAATTTGAAGCTAAGATCATGGTACAAGGTATCAATTATTAAATGATGCATTTGAGTGTTATGAGTTATGGGGTGACTTGGCGCCTGTATTTGAATGATTTCAAATTGTGCCATTAAACCATAACATAGCTAAAGGTGTAGTTTCAGAGGGTTAAGTTCAACATTCTCAAGTCTGAGGTTCTCTATGGAAGTTACAAATAACAAGAGTCACATCCTCCAACAACCAGTTTATCATTCCAAGGCAGGAAAACAAGGCTCTGTGTAGGGCTTTGCCTCTAGGATTGAACAACTGTGTGTTTAGAAGGAGTTTAGATGTTGAGAAGTATGGGAAAAGGTGGGAATGTTAACATGTTTGAGCCAACAAACACCAAGTTTTTTGATGTTGGCAAAACCTCAATTTAAATCAGCAGGTTGGTATAAGATTTTGCAGAAATTTTCTGGAGAAAATGTGGCTTTAGCACAGGATTTTGCCGAGAGATTTGATGGGGAGAAAGTCAATCTTGGGAGAAATACTTTCAAAATCTCTGAATTCATCATAGCTTGAGCTACTCAAACCTTAGCCACTGGAGAACATTGGTTCAAGAATAAAATGCTGCCAACAGATGTAAGTCCCTTCCTCAAGCCTACACATGTGAATGTCAAATGGAATCCAACTGTGCGTATTTCTTGTTTTAAGGCTGAATACCAACATGTGATCATCATTGTGCAACACTACATTACATGTGAGGGTAGGTTATCCTCTATCCATCATTACCAAATAAGATTTCTTGCTCATATTTCAGGGGACAAACCTATGAATTTTCCCTACTTCCTATACAGATCCTTGCTTAAAATGTCCTTGAAGTTGCAGAAAATCCCTATCTATTCCTTGCACAACCTGTATCATAGGGGTTTAATTAAAATGTTGATTGTCTACCACCTTAAAAATAAAAATACCACCTAGGATAAATTTCTGACAGAGGAGGGGTTTGGTAGTGTCAACTCTAGGAGGAGGCTAGGGAGACCCAAGAAGCAAAATGGCCATGAAAAAACTGGCACAACATCTGTGCCAAACAGTTCATAGCCAAACCCTACCCATTCATCAACTTTATTCCAAGCTGACCCTCCCTCCATGTCAATCAGAAGGCAAACTAGAAGCTCGACTAAGAAAGTTGGAGACCCTATACCTATGCCAACAACACAACCAATCAATGAAGCCCATATTAGCAGTTCACCAATGAGTAGTTCACCCAAGGAACATCAGAACTTAAGGTCATTCATGGATAAATATAAAAATAAATTGAAGCAAAGAGATAATATGTCTCCTAAAAATTCTGTGTCAAAAGGTAGGGAGCATACAACTTCCTCTTCAAGAGGAAAACCTAGGAAAAATCTCATCGTGACATAAGAACTTCCAGAGGAAGTTGACCCTGGAGTTCTAAATTCTAAGCTTGTTTTTCTTGCAGAGGAATTCAACCCTGGAGCAAAGAGATCAAGCCATGTTTCTAAAAAAACTCAGAAAACTAAACCAAGCAGTGATACTTCATTCAAAAATCCTACTCTCTCACAGATTTTGTTATCTCTTAAGAAAGGCAAAAATAAAATGTCTGAGGCTATCATAGAGGAAGAGCCTACTTTAACTCAACTAGTCTCCTCCATTGGCTCTTCAGTCAAGAAGAGGAAGAAGACTGTGATACATTCATACTAATCTTATGAAGATAGCAGTGACACTGAATATACAGAATCAACGTTTGAGGAAGGAGAATATAGCAGATTCATGCATGGAGGTAAAAGGACTAAGTTCATTCCAAATCCCTATATCCAGAGACCTCATACCATGCCTAAAAATAAACTCAGATTAATCAGCAAGTTGATTGCTAATCCTGATTTGAGAGATGAGATTATTAATGTTGATGATAGTCCACAAGATAAAACCAAGAAGAAAAAGACTCAGCCAAAGAGTCAAACACAGAGGAAGAGGTTAGAAAAGAGAGTGACTGAAGCTGAGGCCATCCAAATGTTTGCCTCTATTTTGGACCTCTGAAGAATGAAGGAACAAGACCTTTGAAGAATCTTTTCTTTTTTGGGTTAATTTTCTATATTTTCGGATATAGCTACTTTGTTTTAGCAGAGGTAGCTATTATTTTGAATATTAGTATATGATGAAAAGGAGTTTCTTTTTGGTTCATTATCATAATCGTGACATCAAATCATGTGAAGTGGAGGAGATTTATGTTATGGTAGATGCTGCTAGGTGTCATTGATCAAGCTCCCTCCTAAATTTCAGAATTATGTTTTTCACTTTTTGGGGAAAACAACCACATGTCATTTTCAGTTGTTGTTTTGCACTTTTGTGGAAGTGGAGGTACCAGAAAGGAGGAGCAGTCTTCCAGTAGATTTCCACATCATTCCAGCCACTTCGAATCACAAGCCATCATGCTGTTTATTTTTATGTTTCACTTATGTTGCAACACTTTGTATTAAAGTTTAGGATAAGCCTAATCTTTTGTATGAGAATGTAACAATTTTTTAGAACAGATTCACACTTTTTGTGGAGATGACAGTATAATGTCCCTTGTACATATATGATGAAACTCTATGAAGAAAATTTTGGTGGTTTATGAATCTTTTGCTCATATGATCGGTGTAATTTTAAGTGAATGATATTGGGAAAGACTTTTGAAGACTTATTACCTACTTGATATACAAGATGCATCTTTCCATGTGGTCGTTAATAATTCAATTTTCTTTACGGTGCTTCTAATTTCGATGTTGGTTATATTTTTTACCGCCTTTGATATTTTTATGTATTTTGTAAAATTTTATTAGTCTCACACAATGAGATTTCTTGATGAGATATACATAATGACAATTTAAAGAGCATTCCTTATGACAGTCACTTTTCATGATATTTCAGTAAGATTATTGTAAGTCTTGATATAGCATTTTCTTGTTGAAATATTGTCAAATTATTCCTTGTGTTATTTTTCACCAAAAGCAGTGGATTTCTGCCTTGCAGACCCACTTTCTCTTCTTCTATTTCACACTCTCTTCTCTCCATAGGCTACAAACTTACCTTTTGCTACCATATCAGGACTCAATACCCTCATTAGTATGACAATAAACTTGAATGAAATCCCTTTTCAGTGATTGAGGGTTTAAACCACCTACCAATCATATAATCCAAAACATTAAATTGCCTTAGAGCTTAGGATGTGACTTTTCAAAGCACTTAAAGTAGTCCAAGTGTTGATTCCAGCGCGAACAAGATGGATGTGAAAAATGTGTTTCTCAATGGAGTTATTGAGGAGGAAGTGTACATATAGCAACAAGAGGGTTTCGAGATCTTCGATAGTGAGTCACATGTGTGTCGACTCAGGAGAGCACTACATGGGCTGAAGCAAGCACCTCTTGCTTTGTACACTTGGATTGATATCTATTTCACTAGGTTGGGCTTCACCAAAATTGAAGCAAATGAAAACCTGTACAAGATTGTGGTTGATGGTAAGCTCTTTATCATCATACTTTATGTTGATGATCCAATTTTGACAGGTGATGAGCAGCTAATAAAATCATGCAAGGAGGATCTTGCAAGGGAGTTCGAAATGAAGGACATGGGACTCCTTCACTATTTCCTTTGTTTGGAAATATGGTAGCTGGATGGTGAAATTTTTGTTTCTTAAGGCAAGTATTCCAAATAGATATTGGGTAAGTTTCACATGGAGAGCTATAAACCCGTGGACACTCCTCTTCCAGGAAATTGGAGGAAATATGTGCTACTTCTAGAGAAATAGTGGATGCTAGTGTCTACATGCAGCTAGTAGGTTCACTGATGTACTTGGTGAACACCAAACTAGAAATTTTCTACGTAGTTAACTGGTTGAGTCAAGCTATGGTTAATCTGACCAAGCTCTTTTGGAAGGCGAGGAAGCATGTCTTGAGATATCTCAGGGGCACTACAGCGTATGGATTATGGTACAAACGAATGGAGGGAGTGAAGCTTCAAGGCTTCACGAATGCAGATTGGGAAAGCATTCCATTAGATAGAAAGAGCACATCAAGAGGGATCTTAAGCATAGGATAGAGAACATTTTCTTTATACAGCAGGAAGTAGCAATACTTGGCACTCAGTTCAGCTGAGGTAGAGTACATGGCAGCAAGTCAAGCTGCATGTGAGGCCATCTGGATGAGAAAGATCCTAGTTGGTTTGTTTGGTTCTCAGATGGATCTGACATTGATACATTGTTATAACCAGAGTTTCATTAAACTCTCGGTTAATCATGTGTTTCATGATAGGTCCAAACACATAAAAATCTGGTACCACCATCTCAGAGATTGTGTTCAGAGGTGCATTATGTTACTTCAATACATTCCCATGGAAGATCAAGATGTAAATATTCTGACGAAGGTACTCACCAAGAGAAAATTCGAATACCATATAAGAGGCATGAACTGGGTGGTAGATAATCCATTTCTTGTTAAGAGGGAGTGTTGAATTCCAACAAGAAATTGCAGCACCTACACTAGTGTGAACTAAATTTGGTGCAATGTCTATTTTAATTTTTCCTTAATTAAATTGGAAAATAAAATGTAATCTTATCTCCTAATCACTTGTAATAGTTAACTGAGTGTGATAAACTCAGTTAGCTCATGTATTTCGAGTTGAGGGTGGTTGGTGAGACATGCAGAGTAATTCTTTTAGTTATGGAGTTCGAATTGCAGTTGGTGCATTAGTTTAATGCATGTGTAATCAGTTAACTTAGTTAGGTGAGTTAGATTTAGTTGAACTAGTTGTAATTGTTTGTTGCACTAGTGAGAGATCAAGTGAATTAAATATTATTTAATTAAAAATCAGTGATATTCCATGCAACTGATGATTTACTATTAATAGTTGCATGCATGTTAGCTCCAATGGAGACCCAGTTGAGACAAAGGTGAAATGGAGGTTAACTATCAGTTGTGTGATTAGTAGGTTGCTTGAATGCAACCAAACATCCATTGAAGTGCCCAAGATCGTTGTGCAGTTTAGCAAGGCCAAAATTCTTAAATAATAGGGATTGCTTTCATCAGTAACTGTGCAAGCAAGGCAGGCTGTCTAGAGGTTGAGAATTGGCTAACTGTTGGTAAGTTTTGTCTAGGACAATGTGATACAATTAGCAGAGTGCAGGAGACTCTTGTGAGAAGTGTGCATTGTAATTTTTTCATGATTCCATGATTAATATAAAATAGAAGACAGAAAGGTTTTGAGTAGCAAGCTTTCCCTAGGAAATTATTTGTGTTGTGGTTTGATTTGATTCTTTCTTTGCTTCATGTGATTTGCAATTGTCTTTAATTTACGCAATTGATTTGTAGAAGTGATTCAGTATTTAACTTTAGTACATTGTTAGATTAGATTGAATTGATATACATATTGTTTGTATAATTTCTACATATGTTGATATTGGCCGGATCTATAAGCTTACTAGGTAGGATGAATAATGAATTAATCCTACCACAGATTGCAGGATATGTTGGGAGTATGATAGTTCATGGATTTTAGATTATGATGAAGAGTTGGAGCATTGGCATAATCACTTGCATGAAGTCACTACTAAGCGATGTAACAGAGTTACCAAATCTCTGCATTGTGTTCGGTCAGAAGTGCATGACTTACCTTTTTATGATGGAATGAGGAATGTTGTCTTGATTTTTGAATAATTTGAGAAAAAGGTGCTTGAGCATCAAAGATATGAAGCTTTGGACTTCGCATTGAGGTCCACTCTAGCCTGATGGTGGGGCGCGCATAGAGAAAGCTTAGGAGGATGGAAGGAGTCTTGCAAATTGATAAGGTTGAGGTTTGGTTAGGTATAAATGAAGATCGTGACAAATTATAATGGTCAGAAAGATCCTCGCAAGCATTTATCTCATTGGACAACAACTTGGGGTCTAGAACCTTGACTAGAGTGGGTGCACATGTTCTTTCATTCCTTAGATACGATACCTCAAAAATGGTATCTCGAAACAGAGTTGCACTAGGGCACTACGGATTGGGATGAGATCATAGGATTCTTGTTAACTTATAACTTCACTAATGGTTGGGAGTGTATTAATGTGGCTCTTCAAGAAGTAAAAGCTGGAGTATTTTGAATTACCAAGGAGCCAAGGACATTAGTACAGTCTGATTGGGATGTGCAGTTGGAACAAGCCCAAGCCCATGAATGTTACAATTTAACCACAAAGGAAGTTGAGGAGGATCTGTGTGACATTAATATTCCTGAGTCGGAAGGACAACGTGAGGTTGCAGGGCCAGAGATAGCAATGCCAAACGTAGCACAACTTGTCAGGACTCAACAAGTCAACATAGGCTTAAAGACAAAACCCAAATTTGTGAAGATTTGGGACTATTAGGATGATTACAAAGTAATCAAGGTCGCTGAACTATTTCATGAATACTAGGAAATATTCCCAACGAATTTCTCTGAATTAAAAGGCATAATGGGTGATCTAGGAGTTATGCACATCACTTTGAATCCTGATGTGAAGATGTTCAAGCAGCACCCAGATCAGATGAACCCAAAATACAAGGAGAAAGTGAGGGAATAACTCGACAAGATGGTTAACGTTGGCATCATTGAACTAGTTGAGAAGTTTGAGTAGGTTAGCCCTATGGTGGTCTAAGAAAAGAAGACTAAGGGCGAGATAAGGATTTGTTTTGATCTCTGCAAGTTGATCGATGCATGTGTCCATGATTTGTTTCCGATACCATTCACAAACGAAGTATTAGAGAATTTTGGTGGCAGGAAGCCTACTCATTTATTGATGGATTCTCAGGGTATCATCAGATCAGGATTGCGCTGGAAGATAGGAGCAAGACCACCTTCGCTATTGAGTGGGGGTCCTTTCAGTACACTGTCATGCCATTTGGTTTAAAGAACATGCCAACTATATTTTCTAGGGTTGTTTTTGCAACTTTCAAAGAATATATCCACAAGTTCCTGGAAGTATATTTCGACAATTGGAAATTCCTTGGCCTATTAAAGAAGCATGTATCTAGTCTATGCTTGATGCTATATACCTGCAAAAAGTATTAGATCTCCTTAAACCTGAAGAAGTGTATTTTATGCGTACCATATGGTATTTTTTTGGGACATATTATGTGCAAACAGGGATTTATGGTAGGCCTTGTGAAGATTGTCGTGATTATCCATTTAGAACCCCCCATCAAGTGTAAAGTAGCTACGCACGACGCTTGGACATACAGTCTATTATAGGAATTTCAATAAGGTGTACGCGCAGATCATTGTGCCAATGGAGAAATTATTAAAAAAATATTTCAATTTCTGTTGGGATGATGATTTTCAAGAGAGTATTGATATACTAAAAGATAAAATGGTGACTGCACCTATTCTTTTCTTCCCGTATTGGAAGAAGGAATTTAATGTACACGTTGATGCGTCTTACATAGATTTGGGAGTTGTTTTAGTGCAACCTGGGGAAGGATATATTGATCACCCTATATATTTTGAAAGAAGGAAGTTATCTAAAGTTGATAGGAACTACTCCACCACAGAGCGCGAAGCGTTGGCAATGGTATATGCGCTGCAAAAATTCAAACACTATCTATTGCGTGTGCACTTCAAAATGTTCACAGATAATTCTACTTTGAAGTAGCTGGTCAACAAGCCTATGTTTAGGGGAAATATTTTCCGATGGTTTTTGTTGTTCCAAGAGTACGATTTCGAAGTAATTGTCAAGCCAGGACGTTTAAATGATGGACTAGATCATCTATCCTAGATCGAGACAGGAGAGGAAATGAAAAATCTTGAGGAAGGATTACCTGATTCACACTTGTTCGCTATCAAGGTTGTAGATGAGCATTTCCTAGATATAATTCAGTTTCTCTCAATGGGAATTGAACCCACAAAATACACTATGCAATAAAGGAAAGAGCTCGTCGTAAGGGAAGAAAATTTTACTCTTATTGCAGGACATATATATATAAATGGGGGTTGATGAGATTCTGTGAAGATATGTTCCTGAGAATGAACGACACAACAACCTGGTTGAAGCACATGGCAGAGTGGCTGGAGGTCACTATGTAGGAAAAGCTACTGCGCAGAAGATTTTGCGCACTGGATTATGGTGGCCTACAATACATAAAGATTCAAAGAAGTATTGTAGGACATGTGATGTTTGTCACAAGACTGGAAGACTATCGTGAAGAGATGAAATGACATTGCACCCCCCAGTTACGTTGCAAGCTTTCAATAAATGGCCCATTGACTTTGTAAGACCAATCGATCTGCCAGGAAAGAAAATGGGTGTGCGGTACATTATTACTACGACTGATTGCCTCACTTAGTGGGCTGAGGTGCAACCAGTGAATAATTGTACTATGGACATTTTCCGGAATGTGTCAGAGGGAGGAAAAGTTCAACTCGAAAATATGAATTGAGAATTGTTCCTTGGTCGTATTAATGGAAGTCGACTGAAGTTGTACAAAGATGATTTTGTACCTGGAAGTTTGCAATGACTATATGGTCAGTGTAGATTCTTAATGCTCCTCATAGTTAATAGATGGAATAAGACTATAAATGAGTTGAAGGAGAGTGTGAGGCAAGTGACTGGGCTTCAGGAGAGCATGGCTCAAGCGAGCGAGGTCCAAGAATTTGGAATGAAAGTAGTGTGTCAATGCAGTTCCACCATTGAAGGATTCCTTGAGTGACATCAAAGCAAAGATCGATGGTGCACCAACATTATGACTCTGGACGAGTCACAATTTTTTGTTGGAGGCCTATTGGACATGGGATCCCTCAATGAAATAAGGTAGAGAAGACTCCTCATATCAAGGAGCGGAACGCGCATCGTGGAGTCCATTTTGAGTTTGAGGGGCTTTGGGGTGGGTTAAAGCCCCTTATTATGTAACGGGATGGGATATTTTTATGAATGTTGAACTCCGCCCATGGTTTTCAGACCATGGTATTGTAAATGCAAAATCTATATAAGGAGTCTAGATAGAAGTCATAAGTAGTCTAAGTAGAAGTCTAAGTTTATGGAATGCATTTGGATGTAAGACTATTTTGAGTTAGAGCCTGTGGATTTGGGTTAGAGGAAAGGCTCCTACAACTAAGTGCATGGATACCTTAGGAATTATGCAACTGAGTGCATAGACCCCTCGCAGCTAAGTGCACAGGGTGAAAGTGAATGTATGAGAAAGATCCAAGCAATTAATAAAATACATGTTGAAATAGATCTGTGTTTTTGTTTATGTGTTTTACATTACTTGTTTTTTTATGAATATATGTGCTTAATAATGGTTTCGATTTTTCATTGCATAATGTAGTTCTTTTTATGGTTGTTTACCTTGTTTTATGCATGATAAAGTAATATCGCGCAATCTGCTATTAATTTCAATAGATGTGTTGAACAATGCTTGTATAATTGACAGATATGTCCTGTGAAGCTCTCCCAAAGAAGGAAATCCCTAAAGCCACAATCCATTGTCCTTCTGATGCAAAAACCTGGTTCTAGCATCCCCCTATATTTCTTCAGGTGAGACTTAGGTATGTGCAAGAAGATCTTGTCGAAAGGGTCGGTAATAGTGGGTTTTATTGGTTTACACAGCCATATTTGAACCTGAGTCTAGGCCCCATCAAGCCAACACCAGGTCACTTCCCAGAAATTCATGAAACTTTAGGAGAGGTTAAATAACATTAAAAAAAATGTATGGATCCAATCACATCATCAGGAACTCATCTGGACCCTTCTAGCCATGACAAGAATTTCGTCAAACATGTCACAAAAATTGCATCTACAAGTATAAACAACAAATTTAAACATGGGGGTCTCTCACAAATCTAAGAATATCTAAGAAACATTTCTCCCCTACACCATAATCTACAATACAGTCTATTTGAACATAGATACATTGTGCATTCATTTACATGTAAAAAAATAGATAGAGCCATACATCATGACTGCTGAAATACATGCTTATAAGCAACATAATAACAACAAAAATCAAATGGACATATCAACAAATAAATCCATAAATAAACCGATACATTTTCATACAAAATACCAGAGGAATGAGCTCTTCATTACTGAATGTAAAAACCAACCGGAGATGGGACTTCCACGTTCCACTCGACCATAGATTGGTTGAGCCAAGTCTCTCTTCAGCTAAACACCCCCATGCCATATTCCAAGAATGAATGTGGGATCTCATCAAACATATCGATCACAATCAATCCAGGGCTTCCAAAGGCCAAACCACCTCAACCTTCAACTAGTGACTCCACCTCACCGTTGTACATCACAACCGTCACATATTGGTCTCTATCCAAGTTGTTCCAGGGCTCCAGAGCGTTTGTTCCAACCAGGGTTTCCAGGACTAGTAACTCAACCCCAATTATTACAGGACTTCCAAATCATTTGTACAATGAGGGCTTCGAGGACTATTAACTCAACCCACCTAGGTCTTCCAGAGAATTTTTCCAACCAAGGCTTTAAAGATTATTAATTCAAACCACAGTTGTATATCGGGCTCCAAAGCATTTTTCCAACCAAGGCTTCCAGGAACTAATAAATCAACCCACAACTAAAGGAATCATGAGAACCAACCAGAAATCAATTAATGGAAATAAACCCACAACACCATGGCTATCCAAGAAACGGAAAGGTTAGTTATATCCACATGCATACCCATGCATGCCAAAACTAATTAGGAAAACATACATGCAAATCGGTACCTGCAATCAAACCCCATTGTAGCTGTTGATCCTGATGTCCACTTGCACTTTCCTATTCTTCCTTTTCCTTCTTTATCCAAATCACCAAGTATCCACACTCTCCAAAAGTGCTCCAAGAAAACTATAAGTATCCAAGAGTATGCAAGAGAGAGAATAATTAGAGAGCTCCAAAAATGCATTGACAAAAGGTATTAACTAATCCTCAGAATCCTTTTTATATAATAGGCCTCTATTTTCTTCATTTTCCCATTATTTTCCTTCATTTTCGTCCTCACATGAAACCTGTGACCTTTCACCTTCCTTTTCTCCTAATTTCCATTATTTTCATAAATAAAATGTCAATTAATGCCTCATGCATTTCCAATGAATTTTCCATTTCCTTTGCCAATTTCCTTTAGCCATAATAGCCGAAATGAACACCCACTAGGATTTTTTTCCCACCATTCATATTGGAATATTTGTCCCTTCGACCGTGGTTATTATATATTTTTATATTAATTTTTACCAAGTTTTTTACACAACAATACATCAAACCACTCCAACAACTCACTCTGCTCTCAATATATTTTTTCTCAATACATCTTGACATGCACTTATCACCATCATTCCTACTGTCATCATCAGTAGAAACATACATCTAGAATCAGACTGAAGACTCTCTACAAAAATACAAACCCTAGCAATGTAGAGATAGATCCACAATAGATATGCAATGCAACTTCTGTCCAAACCCTTATTTATCTCAACAACATTCCCACACAAGACAAAAAATTTGCTCAAACGCTTCTAAAAAACCTTAGCATCAATAAAAACCTACATATATTCTTTTAAATTTTTTTCATTAATGATTGCATACATATTCTTTGCCATCGAATGTTTCCAAACCCTAGCAGTCAACAATTTGATTCAACTGCCACACTCATACTTTGTCAAGGATTAACTTTTTTGTTTCTTCTAGTTATCATTAACAACCAAAATATACCACTGCATTAGAAATTTAGATGTACTTAAATATTTGTTTAAGAAATACTTCATTGATCAACACAAGTTCTTAACAGTAATAATGATAGGCCAACTATGCAAGTAATGTGCAACCTGAAGATGATCATTTTACCCTTAAAATTGTGAACATATCTTCCCTTTGAATTTTAAATTTAACTCATCCTTATAATCTTAATGCAACACTTGTAGATAACATTGATGTCTTTAATAATAGGTTTGAGTTATGAGATGATCTGAATCTTGTCTTGAAGGAATGCAAACTTTTGTGACTAGAGTATTTCATATCAAGGCTTCCAGACTTATTATAAAACCTTCCAAGTTATGATTTGAAGTATCTACAATAGGCCTCAAGTGATGGTCTGAGCCTTATAAACATTCCCTCACACATAACTACCTTACAACCTTGGTAATATAAGACTCAACCTTTCAGATTTGTCCTTCAAATATTCAATGAAATTCTATTCAATTAAGATCTGATTAGACCTCAAAAAGTCAAAGGAAAGTGCCTCAATTTTTCCACTAAATTACTTCTAATCTAGGGTTGATTTCAAGCTTCATGAGAAGTTTCGAACTAGGGCTCAAATATCCCTCAAATTTACCCCAATAGGTTTCTTTGTATCTCATGCAAATTTGCCAAAAATTGCTCTAAATATACTTCTATAAGAGCTTTTTAACAAGGTCGAATATACTTTAGAATCATGCCTTTAATTAGGGAACGAATTAGTTCTATTTTTCTTGTAATTGATTTTCTACAATTAAATTTTTCCACAAGGATTATGTTATAGTTATGATATTAATCATTGCAATCACATATCAAGAATGAGTACAATATTTCCATCATAAATCAATCAAGGGTATTATGCAATTCAACCATGTTAGCCTTAGACATTCACCAAATATATATTCTAATCAACCAAGAGAATCAAATCCTTTTGCACACATAAAAAATATGAAATATTCTATATATTATTGGAAGTTTTTATAGATCTCAAGATGATTCCTTGCGTATGTACTTCAGAAAATTTCTCTTAAAAAAAACTTAGAAAAAATCTCAAATTGTTCTCTAACTAATGTGTCAAGTCTCCTTGAAAAGGTGTTCCACATATGTGATCAATAAAGGGTCTAAAATCACATAGTAACCCTAGAAACGATGGCACAAATTAGGGCTCAATCCACAAATAATACTAAATAATTGGTCCTTAGAACTATGCCTCACCATAGGTCTCAATGTTGTTGTCTTGAATGGTCAAATTTAGGTCTTGAATTTTTTCATTTGTGGCTTCAATAGTGGTCTAATGTATCCAAAATTTCCTTAGAAAACGAGCCTTGATCAACCTCATAAAAGGAGGGTTGAATGGCCTCATAGATGCAAAAGAACCCTGTGAAGAAACCACAACCAAATTAAGTTACCTATATATGTCCATAACTGTCTCAAAAACTTGGCCTATTCTTCTATTGAGTGTGATTGTACATGGCACAGATAAATAGAGATATATCCCTTTAAGATTTATCAAACTTCATCAGAAAATGTCACAAACACCTGAAAAAATGGTAGATTAGGCCTAAAAAAACCCAGTGAAAGCCACTCCCAAAAGTAAATGCTAAGCCCCACAACCCTTCAAGATTTCGACTCGCTTCTATGAATGTTCAAGGTTAGCCCAGGCCATAGAGGGATGCAATGATAATGAGTTCATTCATATTGTTGTGAGGAGATCAAGTACAATATCTAAATTAGATGGAAGGTATTTTGGAGGGGGTGACTAGCCCTTAAATGTTGGAGGCGACCTTAGTAAGAATTGAAATTTCAAAATATTTTGGAGCTAAAACCAATTTCCTTTATGCTGACTTAAATTCAATTTTTTGGTTAATTTTATTTGATAAAATTCTCTTTTTCAATCCGAAATTGACTAGGATAGGCCCATCAAGATTTTAAATTAATTTTCTTGAATGAAAAATACTAATAACCAATTAATATGTTGCCCTTATCATCTCATTGATGGATTTCTAGACTAAAATTCTGAGTTTCATCTTTGAACAAATGATGATGGTCTTGCGATTAAAAACATTGTCCGTTACGTCCATTTTCCTCAACAAGTATGGGGTATCTAGGGCTTCCCTTCCTTTCTTCCAGGGATTCTTGTCATTTAGAGCTTCCAATCAATGCAAACTAGACAAATATTAAGAGTGTTCAAGGACCGACGTTTCCATCAATGACAACACCATTCAACATTTTTCACATATATATGGTACAATCTAAATGTGTTTCTTTTATGTTTTG
The DNA here is from genome assembly GCA_034641835.2 of Pinus albicaulis. Classification (NCBI taxonomy): domain Eukaryota; kingdom Viridiplantae; phylum Streptophyta; class Pinopsida; order Pinales; family Pinaceae; genus Pinus; species Pinus albicaulis. The sequence goes on from CM076577.1 coordinate 1,468,676,140, forward strand.
ATTCATATGCTTTGATTTAATGTTGTTTATATGTACTACTTCTCATCTAATAATTCAAATAACTATTGAAAATAAAAGTAAAAATTGTAAATTGATGACCATGAATGCACTATACTAATTCACCCCCCCCCTAGTATAGCCAAGTTTCCAACAAGGGGCACTCTATGGCCCCACCCTCTAATTCTACAAAAATTATCTATGAGTATACTTCATTATGCATGAGAATATCGCTATTATAACAATATTATTTCTCCAATCTTTTATTGGTAAGGAAATTAATTTTCAAATTATCTTTTTATTTTTGGCTTGGTCTTTAGCTTTATATCCAATTCAAATAACTCAAAAAAATAACTAGGACTTTAGAATAACTAATAACTCTCATTTAAAAAAAAAATTCCCTTCCTTCACTCTTCCCTAATATGTAGACTTTATAAGCTCCATTATGGCCCCTCAAGTTTTCTCTCATTCATTCTTAAGTTCAAAAATGGTTCACTCATCTGAATGGTGAAATGTTTTTTTGAGCACCTAAACAATATGTCAACATTATTGGTGCACATTTGGGTTCTTTGATGCATTTATAGATAGTCCATGGGAACCTTAGAAAGCTAGTATGTGCGCAAAAAGTGATATTTGTGTGCACAACTCTAAAGCCTTGTAAAGTGCACATTTGGTCTTGATGCCCTCTCGAGGCATGCATGCAACTACAAAAAGCACATACATTCCTAGGGGCATGCATAGTCCTTGAGCCCTTATAGGGAGTCTATGTTCTCGACGCCTATAGGGTGCATGAGTGTACTTCTATAGGGCCTTCTATCTATTCATTGCTTCAATGCAAGCATTAATATTTATAAACAATCTAAGCAATGCCTTCACCATTCCATTTTCGAGACTCTTTCTAAATCTTTGTTTTCCTCAACTCCATATAGTTGATATTCCTTCTCCTCCAATGTCTACCATATTATTTTTTATGTAAATTTTGTTAATTAATCCTTCGATATTGTTATTGTACATTATGTAATTATTTTTTTATCTATTTCTTACCATTAATAAGTTACCGAGACACAATTGTCTCATACCTAGATTGCATATGTATAAATAAGTGATTTTTATCATTAATACAATCACTCTTTCATTATGGAGTTTATTTGGGCTTATACAGTGGTATCAAAGCCCCAATTGAGTTGTTTGTAAATCTATGCCTACTGAATTTGTTTTTAAGGAGGTGTTGTTTGAAGTTTATGGAGGGAAGAATGTACAAGTTTCATAAAATGAATTTTGAGGAGTGCATTGCTTGCAAAGGCATGAGATAAAGACTACATGAGTGTTGGAAACCAAGTTAAAAGAAACCAAGGTAAAAGTGATCACCGACTATTAACTCTTATTGTTGGCACAATCCACAGTAAATAAATAACATTGAATATTAGCGAAGCTTTGAAGCATTTTTTGGAGACATTTTCCAGAATATGAGACCACAAGTAAGGTGAATACATTTCCTATATATACTTTATGTTACTTCGAGAAACAACATATTTGTGTGGAAGTTGGTGGTATCAAGTGAATTTAAATTGAATCAAGTGGTGGAAATATTCCAGGACAAGTTTGTTTTTATTTTGATTTGAAATAAGTTTTAAAACAGTGAGGCTTGAACCTAACTCTCTATTGGATTATTTATGGAGCTCAACAACAAACCATTAAGTCAAATATTTGTTTAAATTAAAAGGAGAAAGAGATTTATGTTTTTCCTTTTTAAAGAATATTTCACATAATTCATATTTGCAAAATAATTTGTTTGCCTACAAGTAATCATGACCTAATTGATACAATAGTTGGATTTGTGCTTAGCGAAAAGGAAAATTATCAAGAATGGATTATGAATATAAAAAGTGAACTTATTTTTAAAGATTTGTGGGAAGGAGTCTGTCAGGGAAAGAAAGACAAAGATGACAAATAAATTGCACCTAAACCACTTTATGACGAAAAAACAACATGCAATTTGGGAGACAGAAGACAAGAAAACATATACATTAATTGATGCATCAGTAACAGAGGAGGTAAGCATATATGTTGTTTCTTGTGATACCGCATTTGAAACTTTACAAAAGTTGAAGGAACTTTATGATTCACATTCAGAACTTGAAAATATTGAGTTGTTGTTAATATTGTTTAATTTGGAGATGAAAGACAATCGTCCTTTAAACATGGCCTCTAAAATAAATGTTATTTTTCATGACATAAAAGCCATTAGTGTTGAAGTAGATTTGAAACTTACTTATTTTATTAAATTTCTCCACCCTATCTATTCACACTACTTGGAATATGTCCAAGGTAGTAGACAATTGAAAGATATTACATTTGATAAACTAGTGACAAAAATTGTTGAGAGAGTATCGGGATATTCTACTACTTCCAAAGCTTACAGGTTGTATGATGAAGAGAACTAGAAATTTATTCTTTACAGAGATGTTATTTTTCTTGAATGTGATAAAGATAATTCCACTGTTGATAGACACCTGACTCATTTGGAGAAAATTGCATCCAAAAATTTCTATTTTGAATATGATAATGATGCTCCACATACTGAAGGAGGGGTTCCCATTCCGGGTTAGTCTATGTTTCTTCCATCTCTGACCCATGAGAATGATATTGTTGAAGAAAATTTGGATGATATTAATGTTTTTAGAGGATCATAAATTTCTCTTGAAGAACCTGTTCTTGAGCCTATTTTTCAAGATGAGCAAGCATCACAACCACTTCAACAACATTTATGAAGATCCGCACGTGTTCGAATATTTCAAAGCAAGTATGATGAATTTGAAATAGTAAGTTCTTCTATAGGTGATGCTACTATGAGTTTAGGTAACGTTTCTCATGAATGTGAATTTAATCATTTTACAATTAGCTAACCCAATTTTTTTGAAGAAGTTGCTAATTGTGATGAATGGAAGGATGCGATGAAAAAGGAATATGATGCACTTATTAAGAATGGAACTTTGAGGTTAGTAGATACTCTTGCTAACATCAAACCTATTGGATGCAAATAGGTGCATAAGATCAAGTACATGGAAGATGGTTCGCTTGATAAATATAAGGCAATGCTTGTAGCAAAAGAGTATGCTCAGAAGGAAGATGTTGACTACACAGAGACATTTTATCCTCCAATAAAATGGGGCACAATTAGAACTTTGTTTTCTCTTGCAACTCAAAATAGCTAGAAGATACACCATATGGATGTAAAAACAAGGTTTTTGAATGACAATTTGAAGGAGGATTTTTATATGTTTTAGCTTGAAGGTTTTGTTGTTAAAGGTAAAGAGAAAAAGGTATGTAAGTTGGTGAATGCATTGTATGGACTGAAACAAACATCTCACACATGGCATGAAAAATTAATTGAACACCTTCTCAACTTGAATTATAAGTTATTTGATCTAGTTGATGCAAGTATTTTAGTTAAGAAAGTTGGAAAGTCGGTTGTTTATATGGTTGTCTATGTAGATGATTTTATGATCACAGGAAATAATGATGATTATATAGCGTCCATTAAAAAATAATTATTGAAAGTTTTCGATATGACAAATTTGGGTTTATTGCATTATTATTTAGGGATTGAAGTTGATCAGAAACCCAAATATACTTTTATTTCTCAGAAGAAGTATATTGGACATTTATTGGAAATACTTAGGATTCAAGATTGTAACCTCATTGCTACTCCTCTGGAGCAAAAAATGAAACTTACTTTCATTGAAGGAGATACTTTTGAAGATCCAACAAAGTATAGGTAACTTGTTGGAAGTTTGAATTTTCTAACTACTACTCGACCTGACATAACTTTTGTTGTAGGGATACTTTCTAGGCTCATGCATGAGCCATGTGAAGGTCATTGGAATGCATCGAAGAAAGTGCTCAAGTATTTGAAAGGAACTCGAACATATGGCATTAAATGTTCCAAAGTTGCAAATTTCCATCTCACTGGCTATTCATATTTTGATTTTGATGGAGATAAGGAGAATGAGATCTCTACTTTTGGTTATTTGATGAATCTTGGATAATCAACCATCAATTGGAGATCACGAATGCAATTTGTTCATGTTGATTCTACCATCAAAGCCAAATATGTTGCAACAGCTCAAGCTACAAAAGAAATCATTTGGCTTCGCAAAATACTTGAAGACATATAGGAGAAACAAAAGGCTTCAACTCCACTACTTATTAACAACCCTTCTGTAATTCAGTTGGCCAAGAATCCCAAGTTTCATGGTCGAAGCAAACATATTAACACCAAATATCATTTGATTCGACATTATGTAGAGACCAACGTTATTCATCTGATGCATTGTCCTATTTTAGAACAGATCACAGACATATTCACTAAGGTATTGAGATGTGAAAAGTTTGAAAAGTTCAGAATGTTACTTGGCATGTAAGATGTCCCTTCAGGTTAAGGTATGTATGTTAACTAATTCTTCAAGATTGTTATTGTACAGTATGTAATTAATTTTTTATTTAGTTCTTACCGTTAATAAAATACCAAGACACCACTATCTCATACCTAAATTGCATATGTATAAATAGATGATTTTCATCATTAATACAATCACTCTTTCATTATGAAGTTCATCTAGATTTATACACATTTTTTTCTTACAATACTACTATCATTAGAATCAACGCTTCTGTAATCCATCATATAAAATTGTAAAATATCTTTCGGTAATCATCACATGCAATGGAACATTGTCGACACGTTTCAAACCAACCAGTGTGGTTCATCATCGGGATTAGGTGAGAGATTAAATCAGGACATTAAGTTTAAATAGATGTAGAGATGGCTAAACTAGCCATTTGGAAAATGGTTAGTTTGACTTTTAAATTATTTATTTTTATTTTTATTTTTATTTTAATAATGGATAGTTTCATTTTATTATTAAAATATTTGATTTATTTATTCAATTACTTAATAGATTAATTAACTTATTAATTAATTATTATATATATATATATATATATATATATATATATTTCTTATTTTATTTAGTTGATTTAATTAATTATTAATTTTATTTAATTATTAATGGCTGAGGTCCAACTAAAAAATAAACAATGACCAAAATAAATAAACAAATAAAATTAAAATAAATAAATTAATTAAAAATAATAATAATAATAATAAAATATATAGCATAAAATATAATTAAAAATAATAGAAATTATAAAAAATTAAAATAAATAATAATAAAATTAAAATAAAATAAAATAAATAAAAATAAATAAATAAATAAAGGAACAATAAGTAGGGCAGAAATAAAAGGCAATCAAGAATATAAGGCATGTATCCAACACCTGCTGATGTTCTAGCCATCATCTCTATTGAGATTAATAGGTCTTTTTTCAATTTCTAAGGTCTCCCTTAACTTTCGATGATGGAAATGGTCGATCCTAGTAATAACCTTAGCCTCTTCGATGCAAATATGATGGTTAGTCTTTTCTGCATGCTCAGATAGGGCAGACGAGCGGGATCTTCCATGTTTAATGTCAGCAGAATGCTCACGGATCCTTTGATTTATAGACCGATCAGTTTCACCAATGTAAGAAGTCCCACAAGAACAAGGAATGATGTATACACCTTTCCCATCCCTAGGGTCAATCGGATCTTTAACCGATTTGAGAGAGTTGTGAATCATGTTAAGGGGCTTGAACGACAAAGACACCTTATGCTTCCTAAGGACCCTAGCAATTTTATCAGTGGTTCCCTGAATGAACGGAAGACACACATTGCAGGACCATTGACTAGGGTCTTTTTTATTTTTAATTAGAGGACCTCTTTATGCTTTAAGGAAAGCTTTAAGGCCTTGCAACCTACTATAACCATTTTTACAAAAGACACTTAACAGATGGGACTTTTCCCCTTCAAGGTGAGACTCATCAGAGATCCTCAATGCCCTCGTGGCTAAGGTGTTTAGGACACCTAATTTTTGAGTAGGGAAATGGTGCAAACTAGCGTGAAGATATTGCTTAGTATGAGTTTTCTTTCAAAAAACTTGATGGGAGAAAAAAACATCATCCTTTCTAGAGATAAGAACATCAAGGAAAATAAGGCTACCATCCACCTCATATTCCATGGTGAATTTAATGGAGTGTGATTGATCATTAATATGAAGGAAAAAAAGATCAAACTTTTCTTTGCCATGAGGCCATACGACACAAGTATCATCTACAAACCTTTTCCAAAGCTTTGGCTGGAAAAGAGCTGAGGTAATAGCCTTAGATTTAAAGTCCTCCATAAACAGATTAGCAACAATCAGGGAAAGGGGAGAACCCATGGCAACACCACATGTTTTCTCATAGAATTCACCTTCAAAACTGAAGAAAGTGGAGGTTAAGAATAACCCGAAAAATTGGCCGTATCAGGATCAATAATGTGATTAATGACATCAATAGCCTCATCGATGGTGATATTGGTGTAAAGAGAAACAACATCAAAACTGACAAGCCTATTCTCCTGATACATTTTAACATCCTTCAACTCATTTACGAAAGAAGAAGAATCTTTAACAAATGAGTCTGTACGACCTACGAGAGGCTTAAGCTTATGGGCTAAATACTTGGCGAGAAGATAAGTCGGATCGCCAATGGTATTAATAATGGGCCGAAGTGGGGCACCATCCTTATGGATTTTAGGAAGACCATAGATTCTTGGAGTAAGAGGGTTGCTCTCAATCAACTTCTTACTCAGAGAACTCACCGAGCTGCTTGATTTAATAGCATTAGCGACAGCTCTTGAGATCTTTTTTAAGGGATTTTTAACAAGTTTCTTGTAACTCCCACTATTCTCCAAATGATCTAACATTTTCATCCTATAATCCTCTTTATTAAGGATGACAGCGGCACCACCTTTGTCAGCTTTAAGAACAACAATATCCTTATTATTATTTAAGGATTTTAGAGCCACAAACTCGGGCTTGCTCAAGTTGCTCTTGGGGGGCTTGGCTCTCTTCAAGATGACCGCACAATGTTGCCTAATGATGTCCTTGGAGGAGTCTGACAAGCCTCTAATACCAAACTCTATGTCACAAATAATATCATGGATGGGGATTTTTCTAGGGGCTAAGGCAAAATTAAAGCCTTTTTCTAAGAGACTATAAACAGACGGGTCAAAAGAAAAGTTGGAGAGATTGACAACTTTCTTACTAGAGTTATTATTTATATCATTAATCTTATTAATGGTATTACTATTTTTATTAATAAGTTTACCTTCATATTCAGAATTATTACTATCTCGTTCTTGATAAAATCGTTATTTTTGTTATTATAATCATGTTTAGTGATATTACTATTTTTATTATTTTCCATATTAACATTCCTACTAATATTATCTCTAATATTATTATTTTCGTTATTTGTCTTACTATTGAGCCATTTATCTTTTATCCTATCATAATCTTTTTTAATAACTAGATCATTTTTATTAATGATACCATGGTTCGGATTTTTACTATTAGTCATATTACTATCTAGATTAATAATTAATTAATAAGTTAATTAATCTATTAAGTAATTGAATAAATAAATCAAATATTTTAATAATAAAATGAAACTATCTATTATTAAAATAAAAAATAAAAATAAAAAAATTTAAAAGTCAAAATAACCATTTTCCTAACTGCTAGTTTAGCCATCTCTACATCTATTTAAACTTAATGTCCTGATCTAATCTCTCACCTAGTCCTAATGATGAACCACATTGGTTTCTTTACATCTATTTAAACTTAATGTCTTGATCTGATCTCTCACCTAGTCCTAATGATGAACCACACTGGTTGGTTCGAAACGTGTCGACAATGTTCCATTGCATGTGATGATTTCGACAATGTTCTATTGCATGTGATGATTACCGAAAGATATTTTACAATACTACTATCAATTTTGTTTTCACCAACATTACCTTTTTGCACTTAACATTTTACTCAACAATCTATGCATTCCAAACACAAACCCACTCTATGATACCAAGCTAGTGCCTACCTACTAATAAGAGATATTTTCCATTAAATTCTCTCAATATCTTCTGAATTAACCCCCCTGCTATTGCACTTAACATTTTACACAACAATCTATGCATTCCAAACACAAACCCACTCTATGATACCAAGCTAGTGCCTACCTACTAATAAGAGATATTTTCCATTAAATTCTCTCAATATCTTCTGAAATTAACCCCCTGCTGCTTCTAGCCAACGATCATTCTAAAGGCTCCATCGAATAATCGAGTGTTCAATCCTTGAATTCAGAAGCTAGTGCCTACCTACTAATGAGAGATATTTTCCATTAAATTCTCTCACTATCTTCTGAATTAACCCCCCTGCTGCTTCTAGCCAACGATCATTCTAAAGCCTCCATCGAATATTCGGGTGTCCAATCCTAAATTATCTCACTATCTTCTGAATTAACCCCCCCTGCTGCTTCTAGCCAACGATCATTCTAAAGGCTCCATCGAATATTCGAGTGTTCAATCCTAAATTCTCTCACTATCTTCTGAATTAACCCCCCTGCTGCTTCTAGCCAACGATCATTCTAAAGGCTCCATCGAATATTCGAGTGTTAAATCCTTGAATTCAGAAGCTAGTGTCTACCTACTAATGGGAGATATTTTCCATTAAATACTCTCACTATCTTCTGAATTAACCCCCCTGCTGCTTCTAGCCAACGATCATTCTAAAGGCTCCATCGAATAATCGAGTGTTCAATCCTTGAATTCAGAAGTAGGGGACCTCCTCTGAAACCGATCCCCTGGGTTCAATTTATACCTCCGCGGGACCCTTTCATTGGAATGAGAAGTTGATGACTATAAGGCCATCAAGAGAATCTCTGGTACGCACTACAATCTAAAAATCAAAACGTGCCTCTCCCCACCATAATTTAAAACAACATTCACATTCTCCATGATATACATTTCATGTCATCATAGAATGGGATATTCAAACTGTTGCCTCCACTGGTGATAGACACGCGTCATGGCCACTTTTTCCGACTGCCGGGTTGGTCCAGGGAGCGTGAAGGCCGTTCAACGGATGCCTGTCTGTGTCGGATTGCCCCTCGACTTGTATTTTGGGAACCCGACACGCCCAATGAGGGGGCCGTGTAATGAAAAATTCCATGAGTTGCACTCCCCTTGATAAACGGAATGCCTTTGAGTGTGCTCGCCCTCTTTATTTAAATTGGTGATGGCGTTTAGCTTTTCCACCAGCATTCATTGCACAGAGTGTGACGTGACAGGCCCATTTCTTGAGGACAGCGACAGTTACCAGCCTGGAAATCCAAGATGATCACCACAAGTAACGTATTGATTCCTGGTGGTTTATTCATTTAATTAATTGCCTGGCAAAGCTCCAGAATTGGCGCGATTTGGGTGACCAGAGGAGAATTTAGGGGGAGAAGGGAATGCTAGACAAGCATCCTCTGATTCCACCCATGAATCGCACTACAAGCATGTCGCAGCTTGGGTCGGCAGATTTCACCATTGAATCCGAGCAGATTCCAATTCCAGATTCCTCTGGTTTTCTCATGGGGTCTGGAATTACAAGTTGTTACAGCTATTCAAATAAGCCCATAGAGCCTGCCCATTTCTTGGACGCTTGCAGTCTCTGTAACAGTCGTCTGAGCGATGGCCGGGACATTTACATGTACAGGTAAATTGTTTGATCAATTTGTCTAATTGAATATGGTTTAGTCTGGTCTAAAGCCAAATGTGAAGTTCTTAACTTAAAATTGTTATTGAGAATTTGTTGTGGTTGAGAATTTGTTGCTGGTTGATGTGAAGTTCTTTCATATTGTTGTTGAGAATTTCACATTGTTGATGGTTGCTGCTGCTGATGACAATTTCTATTTTCCTTAGGAGTCGTAGGAATTGCCTGGACGGTTAAAATTGGCCAGAATCTGAGCCAAAAAAATTTAAAAAATCTTGCAGAAACAGTGTTTGAATCCTGATTTTGACATTGGAAATGGATTCAGCACCATCAAAAGCCTGTAGGACACCCAAAATATTAAACTTTGATAGTTATAACATGGATTTAGAAAAATTCCTGCCAGATTTTCTGAAAATCTTATAGGAATTTTCATGATTTTCAGGGCGATTCCTCTGGCTAGTTAGACTACGGCTTTTCCTTATAGTGAGACCCTGATGACAGTTTCTACTTCCTTAGAGTGAGGACCTGATTAGGGCCGCAGTTTATCCAATTTACCATCTACCATTTACCCAATTTATCATTCACTAACCCAATTTACCGTTCACCCAATTTAACATTCACTAGATGTTGGGAAATATTAGGTACTTTCATCCCCAGTTTTAAAAAAATTGAATATGGCTTGATTTGTTTAATCAATATTTGATTTGATTTTCTACTTTCTGTGCAGAGGAGACACTGCATTTTGCAGCGAGGAATGCCGACAGCAACAGATAGCCATGGATGAGCGCAAGGAAAAGAGCGCTGCAGGCATCACTGGGATGAAGAAAGGGGGCCAGGTATCGTCTCCTAATCGCCATGAGAATTCCAACCAGGGCAACTTTCAAGCACAGAAAGAGACCGTTGCGGCAGCATGATGAAGGAATGGGTTAAATGAGAGGTTCAGCTATTTTGGCTCTAGTAAATTATAGAATTACGCGTGCTCTAATTTTACCCTTAATGGGTACTACCTTCAATTCAAGAAATACTACAGTGGCCAGGTGCCTTAGATACCCTTAACGAAAAAAATGTTATTCTCAACAATACATGCAATTCTTCACCTATTTTTCAATATGTTATCTTGAATTTTTTTGTATCTGAACCTGGCTCAGCCAGATTGAGACTTAAGTGTTATATTACAGTAGAGATATGTTTAACTATTTAGCAGAGATTGCAATGGTATATCTGAGTCATGGTTGTGCTTGATGATTCTTTGATCTTGCAACCAGATAATATCTTATGTATCTAATTTGTTTCTGGCTTCAAAATATAAGTGGATGTTTTATGAATCTTTCTTTTTAAATACTTTCTTGATACTGCGTGGTTGACACCCACTACCAAAAATCTGTATTCTTACTTAACATCCACCAACCAACTATCAAGAGGTTGGACTACTACTCATAACCCTGTAATAGTAAGATGGGTCAAAGTTTCTTGTAGATAGGGCATAAACCCTTATGAAGGCTGTAACAAGGCCAAACTTTCACCAATCCAATTAGTCTCTGGTGGTAGTTCATTATTATTCTGCACTATAATACTCAATCTATGCCATGGAGATGAACAGAAAGTCCAGGTTGTGCTTTTATTTCTGCATTTGTTGGAATATACGACAATTGGGGATTTTACTAATTGTAGTAGTAGGTTATTTGAATCCTGATACTAGGTAGTAGTGGCATTCATATTGCTGCTTCATAGCTCTAATATTCTATATGAATTGCACACATGAATCATACATCATGGTTTTTCTGGGGGAAGTAAGCACAATTAGATGATAAATTACAGGTACTTTAAGAAGCTTTGCTTATTCAGGATTTATGAATATTTACAGTCAGCACTACTTTTGAGCAGATTTTAACATGCAACAGGATTTTATGCTGGTCGATACTGAGACTGCCACAGATGGGGATTATGAAGCTAGGTCTTGAAATATTCTAAACGCCAGGCAGGGCTGGTTAAAAATTTATTACTTTAAAGTTTCTGGTCAAGTCAGACATCAAATAGTAAACCCAGAGTGAATCAGAGCATGTTGAGGAATGATGAATTTAACTTCTTACTCTTTGTAATGCTGAGTATGTAGAGGATTTAAGGAATTTGAAGCAAACAGGAATGATCTACTTTCTCCCTATAATTTTCTCCATGGTATATGCTAAATTGGAAGGCGAAGGACATCTCTGTATTCTTTTAAGGGCCTTTCGAAGATACGTGCGATTGAATTGCTGGTAAGAATTTGGGTAGACAAAGGAATTTGGGCAGACAAATAGCTTGAAGATATATGATTAAATAAACCCAAAATGTTAAAATGTATATGTTTACTCACACATACATGACTCACTAATAGAAATATTATAAACTGGAAAATTTAACACACTGTAACAGTCATAAAAACATATTTTTAATGAAAAACATGTAAATTACGTCCTTCTCTTTACAATGTGCAGTCAATTTAAGCACAATTTTAATAACCAGGTCTACTTTACCCTCTGGGTTGAATTAAAAAAAATTCCGTGGATTTTGTTGAAACAGCTGCAGACAAATGTATGGGAAATTTCTTACAGGTTATGGAAAACAATAATAGACGATATTATTTTCTGGCCAGGCTAATTTGAATAAGAACCTTTCTCCGCTAGTATCCGAGTAGCAAAACATGCTTGTACTTGTCCTTCAACTTGAGAGGAATCTGGCAATACTTTGTGTTGAAGTCACCGCAAGGTCAACCGTTTCAATATACGGAACCCAATTGATTTTCTTTCCAATTCATCGAGTTTTCCATTTGACTCCCTTCCACCTTGAGAGGAATCCCGATTAAGTGGCAAACATCACTCGAAATCATGTTGGGATTGCTTCAAGAGGGCTTTAAATACCAATTTGCAGGAGTGTAAGATAGATTGTTAATTTGTGCAGCAACTAAATAACATTGTTTAATTTTTTATTAATTATTTTGTTAACTTTTTCATTAAGATTGGGGTATCTTCATTTTTCACATATACAATTTGATACTAAAATAGAGTTTTCAAAATCTTGTATTGAAATTTTTATTAGTATTATTTTTAAAAGTAGAGATAAAAGCTATTTCGCTATTTAAATTAGTTTAGATTTATTAATTTTGGATTTTGGATCTATCAAGTGCCAAGGGGGATTAAATCTTTTAGATGGAAACTTTGAGAAATTTGATCTCTCTTGGCACTTTATAGATCTGGAGTTAATATATATATATATATATATATATAGATATTGCTTTTAAATAGGGTATATAGATAAGAATTGTTGGACAGTTGACATTGTGTGGATGGCTAAGTGGATGCAAATGTGTTGGCATTGATGTCAACTAGATCAAGAGAAGGGCCAAGGTGCAAAGAACATCAAAACGTTTGTAGTCATTTCTTAGGTAGCAGATGGGATCAAAGGCTACATTAGACCCTCTCCACTAGAAAGTGCTCTGAAAGAGCTTTCCAACGGTGTGTAGCTGCAAATGGCCTCCTGGATCAAGAATTATGGACTGCGGAAGTTAGGATCTTGAAGTCCTAAGCAAGTTGAAATATCGGAGCACGCTGGCATATTGGGACCGAATTTCGGAAGGTCAAATACCAGGAGTCAAATTTCAGAAGGCTAAATATTGAAAGGAGGGAGCCATCGGGACCTCGGCAATCTACTTAAAAGAAACCCGAAAAGAGCAGTCGAATATCAGAGTTGATTTTCGGAAGGTTGGGGCCATTGGATTCTCAGAGCATAGGGCCATTAGAACATCGAAGGTCATAGAAGATGGCATAGGAAGGAATATCAGAGGTCAGAACCTCATAACTTCTTAGCAATTATAATTCTTTATAAGGGTTGAGGTTTGCGAAGGTGAGAATTACAAAGTAATTCGGTGATCATGGCAAGTATTCTACGAGGGCTCCTATTCTACAAGTAACTACGATGTTGCATGCTTCTTCCCATTGATGTAATGGCAACCCATGATCATGTAACATGGCTCTTGTTGCTCCCACTATGCTTCTGTTCTTCCTTTTAGCCACCCCATTTTGTTGTGGGTTATGGGTTATGGGTTGCTACCAGTTCTCTTCTAATACCCTCTTTACCACAAAAATCCGTGGAGGTGCTAGAAACATATTCTCCTCCATTATCAATTCTCAGGGATTTCAATTTTTGACCAGTCTCCTTTTTAACCAATGCTTTGAATTCAACAAATTTTGAGAAAACTTCATCATTCTTCCACATGAAGAAGATCTAGGATTTTATTGAAAATTCATCAACAAAAATTACATAATACATGTGTTTTGTTGTAGAGACCATTGAAAAGATTCCACGTACATCAGAGTAGACTCCCTCCACGATTGCTCCTACTCTGTTATCTCGGCCCTGGAAGGTGGATTTGACATATTTCCCCAATGTGCACCCCTTGCAGACATCATGTTGTTCAAGGGTGCATTTCAGGAGACCGGTGGTAATCTGTTGCATGATCTTCGTGACCCCATGGTGTAAGTGTCCCATGCGCCCATGCTAGCTTTTTCCAACATCTCAACTCTACATTTCTCCTGCCTTGCTTCTTAGTGCAATGCAAGCTTCCACCTCAAGTTTGTAGAGATTCTTCATTCGAACTCCAATCTGTTTCACTTGCCCAGTAGCTACATGTCTCAAAAATTCTTTTCCCTTACTAAAAAAAATATCATAGCTACGATCCTCCAATACAGAGACAAAGATCAAGTTCTTCTTCAACCCAGGTATATACATGACATCTTTTAGATGAAGGTGGGAGTCCGACTCCCTCTTAAAGGTTACGGTACCAATTCCTTTGGTACTGTACCACCCATCATCCCCAAGTTCTATGTGCAAATGGAGATCCTTATCCTCTAGGCTACTGAAGATTTTTTTCCATCTCGTCATATGGAACGACGCACGTGAATCTAGATGCCACACACTCCCCATTACAGTTCTCGCCATGCATGCAATCAGGGTGAAGTATAATTCGATTTGTGAGGCAAGTGCTTCACCTCATGTCCTCTTAAAGAATTCTTGTTAGACTTCTTGTGCGAACACTTTGTTGCATAGTGCTCGAATTCATTGAAGTGAAAGCATTTTATCTTGCTTAAATCCTTGTTCTTGCTAGTGTTCTGGATGGACTTTGACTTATTTTGGGCCTTCTTTCCTTTTCCTTTCTTGCCCTTCCCAACCAAGGAAAATTTTTCTTCCTCCTCAGATTTGGATGTTACTCCCCATCTAGTGTTCCGCTAAATTTCTTCCTACACCAGATTGGACCGCAATCTTTCCAAATTTGGTAATTTGTCCCTTCCATTTATAGAGTCTTGGTAGTTGTGCCAGGATTTTGGAAGGGTTAGGAGAGCTAGTCTCACTAGTTCTGAAGAGGGAATAATTTCTCCAACTCCTCCAAGCTCATCTCAACACTCAGTGAACCAGTAGAGGTAATGTGAAATGGTTTCTCCTGTTATAGTCCCGTGATTTGGCAGATTGGCATACCAAATGACAAGACAACATGGAACCCGTCTTTAGAGTTCTAGTTCCTAGCCTTCCTAGATTCAGAGAGATCTCTCAGGTTGTTTGCAAAGGATATGTGCTTGTTTGCTTTTAAGAGTTGATTTTAGGCTAGTTATTAAGTACAAGGTTTGTTTGATTGTTTTGGTTCGGCATGATGATCAAAAAGCATAGGTAGAATGAGGAGAACTCTAAGTCATTGGGCAATGGAGTCAAATGAAAGTCATGATAATTTTATTAAATGATTAAGGAGTATCATAGGGCAAATCTAACTTGGCTAGTGGATCTTCCAAGTTTTTAGGATAATGAAATGAGCATTAAGGATAAGAATGAAAAGTAGGACAACGGGCAATCAAGAATCATTTATCATGTACTTTGAACAAGAGAAATATTTCAAGGTATCTGTTTTGAAGCAAGTCAAAGGACAGGGCTAACCATAGACTTCTTTGGACAAACTTTTAATAATCAAACCTTTCAGACAACAATCCAACAATCAAAGGACTACTTTCAGATAAAGAAAACATATAAAATAACAGTGAGAGCAGCCTAAGATCAAACAAAAATAATCTAATCTGCTTTTGACTAACTCTCTAGGGATCTTTAAAGCAACCTTTTGAGGCAGTCCAGAGGACAAGGCACACCATAGACTTCCTTGGTTTATACTCTACTAAGCATACTTTTAAAGAAAGCTTTAGAGACAATTCTCAAGTTGTACTCAAAGGAGCATGGACTCACCACTAAATTTCCTGGTTTCACTCTATTGAAATCATTCCTTAAAACAACCTCTCAAGCCGTATTCAAAGGAGCATGGACTTACCAAAAGAGAAACTCCTTGGTTATGCTCTATTGAATTATTTCTAAAATAACAAGCTAGATGGAATTGGAGGGCAATTAAGAATCCTCCAATCAGACCTTGCAGAAGAAAACATTAAGACAGTGAAGAGCGAATAGAATTAAGGTGTTTTCAAAAGACATTTCTTAGCCTAAAACTTTTACTCTATTATAACAAAGAAAGACAAAAACTAAATGAAAACAGGAAATAACAATAACAGATAGAAGCACTTCACCAACAACCAAGCTCAGCGATCCAGAGATCTAGCCTCCTCCATCAACAAATAAATCATGTCATCCACAAGATCCAAGACATCAAGTTTCCTTCAACTTCCAAGAGACTATGTATTACTTCAAAGAGTCATCAAATGCCAACAATACAATGAGTTCAGATGCATAATTTATGTTGCAAATGAGGAGGTGAATGATCAAGATAGGGTTTTTTAGTATCATTTATGGCAGAGTAAGTGCATTCCTATCCTTGAAAACCATGCAAGGCTTAAGGCAGGAATATCTGCAGCTACTTCTCTGTTTCAATAACTCTATCTTAACTCCTAAGGAAAAATAGGTGAAATGTTTGAATTTAATGCCTATTTTTAACTTTTACAATAACTGCCTTGACAGATAAAAAATATCTCTGACTGTGTAATAACTGCCCAATGCCTTTATGAAAAGAAAACATGCTGCAGGTGGCAGCTTGGCCTTTGGAGGAGTAACTGCGCTTGATTTAGTTATTCAAGGCTGTCTTTGGGTAAATCTGTCTTTGTTTAATCATAAAACTTTGTCTTAGGCCTTTGAACTTTGATTTAGCCTTTATAATCTGCCTTACTGTCCTTTCTTCTATTTTTTCTTTATGACTATTTGTTTATCCATGCTATGTTTTTAATCCTTTGACCTTTATCTTTAATCATTGTCTTCATGGCTAATCCTCTGTGTTTTATCCTTTGATTTAGGATTAGGTCGTTAATCCTTCTGTTCTTTATTTATTCATTGCCTCTTCTGACTGTAGTTGTTCTTTATGTGCAGGGAGGCGGTCTTCATGTGCTGGAGGGTTTTATAACCCATCGATGATCATGTTTCATCGAGGGTTAAGCCTTTATGTAAACCCCTGGTCTTCTTTTATGTGCATTTGCCTCTTGGATTGTCATCTAGAGGTTATTTTGACCATTGGAATGTCTTTTTGGGCATCACTGCCATTAAAACTTGCAAAACACAAACAAACGTTAGTTTAAAACCTGCGAGGATTGGAGAAATCGCATTTTTGGGTTTTGAAGTGTCGGGGCTAGCTTGTAGAGGAGTATAAGGTGTAGAGGGAAGGGTTCCAAAGGTGGAACATGGCGGATCTCAAACAGAGGCGAAATAATTTAAATTTTGGCGCAAGGGAGAAGAAAGAAGTTTTGGAAAACCATAAATGGTTTATGGCGCAGGTGAAAGGCGGTAAATGGTTTTGAGTGGGGGTTGTGCGATTCCACTAGGCGATTGCCGCGTGGCAGGGAAAAACCGCTCATTTCGCGCAGGTTAGGAGTGTTAAAGTCCGGTGCCATTTTCTGCGCGATATGGGATCTGGACCGTCAGTTCTCAAGGAGTGAGATCGACAGTGTGGATAGAGTCTGGGAGCGGGGCACATGTCCGGGGAGTGGAGCCCACGGACAGGTGGTAGAGTTTTATTGGATGAAGGGTTAAGTGGAGAGCGGGGCCCGAGCATGATGATGTGGCAGGATTTTTCGGGTAGCGCGAGGCTAGATTAATGTGGAATGAGGGAAGGGATGTGAGGACCATTGGATTGGGCCCAGGGATCCAAATCAATGGCGGAGATGGCCTCTTGGGAAACATAGAGGCGAGGTGAGGTAAGGGGGGCCTGCTTTAATATTTCAAAGGTTGGGAGGGGTTTTCATAAGGTTTGTGGAGACATATAAACCAAAAGGGCAGAGTTGTATTTTTAAAAGGGGAAGGGGCTAGGATATAGCAAAGAAAAAGGTTTTATGAGGGTAAGGGGCTAAGGCAAGCCGAAAGGGGCTTAAAGTCCTGATTTATGCAAAAGGGCATTTTTAGCATAAAAACAGAGTTTTCTATCATAAATCAAAGGGTGCGGTAGGTTTAAAGTGTTAGGTTAAAACACTGTAAAAAATGTTTTTACATTGTTTTAAGGTTTTTTAGAAGAAAAATAATGAATGAGGGGAATTATGAGGGGTTTTTTAGGAAAGAAGAAATATGGTTTTTTCAGAGGAAAAAGGGAATGAATGAGGGTGTAAGTGGAGTGATAAAATGAGTCAAACTGTTGGGTATTTTTTATATTCTTTCCATGACTAAGCACGCGTGGGGGGGTAAGAGGGAGGTCGATAACCCCCCCTTTCCCTGTCGAGGTCCGGGGCAGCGTCTCGGCGAAAATTTTTTGATCCTTAATTTCTAGTGGGTAGTCCGCACCCATGGTTTTGTGCATGATTTTGCACATGTTTTTTGGGTACGATGGTTTTCGGCCCCTAGTATTTTGTAGATCCGGTCAAGGGAACTACAGTTATGTTCTAATCCAGGGTTTATGGATTGGGGTTTATGTATGCTTCGGCATGTATATATATGTGTTGTAACACTAAAAGGAATATAATGAAAAATCAAGCTAGTCGTCCCGATTTTGGATCTAGGGGAAAATATCTGTGTTTATTTGTTTTATGTTTTATGCTCTTGCTATTGTTTATTTTCTATTATAAGATTCATGTGTAGATAGTTTCTGTTCAGGGTTAAAACCTACACAAACATGATCAGAAAATGAGGTCTTTTTAGAACAGCAAGGTAAGCTTTGAGAACACAAAAAATGAAGCTTTTTAATGAATCAATTGAGCTTAGGATGATGAAGGCAGTGAGATTTCTAGAACTCACAATGTTTCTCAAATATTGTTTCTAGAAATATAGAATTATAACTTAGTCATATTTTGATATCGGCAAAATTTGCTGATAACTAACAATGGCTCCACTTAGGGAGGGAAACTTTTTTTTTAAGGTGTCAAGAACCTCAGTTCATCAAATCTTCGAGTTTCAGCAAATCAGTGCCTTATCCATTGGGCAGAGTTTCCCTTCTTTTTCACTTGCTGATATTTCTTTGAAATGACAACCTTTAACAATCTGCAACATATGATCTCTTTCAAACAACATTTCTACCTACCCAATCCTACTTGTACCAACATTTTTTCTTTTTTCTTTGAGTGCACTTGAGCTGACAGAGTATTTTAATTTTTATTTTAAAAAATAGAAATAAACTATCTACTTCAATCCTTATTTCTTTCAATAGTTCAGATTAAACTAGTGAACTCTCTTTATTCTCTACCTAAAAAACTATTTGATTGCCAAGATTAAGTTGTTTGGCAGTCTTGATTCTCTAGCTAGTGACATGAAATTTAAAGCATGGTTTTAAATCAAGTTTAAACAGTTTGATTCACCATGGTTGTGGCATTGAAACAAGCTGCACACAAACATTATTTGCATAAAAGTAAATTTAGAAAGATAAAGCTGTGATTTGTCATTAGTAATGCATCTTTATCTATCTCTTTGGTTATGTTTTGAGCATGTGGAACCAGGATCTTTATATTTCCCTAATCTATCATTCTTGATAAGTCAAGTCTGAAGTAATCTTGACAATGATTGTTTCTACTAACTTATCAACATAAATTTAAAGTATGTTAAGCCATGATTAGGTTAGATGACTGAACAAGATATCTTTTTGAATCAATAGTGGCATTTAGACTTGCACATTTTCAACGGTACTGTTTTTTGGATATGGGGTTGTACCTCTTTTGAATTTTTCCCTTTTTTTCTTTTCTTTCATTGTTTTTGTATTTTTTGTTCTCAATATTTTCTCATGCAATGTTTATATTCAATGAATGAAAGCTTTGGAATTATGACTCCTGACAGAAATAGTGTTTGAACATCCTGCAATTGACAGGACCTCCAAATAGTTCTTCTCCATTCAGCCCTTTGTAAAAAAAAGAATTATGACCCCTAATTGAGTGAATGATATAAGGCCTTTTCCATAAATTCTCAAACTTTCCATGTTTACCTTTATCTTCTCTCCTTGAATCTCATTTCAAAACTGTATCTCCAAATTGGAAGTTATTTGATTTGGTCCTTTTTTCAAAGATCTTCTGGATGTTTTCTTGAACTACTTGTGTCCTTTTGTATACTTCTTCTCTTGTCTGCTGTAAATGAATAGTTTGATTTAGTCTTCTCTGCGTGTCATTTTTTTCTGTTTGTACTTCTTGGAGAAGTTTCATGACTAGAACTCTTAAATATGTAGGGAAAATTGCATCTATGCCATATACCCGCTGATAGGGGGACATATTTATTGATTTCTTGGTGGTTATCCTATCAGCCCATAATGCATGCACCAACATACTATGCCATGATTTCTGTTTCTGATCCAACAATTTTTTCATAATGTTGACCAGACTTTTGTTGGAGGATTCAACTAATCCATTACCCTGGGGGTAGTAAGCTGTGGAATGACCCAATATGATATGATATTTATAGCAAAAGTCAACCATTTTTTGGATTTGAAGGCAGCAGCATTGTCTGTAATAATTTTCCTAGGACAACCAAATCTGGATAGTATGTTAGTTTCAAGGAACTTGATAATGATAGAGTTGGTAGCATTCCTATAAGGGATGGCTTCTATTGACTTGGTAAAGTAATCTATGGCAGTAAAGATCCACTTATGTTGGGAATATGAGATTGGGTGAATTTCTCCAATAAAGTCTAAACCCCATCGCTGAAAGGGAGCTTCAACACTGATGGGATGCAAAGGTAAAGGTAGGAGCTTTCTTTTGCCATAAAAAATTTGATACTTGTGGAAAGTCATGAGTATTTTTTTAATATCATGGAAAAGGGTGGGCCAATAATAGCCAGATCTAAGAATCTTGTTTGTTGTGGTCTTCCAATAAAGGTGACCTCCACATTCTCCCTCATGTAGCTCATGCACGATTTTTCTTGTATCATTCTCAAGCAAACATTTAAGAAATATGCCAACAACATTTTTCCAATATAACACTCCATCTAAAATGCAGTAATTTAAAGATTTTTGTTTCAAGAATCTAGCTTGTCTTTGATAGAGGAGGAGGAGTATTAAGATAGAGAAGCACATAAATGATATCAACATACCAAGATGAATTCAAAAATATTTCTTCAATGTATGGAGCAGTAAATTCTTCTTGTTTTTCTAAAACATCAACCATATTTATATCTAATGCTTGGAAATTTGATTCGGCCATGAGTTTTGCTAATTTCTGTCCTTTAATCAACTTGGCAGGTCTGATCTCTAAATCATATTCTAATATAATTTCAATCCATTTTCCACTTTTACCATCAGGGACTTGATTTAGAATGTCCTTGACAACTGTATGTGGGACAAAAGCAATGATATGTGAGTGTAAAATGTAGACTCAGAAATCCTTCAATGCTTTTATCAAGGTTAAGGCTTGTTTCTCCATGATATTATATTTGAGTGGAGCATCTCTTAAGGACCTACTGAAAAAGGATATTGGTTGTGTCTTGGCCCTTGTTATTCTTTTGGAACAAGACTGCAGCAATGGTGTGTTTAGAGGCAAATGAGAAAATGTAGAAATCCTCAGTGAAATCAGGATTAATAAGAACTGGTGTTTGAGTGAGAGCTTGTTTTACCAGTTCAAATGAATGTTTGGATTCTAAGGTCCACTTAACTCCTGTTTTCTTTTTTAGCATGTTTGTGATATTTCTTAAAAGTTCAGCAAGGTTGGGAATGAACCTTCTCAAAAAATTAATCTTCCCAATGAAAGATTGCAACTCGTTGAGGTTTCTAGGATCACTGATTTTCAATATGCCTTCAATCCTTTTAGGGTCTACTTTGATTCATTCTTCATAAATTATATGGCTAAGAAGTTTTCCTTCTTGGAGACCAAAGAGTGTCTTTTTGGGATTCAATTATAAGCCATATTTTCTACATTTCTCAAAAAAATTTCTCAAATTTCTCAAATGTTCTTTATCAGTTTTGGAGAAAATAGTAATGTCATCAAGGTAAATGATTATGAAATAGCTTATGTCTTCTGAAAAAACTATGTCCATGGCCTTTTGGAATGTGGCTCCTGCATTCATCAAACCAAATGGCATTTTAACATACATTAATGTACTCCAAGGTGTGGTAAAAGTAGTTTTGTGTTGATCACTTGGAAGTACTAGCACTTGATTGTAGCC
This sequence comes from Pinus albicaulis, assembly GCA_034641835.2. Lineage (NCBI taxonomy): Eukaryota > Viridiplantae > Streptophyta > Pinopsida > Pinales > Pinaceae > Pinus > Pinus albicaulis. Next base: position 1,468,698,387 of record CM076577.1, read on the forward strand.
TGAAAAACCATCCAACAGTGATATTCTTTTAGATCCAACCACCTTTTGAAGTATGTGGTCCATTTTAGGCAAGGGGTAATTATCTTTCAGGGAGGCTTTGTTCAGATTTCTAAAGTCAATGCAAAGCCTAATTTCCCCGGTCTTCTTCCTAACAGACACAAGGTTGGACACCCATTCTGAGTATCTAAGGGGAACTATGATCTCAACATCATACATCTTCTGGATTTTTTTCTCAACTAAAGGTAATAAAACATGGTTTATCCTTCTTAGTTTTTGCTTGAAAGGTTTTTGATTTTCCTTAAGAGGAATTTTGTGTTGAATGATGCTAGTATCATATGATTTCAGATCTTTATACCCCCATGCAAACATATCTTCAAACTCTTTGAAAAGTTCAATATATTCTTGTTTGATATGAGTAGGGAGAGTGCTAGATAAATTGATCATTTTGGGTTCATCTATGCTACCTATGTTATGTTCTTTTACATTGGTTTCTATAGGCTCCATCTTTGGTTTCTTAGCTACATCATTGAAATCAAAAAGCTGCTCTAACGGTGTAAGACCCCTTGGTATTGAATCATTTTTACATTGTAAAACGTCAAGGTCCTTTTGGTCTACTTTGTTTAGTGATTCCGTTGTATAAAGATATTCAAATTGTTTTATATCAGTGGCAAAGGACAACTCTATTTCATGGGCTTGTTTTTCATTAAGATAGTTTTTTTCATGGCTTGAGCTAGGCGTTAATTCAGCAAAATCATTTTCAGATTGCAAAAAATCATCAATGTGTTTATCTCCCTCAAACACTTGCCAATAGTCTTCATTGTCAGGGACTGTAGGCCTATTTTTTAATTTGAAATTGAATTTTTCATTTTCCTGGGGTATTTGGCAATTGCTGGCAGCAAAGGCAAGTTCATTTGCAAGGTTGTTTTGAGCTCTAGGGATGGAAGTGAGTTCATATTTTTCAAAGGTTTTTAGGAGCTTTAGGACAACATTCCCATATTCTTTTAATCTTTGGTTTTTCACTGAATACTCCCCTTTATTTGCCTAATAATCAGCTCTGAATCCCATGGGACTAATATTTTCTTAGCTCTAAAATCGTTGAGCAAATGTAGGCCAAGGAGGAGAGCTTCATATTCTACAATGTTATTGGTGCATTGGAAATCAAGTTTATAAGAATGTCCTTGGTTTGTATTGTGTATCCATACACCAGCTCCAGAACTTGTTTTTCTACAAGAGCCATCAAAGCTCATTTCCCACAGTGTTTCTATCTCATGCTCATTTTCCTCTTGCTATTCAAGGCTGCTAAGGTTAGGGGTGTTAGATTCTTCTTTTGGGGACTGATTTGACTTTTTAGGTGAATTTAACTTTGTCTAATTTTTCTGTTCTTGTTGGCTGATTTCATCTTCATTGTACAAGATAAAGAAGTCTAAATCTGAATGAATAAAATAAACAGGAGTGTTGTTTGGCCTATCTATGTTGCTTACCATAAATTTCATATGAGATTCTCTTTATAATCTTTTGGTTTGGTTAAAAATTGGAATGGCAGCATAAGGCATGTCCATTTGAAGACTTCCTTGAATTTTGGCTCCCCATGATTTGGATAGAAGTATGCCATACTTTGGGGGAATTTCAGAAACCACTATGTCCATAATTAAGCCCTTAGCAGGAATTTGTGTCAGATTGACACATAAATCCTTGATTAGGCCTAAGCACTTGACTTTGCTTGAATCAAAGGAATAAAGGTCCTTGTAAGGTTTAGTAATTTCTAGGTGTAATCTCTCCATCACCACTTTTGGCACAAGGTTGTGAGAGACACCAGAGTCTAGCATGGCATTGTGTAAAATTTTATCATGTATACTTAAGATGACATAAAATGGAGGGATGGGTCCTTCTTGGTATTTCCCTTTTATTTCAAGACCAAACAACAGTTCTGGTTTATCATCTTTCAAGTTTAATGTATCAGTATCACTTCCTATATTCAAAGTTTTCAAAACATGGTTTTTATATACATCTTGGGTTACTAGTTCAATTAGGGGTATGCTAATTTTGATCTTGGATTTCACCCTCAAGGCTGAAAGGGACTAATTTTTTTGACATATTTACATCTGTTTTGTCAATCATAGTCTTTTCAGCAATTATAATTTGCTGAGTTTTATTAGGACTGTTATTTAAGACATATTTCTCATGGCCACTAACAGAAGTACTAGGGCAGCTTGGGTCAACACTTTGCTGATTGGTTGTCCTTGTTTGAGTTAGTTTTGTGAGTCAAAGTGTTATTTCTATTTGCTGTCTTTTTAGGAAGGTATTCTGAAGCTTTCCTAACATGAGTATCTGTGTTTTTATCATTGGAAATTTCTGGGTTCCTTTTCTTTGTAAGATCATATTGTCTGTGCACCTCCATTATAGCATTTTCAAACCCCAATTGGTAATCTTCAAAATCCTTATGATTACTTTCAATTTGTTCTGAGGAGAAGAAGCCTTGTTCTTCTTCAGTGAGGAAAACATCCATCTCATTGTCAGATCCTATTAGATTTACATGATTTTCTTCTAACCTTTCAGTTTCCATTTCTTCCTCTTGATCTACATAGTTTTCTTGAAAAGGAGGTCTAACTTGTTTCTCTTTGTCTATTTTGAACATGATCTCTTTTGAAATTTGGATTTCTATTTTTGTTTTGGGGATTGATTTTGTTTTCTCTAGGGGGCATTCTATCATTTAAGTTGATCTTTTCAAGAATTCTTTCCATTACCCTCACTAAGTTATCAATTTTGGCATCAGATGATGAGGTTGATGCCATTGTTTCATCCTTATATGTAACTTTTTTCTCTGATTTCAACCTAGATCTTTTCTCAATCCTATTTTCTTCTACACTTGTGGCTCCCCTCTGCATATCTTCTAAAGTCAAGGGGTCTCTTTCTCTTAGCTGGTGGGCCATTTCTGGATCAGAGCCTTTAGGAAATTTAGCTAAGGCTAGGCCTAGTGGAGGTTTCATGTTTGGGGGAAGTGCATTATAAACACTATTGAATCTAGTGCAATAATCTGGGACACTTTCCCCAGTGTTTCTTTTGAGGTTGCTATATTTTGAAAGGATTTGGAGAGGGTTCTTTTTAATTTCCCATTTGTTTATGAATGTTTGGTACAAAGAAGGGAGATCATTTATGCTATTAGGAGTTAAGATTTTAAACCATTTCTTGGATTCTCCTCCTAAACTTTGGGCAAAGATTCTCATCTTAATGGTCTCTTCTTCTATTTCTATGTAATCAAAGGCATCATCCATTTTATCTACATGCTGTTGGGCAATAGTATATTTAGTTCCAGTGAAATGGGGAATTCTAGATTGATAATCATTTGGTAAAGGAACCAGAGGTTGAGGTAACATTAATGGGGCATACCATGCTTCCATGGTAGGAGAAAATGGGGGATTTACAAGAGGGGGATTTGTGGAAGTGACAGTGGGATGGAATGGAGAGTTTTGAATAGTGGATGTGTGGATGGGAGTGGTGGAAGTACTTGGACCAGCAGGTTGATTATGAGCAGATTTGCTATTGAAAGAACTGAAGTGGTGGAGAAGCTGAAAATCAATAGGAGTGGAAGGATATGCTTTTCTACTAAAGTTCTGCTACAAATCTGTGGGCTCAAGGTCATATTGGTTAATACCACTATGTGACTTGGTTCTAAATAGGTTCTTTGTATGAGACAAATCGAAGTGAGGATCTTTCAAGGCTGTAAATTTTTCAGGGACAGATATTGTTCTTTGGATGGTCCTATCAGTACTTAGATTTCCAGCTTTGGAAGTTTGCCACAAAATATTTTCTGGATCATCAACTATTGTAGGAGGATTAGGGTCTGGATGAGATCTGGTATTGACCCTATGTGAAGCCAGATTTCAAGTTCAAAAATTAGAGAGGCTGAAAGTTTTAAGGACCGTTTCAAATGATTGATCTCTCTTAGTGTTTAGGATACTTCTAAAATCTAGGACCAAGCTTATAAACTTCTTGGGACTAGTTTAACCCACTCCTACGGAAATCTAGAAGTACTAGTAGATTAATATGCGTACTAGGGCCAGTGGAGTCACCAGGTGGAAATTTTTAGCTTTTTAAAGGTAAAATGTGTTATGGTCCACCACCAAATAAGTAATAAAAACAAATATAGGAATGTTTTTTGGGGTTTTCTGAGTTTTTGTGTGGTTCTATGGTTTGTAAGAGTTTTCTACACCTGAATCATCATTTAGCTAAGATGGTGAAACAAACAAAGTCTACTCTATGGCCATCAACTGAGTTTTCTGTGATTAATAATGGTTTCTGGAGTCATAAGGTATACTTAGTTTATCACTGACTCAGAAGGTCCCACCGTGATCTCCAGAATGTTGTTTCTAGCGATGAGGTGGCAAATTAATCACTAGGTACTATTAGTTAAGGGTTTCTGAATCTGTTAAGGGTGTTAAGCATGAATTTACTCAGAAAGTCCCAACATGATCGCCAGAATTTTGTAGTCCTGTGATTTGGCAGATTGGCATACCAAATGACAAGACAACATGGAACCAGTCTTTAGAGTTCTAGGACCTAGCCTTCCTAGACTCAGAGAGGGATCTCTTAGGCTGTTTGCAAAGGATATGTGCTTGTTTGCTTTTAAGGGTTGATTTTAGGCTAGTTATTAAGTACAAGGTTTGTTTGATTGTTTTGGTTGGGCATGATGATCAGAGAGCATAGGTAGAATGAGGAGATATCTAATTCATTGGGAAATGGAGTCAAATGAAAGTCATGATAAGTTTATTAAAGGATCGGGGAGTATCATAGGACAAATCTAACTTGGCCAGTGGATCTTTAAAGTTTTTAGGATAATGAAATGAACATTAAGGATAAGAATGAAAAGTAGGACAAAGGGCAATCAAGAATCCTTTATCATGTACTTTAAAAAAGAGAAATCTTTCAAGGTATCTGTTTTGAAGCAAGTCAAAGGACAGTGCTAACCATAGACTTCTTTAGACAAAATTTTAATAAGCAAACCTTTCAGACAAAAATCCAAAAATCAAAGGACTACTTTCAAATAACGAAAACATATAAGATAACAGTGAGAGCAACGTAAGATCAAATATAAATAATTTAATCAGCTTTTGACTAACTCTCTAGGGATATTTAAAGAAACATTTTGAGGCAGTCCAGAGGACAGGGCACACCATAGACTTCCCTGGTTTATACTCTACTAAGCATACTTTTAAAGAAAGCTTCAAAGACAATTCTCAAGTTGTACTTAAAGGAGCATGGACTCACCACTAAATTTCCTGGTTTCACTCTATTGAAATCATTCCTTAAAACAACCTCTCAAGCTGTACTCAAAGGAACATGGACTTACCAAAAGAGAAACTCCTTGGTTATACTCTATTGAATTATTTCTAAAATAACAAGCTAGATGGAATTGGAGGGAAATTAAGAATCTTCCATGAGACCTTGCAGAAGAAAACATTAAGATAGTGAAGAGCAAACAGAACTAAGGTGCTTTCAAAAGACATTTCTTAGCCTAAAATGTTTACTCTACTATAACAAAGAAAGATGGAAACATAAGGAAAACAAGAAATAACAATAACAGATAGAAGCACTTCACCAACAACCAAGCTCAGGGATCTAGTGATCTAGCCTCCATCAACAAACAAATCAGGTCATCCACAAGATCCAAGACATCAATTTTATTTCAACTTCCAAGAGACTATGTATTACTTAAAAGAGTCATAAAATGCCAACAATACAATGAGTTCAGATGCAATATTTATGTTGCAAATGAGGCGGTGAAGGATCAAGATAGAGTTTTTGAGTATCATTTATGGCAGAGTAATATCTACAGAAGGCAGGAATATTTGCAGCTACTTCTCTATTTCAATAACTCTATGTTAACTCCTAAGGAAAAATAGCTGAAATGTTTGATTTTAAGGCCTATTCTTAACTTTTACAATAACTTCCTTGACAGATAAAAAATATCTCTGACTATGTAATAACTGCCCAATGCTTTTATGAAAAGAAAACATGCTGCAGGTGGCAACTTGGCCTTTGAAGGAGCAACTACCCTTGATTTAGTTATTTGAGGCTATCTTTGGGTAAATCTGTCTTTGTTTAATCATAAAAGTTTGTCTTAGGGATTTGAAATTTGATTTAGCCTTTATAATCTGCCTTACTATCCTTTCTTCTGTTTCTGCTTTATGAATGTTTATTTATCCATGCTTTGTTTTTAATCCTTTGACCTTTATCTTTAATCACTTTCTTCATGGCTAATCCTCTGTGTTTTATCCTTTGATTTAGGATTAGGCCGTTAATCCTTCTGTTCTTTATTTCTTCATTGCCTCTTCTGATTGTAGTTGTTCTTTGTGTGCAGGGAGGTGGTCTTCATGTGCTGGAGGGTTTTATAACCCATCAATGACCATGTTTCATCGAGGGTTAAGCCTTTATGTAAACCCCTGGCCTTCTTTTATGTGCATTTTCCTCTTGGATCGTCATCCAGAGGTTATTTTGACCATTGGAATGCCTTTTTGGACATCACCGCCATTAAAACCTGCAAAAACACAAACAAACGTTAGTTTAAAACCCACGAGGATTGGAGAAACTGCATTTTTGGGGTTTTGAAGCATCGAGGCTAGCTTGCAAAGGAGGATAAGGTGTAGAGGGAAGGGTTCTAGAGGTGGAACATGGCAGATCTAAAATAGAGGTGAAATAATTTAAATTTTGGCACGAGGGGGAAGAAAGCGGTTTTGGAAAACCATAAATGGTTTATCGCACAAGTGAAAGGTGGTAAATGGTTTTGAGTGGGGGCTGCATGATTCCACTAGGCGATTACCGCGTGGCAGGGAAAAACCGCTCATTTCGTGCAGGTTAGGAGTGTTAAAGTCTGGCGCCATTTTTTGCGCGATATGGGATCTAGACCATCGGATCTCGAGGAACGAGATCGACGGTGCGGATAGAGTCCGAGAGCGGGGCGCAGGTTTGGGGAGTGGAGCTCATGGACAAGTGCCAGAGTCCTATTGGATGAAGGGTTAAGTGGAGAGCGGGGCTCGGGATGATGACGTGGCAGAATTTTTTGGGTAGCGCAGGGCTGGATTAATGTGGAATGAGGGAAGGGGATACGAGGACCGTTGGATCAGGCCCAGGGATCCAAATCAACGACGAAGATGGCCTGGTGGGAAACATAGAGGCAGGGTGAGGTAAGGGGGGCCCGCTCTAATATTTCAAAGGTTGGGAGGGGTTTTCATAAGGTTTGTGGAGGGCATATAAACCAAAAGGGTGGAGGTGTATTTTTAAAAGGGGAAGGGGCTAAGATATAACAGAGGAAATGATTTTATGAGGGTAAGGGGCTAAGGCTTCAGGCCGAAAGGGGCTTAAAGTCCCTATTTATGCAAAAGCACGTTTTTAGCATAAAAACAGAGTTTTTTATAATAAATCAAAGGGTGCAGTAGGTTTGAAGGGTTAGGTTAAAACAATGTAAAAATGATTTTTACATTGTTTTAAGGTTTTTTAGAAGAAAAATAATGAATGAGGGGAATTATGAGGGGTTTTTTAGGAAAGAAAAAACATGGTTTTTTCAGAGGAAAAAGGGAATGAATGAGGGTGTAAGTGGAGTGATAAAATGAGTCAAACAGGATCAGAAAATGAGGTCTTTTTAGAACAACAAGGTAAACTTTGAGAAGGAAAAAGATGAAGCTTTTTAATGAATCAGTTAAGCTTAGGATGATGAAGGCAGTGAGATTTCTAGAACTCACAATGTTTCTCAAATATTGTTTCTAGAAATCTAGAATTATAACTTAGTCATCTTTTGATATCAGCGAAATTCACTGATGACTAACATCTCCTTTCTACATGTGGATGTTTATGAGCTTGTCTCTCAATGCCAATTTCCTGGCATCACTACCATTTTCGAATAGCTCAGTGAGGGTCTTCCACATAGCAAAGGGAGTCTCCTTGCCATGTAAATTTGAGACTATGTGGTATCTCACACAATCCAAGATGATCCTCGTGGCTTTTGCAGTATCCTTTTCCCACAGGGCTAGTTGTTATGCATCTGATACTGTTAGCTTTGGAATATCAGTTTTGGTGTACTCCAACACACCATTATCATCGAAGCACTACTTCCATCCTTTTTACCAGGATTAATCCCTTTTGTGGACAAGAGCGTTCTCCCGAGTACTCCAACGAGTAACTAGAAACAAAGGTCCATTGAATATCTCTTTCTCCAAATTATTTGTATTTTAAGATCATTACAACCAAGAAAATAGAGAGGACATGTTGCTACCTTTCAATCCAAATGTCTGATGTAGTCCTTTGTCTTTCGCTCCAAAGTAGTTCTTCAATGATGAATAGAACCTGTAATCACAAACATGACAAATGATCAAAGCATCTGCAGTATATAATAATAATAAATACTAATCCAACTTAGTGATCAAGGAATATAAGTATTGAAATCATTTCCATGAATTCAGAAACAAGACAATGACAAAAATAGATCCATATGTATTATCATAAATTAGAAAGAGAAATCTCACAACCAGATGCCTTGATGCTGTACATATTTCTCTCGGGTGTCTGATCAATCGATTTCCTTTAGTCTGATATGCCTACCTCTCTAGAATGACCAGTATGAAGTCATGGGCACAAAGATGTGATCTTCAATGTGTCAACAACAATTCACTAGTATAGAAATTATGAACTCTATAAACTCTCTCCAGCTTAGAAACTACAAAAATTAGTCTCTATTCACATTGGTATTTACCCTTCAACTTAAAACTTGAGCTCAATATATAGGGAGATTGAAGTAGTTTTAGATCCATTAAGAGAGGGATGGTTTTCTCCTATGAAGGGATTTGAGTTCCTTGGACCAAGGGATAAGCTCCGTGAGTGGAGGGATAAAGCTCGAATTGATGCGACTCTAGAGGCTTCTAGTTGGGAGAATATTCGACCAACTTGGCTTCTAGAAGTTAATTTTTATTTTTACTTGCTTTTCATGGGGGTGCACAGGTTTTAGTGGTGAACAAAGCAACGATCACCGTGACTAATGGAAGAATCATCAACGCATGCACAAGAAAAGGTTATAAAAAACGCACAGGAAATATTTTAAGGGTTTTACAGAGATTTTCTTCAATTTCCAAGGCTTGATTCAGGAACAAGAGAATTTTTGACCTCTAAGGGAACATGATATGGATGGTGATAGACCCATATGAATATTCAAATATCATGGTGACAAAATGTCGTGTAATATATTGCCCCCTGAAGTGCGAAGTTTGAGAAATTTTTTCTGAAGAGTAAAGTGCTTTATCATTCCGAGGATTGGATTGGAGACATTGGTTGAAAACCTGTAAAAACATTCAATGAAAATATATATATCGTTGAGATAGGAATTCCCATACTCAGAGCAAAACCAAATAAATGTTCTGGTACATATATGATTTCAGTATTACATCAGAATTAGACACAGTATAGGCGCAACTATCCGTCATGAGAAGTCTACTATATTGTGAATAAAAACACTCCTCGCAGCCTCGATGGTGGAAACTAGATCTAGGGTATTGATTTCTGCTTCTTGAACTAGTACGAATCTATCCATGCGATTGATTATATTGGAGTCGAACATGGTAGAAACCACTTGATTACCGATCAACGATGAGAACCATTAACAAGTGTGAGAGAAACCATCAATAATGACAATGGCCCTCAAAGTACTTCAACACAATATATGAAGTGTGAATGAATGATTTGCAGTCGAACACCCATAGAATCATTCGATTTAAGGTCAATGATGAAAACCTATCGTCGAAGGCGAGAAACTTGCCATTAAGGCATGCAGATTCCAAGGCACTGACAGGATTCTAGATCAACTTTCTAGATAATGAGCTGATGTTGATAGAAAGTGATCCGTTGCCGGAAAACCTACGACATGAAACCATTAGATCGTTTGAAGAAATGTTTTGCAAGGACTGACTTAGGGATGGTCAACATGAATGGAGACAAATGTTTGCAATGAATGGTAATTTAAACTTTCTCTTGAACACATAACGACACTGTAAATGACTTGGCAACATTTAACCTAAAGATAATATCCAGAAACTAGCTAAAGAATCTCAATGTGGTTTGATTAACTATAAGACAAACGATTTCCCAACCCAGGTACAAGTGTACAAAGTGTCGTGTTCAAGAGCGACATGCTGCTTTCTAAAACAAGGACAACAAATGGATTATTTTTATCTCTTTTTCCCCCACCATTACTGGCAAGTACCTCTTTATTTTTGTCAATCTTGAGGAGGATAAAAATTGATTTTTGTGGAAGCTCATCCTTCATATGAGTCCATCTTAGTATTAAAAATGAACCCTAAGAAGGAGTGGTTTGGTCCTGTTGTGATCGACAAGTCCTGTATTGTTTAGTTTTAACGAGTCCAATATAGGACTAACTTGGCCTTTTCAATTTTAGGGAGTCAGAAGAAAAACATAAGTAAACTCCATGGTTGTCCTTTTTTCATAAATTTAGCCCCTCAAGCCCGAAAAAATGATAAAATAATGTAGAAGAGAACTCTAATTACCATGATTAGTCAATGTATTCATTTTTTGTAATTAGTCCAATTCAGTCCGAAAAAGGGGCAAACTTATACTGAATGGAGGACTGTTCATTTATTTTAACGAGTTTGAATAGTCAAGTGCTCGAAAATATTTTCATGTTTAGAGAGTATGAAAAGGGTTTAAAAGAGAAGTCTAGGGTTTCTCTTTTTCGTATTTTTTATAGAGCCCAAAAACGTGATAAAAGTCTACTCAATGTCAAAATGATTCTTTTCAAAAAAATCTCGTGTCCTGCACAAAACTCGAACAATTACGAACATCTGCTCTCAAAAAGGAAAAATATTTTGATTTGACTTTTAAAAGTAAAAATAAATAAAATAATATTATTTTATTCATTCAAAACTATAAAAAAGAAGTTTAAACAAGTCATTTTCACCTTTTGATTTTCAAAACAGAGCAGAAAGAATTTTTGCCCAAAATATTTCGGAGCTGATATCAGGAGAACCAACTAACCATTTCGAGAATCGTCTGCACTAGGTAATCCACATCATCATTATCTTTGTTTTCGTTCATTTAGTTTTTTATTTTAATATTTTAGGGAATTTTTTAGTGGGAAAACATGTTTTAAAATACTCTCTCGAGGGTGTGCAGGTTATCGTGGAGAAAAATACACTCCACGATGATTTTTCCATAGAAAATCATCAGGCCGCCTCGGGTTTTGTGTATATCGCGTGCGCAAAATTGCACTTTGTAAACACAGCACATGCGCAAGTGCTGTGAGGTTTTGAAAAACATAATCCTTTCCATAAAAATGGCTCAAAATTATCCCAGCTGATTTTTAATGATTAAATTACTGATGTGTAGGTTGACAATGATGTTGGAATGGTGAGAAAGAGAGCATGAAATTATGGAAAATGAAGTCATGGATGATCCAGAAACAATGCACTCATTAAAAAATTGTGGCTTGTATAAGTTTTAGGCCATTTCAGGTATCAAAGCACAGATTGAGCTGATGAATTGGCTAGTGAATGCATGGGATGTCTGAGATCAATGTTTCATTATCAGAGACCATCGGCTTGTGATCGAGCCGGAGGACATATATTTCCTCACTGGATTTCCTCATAGAGGGAGGGGAATTTCCTTATTTGGGACCAGACCAAGAGGTGTTCCCACTGCTACTTACATGACACAATATTGTAGTTGAGGTTCATACTTAAAGGACGGTCACATTGATATCAAAACTATTGTGTGAATGGACCTCAAGATCATAACATTCATGGTTACCGGGTTATGTGGGAGTGCAACTCCTCATGTGGCTACCAAAGCACAGGTGTGGACCACGGTTGAATGTTGCGGGGGAACAATTTTCAGCTAGAGTGAAGGAGTGTTGGCTAATATGAAGGGCCAACTCACAAGAGCTAAGAACGGGAAGTTGAAAAACTTCGGATATCGGGTCATTTTTGTATCTTTTTCTTTAGAAAGGATCCCACTCCTTGCTCCTCAGCAATCTCCGGTGGATTCAACAGGTCCTCAGGAACCATGTATGTTGCGTTGGGTAGCATTGATGGCTCGCCATTGTGGTGATGGTGGTGCAGTGGCTTGTTTTACTCCTTAGTTTTTCATATGGATTAGGTATCAGATCTTCATGATTGAAGATTTTCCTTATGCAAGGATGGATTTTAGAGGTGATCCTGATACATCTCTTCCACCAGGGGCACAATGGGATGAGACAAGTTAGCAAATCATTTTGAAGTTTTTATGTTATCTAATTTTTATTTGATATTTATCATCTAATACTGAAATTTTTTTTAAATGCAGATGTCGGTCCAACACAACCATCAATGCTTCATCTCTTTGATAGGCGAGAGGCACAACCTATAGTAGGCCCACCACAAAATGATGCAACAAAGATCTTAGTAGAGCTGGAGCACAACCTAGAGAGGTTGACTATTGATATTCTAGAGACAGGGACAAATGATATACCTCTCAGGCTCCAGAGACATGTGACTGGTGTCCCAGGTATAGTCAGGATATTTCTGTGCAGGCTGGCACGTGCCATAGTTTTCTATCATGATCATCATCATGGATAGCTGATGATCAATGTAGATTAACATTTTGTTTTTTGTATCAGTATCTTTTAGATCATAAGGTGTTTGATACCTATGATAACAAACAATGTAATATTTTTTGACACAAACTATTTATCCCAATGATATTACTATTTTTGTTCTCTGAGTATCTTATTCAACATGTATCAAATGTTGTATTGTTTTACTTTTTAATGTTCCAGATGTCGATTTAAAATTCGATTAGCTAATGCATCAGCCAATGTGTTTAAATTTCTTGAAATGTGTTGATATTTGATATAATCAAATTGTCTTTCCAAGAGACAAACCTTCAAAAACATTCTTAACAAGGTTGGATTTCTGATAGCATAAACACTGTTTAAATGTAATACAATGAGTTGTGAATCTAACCTAACAATCAAATGTTGAATACCAAATGTGATGGCATCAAATAATAACTCAATGATTGTGCTATATTCTGCAATATTTTTCTTTGTGTGACCAAGACATATCCCACGAATAGAGACTACCTCATCGATGGGTGAATAGATAACCCAAGCTGTGGAAGAGATGTTCCATGTACTACAACAGGAACCGTTAGCAAAACCAATGTAAGTTGAAGGAATGTCGACATCTATAATATCAAGAGTAATCAAGATAAGCAACGAAAGTAGTAAAAGTTGTAAAACAAAAAATAACTAATCCTCAGGCACACTTGTCTAATCTAAGGCACACTATTCTAAAATGTAACTAATGTACAAGGGAGATCTTCATAGGAAAAGTCATTTATAATATATCTTGAGATAAAGACCATTTCGAAGTTTATCTAAAGAGATGCCATCATAATCAATTAATTCATAGGCTCCTTTTGCAAGCACCTGCTTAACAATATAGGGACCATGCCACATTGGTTCAAATTTATGAGTGCGTAGCTTATCGTGAGCCTAATCATATACTAGAACTAGGTCACCTTCTGGATAAATGTAGGGGTTAACACTTTGATCATACTGAGCTTTAACACATTTTTTATGAGCTTCGATAGCTAATGTAGCGATGTGACGAGTCTCATCTAACTATGCTAGGTATAGAAAGCTTTTCTCCTCTTCAGAGGTAGCCAGTAACAATTAAATGGCTAATTTGAGTGACGGTATTTCACATTCAATGGGTAGCACAGTTTTTAAGCCATAAACAAGTTGAAAATGAGTGAACCCTATAGCAGTTTTTGTAGAACATCCATATAGGTGCTTAATTGAGAACAACAGATTCCACATAGTATTAATGCCTTGGTAAGGAGCTCCCATTAAAGGTTGCGATGCATAAGGTTTACCATAAACAATTTGAGGTATTGGAACATAAGTTTGATAATTTCCTGGATAAGTTCCAGTAAAAGGTTAACCTCCTTGAAAGGATAGTTGCTCTTGATAAAACTGTTGCCCTTGAAGAGGCTATTGTCATTGAATAGGTTGTTGCCCTTGAATAGGGTACTTCCCTTGAAGAGGGTGTTTTCCTTGAATATCGTACCATCCTTGAGGAGTTTGCTACCCCCAGGTGCTATATATCCGCCTTGAGAACTAGTTTGAGGAACATTTCTGGAAATCATATAGACTTGTTCCATTGTCAAAGATTCAGTGGTAGATTCATAAAGACCAGTTGATTGTGTAAGATTTTCAGAAGAGGGAGACGCTCCTGGGAAAGTACCAGAGAGCGACTGGTACCTAGCAAGAACTGATGGACCACCATACAAAAAATTTTCCAGTGATGAAGAAAACATGGATGACTCGGTAGACATGCTTGATGAAGCCATATAACTACCTCTGGGTATAGATTAAAAATGAATGCGACGTGGCGAATAATTGAGACCAGAGTTGTGTAGAAAGTTGGTAATTTGTTGATACCAAGGATCTGGTTTAAAAGGAATGTAAGGGTAAATCGGTTCACTATACCTTTGATCTAAAGATTCTTAACGCGAAGGAATTGTGATCTCTTCTTCCGTGTCAGTAATATCTTCAATACTAATTAGGCCAGGAGGAATATTCTCAGTAATAATGAGTTTCACTTGAGGTGAACGAGGACGACTAGGAGTTCGGGCTATGAATTTCGAAGGTGACTCAGACGAAGTAGATTAATATATTTTGGGTTCAATGAATTGAGTATCTGGAAAATCATCGGTAACAGATTCAACCATGAATAATTCATAAATTTCCGGTTGTTCTTGATTTATTTCTATTGTCTGAGGTTCATTAAATTCGAAATCAAGATATATTACTATAGATGTTTCTCCTTTTTCAGTAGACTTGGTTCTTGATTATTTGACTCTTTCAAATTTAATATTTTCTAATTGACTAGGTGTATATTCAGATGGTTTCCCCTACATTCTACGTGAGTGTCTCGACAATTTAGCGACGGTTAATTTTTAACACGCGAAATCAAAAAATATTTCAACAGAATACACCTAAGATCGTGAAGAAATCAAGAAATTTTAACATGCACCTACAAAATCTAAGAAACAAACCACACACAAACACTATGTTTCCACAATAAAAACACTAGTTGGTGATAAAATCATCACAAAAGTTAATGGAGAAAACTGGTGGTTGGAACAATTACCCTGACAACCTACTTAATGAAGAGGTCTGGGGAAAGTACCTCCACTATGCCGTCCGGAAAGTCCAAGTGAGTCTAGCCAACATCTGTTTTAGGTACAGTGGGACCTTCCCTCCACCATCACCTGGGGAAAAATCCTAAAGATTATGGCCACTAAGGTCACCAACTGAGACAAATTCACCTGGGGGAACAATCTACGATCCGATATACACGAAAGGGAAGAGTATCAAGCTCAATCTCCTTGAAAGTGTAGAAATTTTAATACAATTATGTATTTCCGAATTCTCCTAATCTAACAATTATATGCCATTGTTAAATACAAAATCCTTCTACTTAATTTTTTGTGAAAATTTAATCGCCAATTGCAAACACATGAAGAAAAATTAATCACACATAACACATATGTTTTTACCGGGAAAACATAAAACTAAAAACCCCACTATCTTATATTATGTATATATCATCAATCATGAAACAATATCATACAAAACTCTACTCCAAGAGATCTTAGTACAATATACAATCGTCTCACACTGTCATACAAAAATTGGCATAAACATGCACCACTACCTCCTAACAACCTTCGTCCACTGTGCAAATACCTGCTGATCACAATCCCTGAATGACTTCGATATTGCCTTGCCTTGAATGCGCAATTCTCATTGGCATCTCCAATGTGTGTTTGGTTTCACTTGTGCACCCACTATAGTCACAACTGATAGTCAAACTGTCCCTTTCACCTATCTCTCAACTGGGTCTCCACTGGATTTGACATGCATGTAGTTAATGGTAGTAAATCTTTAGTTGCATGTGATATCACTCCATGTGAATTAATTTAATATTTAATTCACTAATATCACACTAGTGTATCTTTAGTTACAACTAGTTACAACTAGCACAACTGAGTTTAACTCACTTAATTGAGTTAAAGTACTTTACAACTCACATAACTACACATCCAACTCTGTTACAACTTTGTATCACTCAGTTACAACGAAGTCCACTAGCATGTCCCACCAACCAACCTTTGAACTCGAAATCTCTTCAGTTAAATGGTTTGCCACATCAGTGAACTGAAATCAAGTGCTTCAAGAGAATATATCATTATTTATTGTCTAATTATTGTTAAGGTCTAACAATAATCAACATGCATTCTATTTTTAGATATGCATTCCACGAAACAACTTCGCACATGCATTCCAAAAATAGACGCCCATCCATCCATATAATTTTCTCAACCATCTATAAATAGATTACTGCTAAAAATAGACTTTGACCCAAATTCTAAAAATAGACATATCACTTAAAAATAGACTGCGGGCCCCACCTAGTGTAGGTGCTTAATTTTCACTAGGATCATCATCTTGTTGAATCTCAACAGAAAGCTCCTCAACATGGTAAATCCGAGGTTTTCTAACAAGTGACCCCTAGCTCCTCGAAAATGGTTAATCCGAGGCTTAGCGTTTGTATTACGTGCACATATTATATCTTCAACAATGAGATAGGTACAATTACCTCATTGGGTTCGACATGACTCGTGCTTGAATTTTTTAAGAATAGCTTCCCAAAGTAAAAATGCAACAATTGGATTTACCTACCACAAGATGCTACTTGTTTGTTTTGATTGCTTTGGAACGTTTATTACAACCTATTCCAAAACACTAGCCTAAGCTAAATTGGTGGAATAAGCCATAGAAAATGTAAAAATGTCTAGATTGATTTTATTAGGCATTGTATTGATTTGGTTGTTATTTAACGCAAAGGGTATGGAGTTGAAACTTTGATGATGTTGTGACCTGACAGAAAATACTCTAAATGCATCAATATGAAAAATGCAACTCTTTCTTTTCAATGAATTCTATTTAGGAGAAAGTTGAGAGATTTTTTGAATTTAAAAACACAAAATTCCTCACACTATTAAAAGTATAAACTTCAAAATCAAATCAAAGTTCTAATTATGAACTCTAACTAGGATACCTATGAATGTTTTGCAAATGATTTCTATTAGTTGTAATCAGATTAAGAATGTTTCTACTTATCCCAGCAGAAATGAAATCACGAAGGAGTACTTTGTGAAAAATAGGGGTTCAATGATTTAGAAGCTTTTTTCATTTTGCAAATGAATAAGGAAAAAATATTCATAAAAAGTAAGGTTGGCTATAATCCTGATGGCTCAAGGAGAAAAAATCATAAAATTGGTGATCTGAGGTAAACGAATGTATCTTCCATATAGAGAAACAATAAACCAGGGCAAACCCTAAATTTTCAAATGCAAAAGGGCTGATTAATCACATAAGACTCAAAATTGTTCAAGAAGAGTCCTCACATAGGTTCTGACAACTAGAGTAAATCAAGTTAAAATCCAAGAATTTACTTATCTGGACCTGAAAGAGAGAATTTCAAAATTTTCCAAATTTTCCAAGGGTGCGCAACCTCTTGGTTAACAACAGTGTGCATGCACACTGGACTGAATTGAGAAGTTGTGCAGGTCACCACTTTGTTTCCCACAGAAAACCTCGCAGGCAGAGAAAAATTTGGAAAAATTAAATTAAAGGTTTTCTTTCTTAGAGATTCTAAAAAGTCATCTACCCAACCACACTTGGAGAAGTCAAAATCACAAAGCTAGAATTTCAAATTGAACACAACCAAAGAAAACTAAGCACCATCCCCAGTATGGTTGCCAATTTGTTACCAGGATTAATCCCTCTTGCAGACAAGAGCGATATCCCTAGTAATCCAACGAGTAACTAGAAACAAAGGTCCATTGAATATCTCTTTCTCTAGATTATTTGTATTTTAAGATCATTACAACCAGGAAAATAGAGAGGACATGCTCCTACCTTTCAATCCAAATGTCTGATGTAGTCCTTTGTCTTTCGCTCCAAAGTAGTTCTTAAATGATGAGTAGAATTTGTAATCACAGACGAGACAAATTATCAACGCATCTGCGGTATATAATAATTATAAATACTAATCCAACTTAGTGATCAAGGAATCTAAGTATTGACATAATTTCTATGAATTCAGAAACAAGACAATGAGAAAAAGAGATCCATATGTATTATCATAAATCAAAAAGAGAAATCTTACAACCGAATGCCTTGATGTTTTACAGCTTTCTCCCGGGTGTCTGAGCAATCATTTTCCTTTAGTCTGATAAGCCTTCCTCACTAGAATGACCAGTATGAAGTCATGGGCACAAAGATGTGATCTTCAATGTGTCAACAACAATTCACTAGTGTAGAAAGTATGAACTCTATGAGCTCTCTCCAGCTTAGAAACTCTACAAATCAGTCTCTATTTACATTGGTTATATCTATCCTTCAACTCGAAACTTGAGCTCAATATATAGAGATATTGAATTAGTTTCATATCCATTAAGAGAGGGATGGATTCCTCCTATGAAGGGATTTGAGTTTCTTGGACCAAGAGATAAGCTCCATGAGTGGAGGGATAAAGCTTGAATTGACGCGACTCTAGAGGCTTCTAGTTGGGAGAATATTAGACCAACTAGGATTCTAGTAGTTAATTTTTATTTTTACTTGATTTTCATAAGGGTGTGCATGTGTTAGTGGAAAACAAAGCGACATTCGCCACGACTAATGGAAGAAGCATCAACGCATGCGCAAGAAAGGGTTATAAAAAAAGTGTAGACAATCTTTAAAGGGTTTTACAGAGCTTTCCTTCAATTTTCAAGTCTTGATTCAAGAACATGAGTATTTTTGACCTCTAAGGGAACATGATATGGATGGTGATAGACCCATATGAACAGTCAAATGTCATGGTGACAAAATGATGTGTAACAATCATGTCCTTCCAGGGTATGAAATTCGAGGTTCCCTCAAGGGAATACTGCAATCTCAATCCGTTGAAAGACATTTTCTAGCACGAAAGAAAAAACTGCTTCATTGAATCTACAAATCGAAATTTCTGAAGAAGAGGCTCTATAGACTAGTTTCTAATGTTATTTTTGCTTTGATACCAAGTAGAAATTAATAAAAAATTTCTACTACTAATGAAATCAAATTGAAATCAAGATATTAAAAATTTCTTTTACTATTATGTGGAATGAAAATCACAATTTAGAAACACATGCAATGACATGCAACCATTAAAACCACAAGAGCACAATGATTTTACAAGGGAACCCAACTGGGAAAAACCCCTCCACCACTTTTCATTAATAATTTGAGAATGAGAAACTATTACAATATATTTCTTTGATCCTGAAGCACAATGTGCATTATAAACTTGTTCTCTTGTTGACTATCCTTCTCTAGAAAACACTTAGCCAATTCAGGGCCTCAACTTGCTCATATTTCCTGACACAATCCTGGAAGAAATTATCTCCTAAAATATAGGAATTTCCTCTTATTTTCTTGCACAATTCCTAAGGAATGATTCACTTTATTAACTTCCAAGCTTGTACAATTAACTAGTATACAATTGATAATTACAATGTGCCTTTTCCTCTACTCCACCTAGCCAATTCAAAATTCATGCATGTTTGGGCTATTTTTAGTTGATTTACTAGTTTAACTAAGAGATCACTATGTTAACAAGAGTTCTACTACTCAACTGACCTTCAGCTGACTCAACTAGGTACTTGTGCTCAGTTAATTGAGTAAAAGCGAAAAAAACTGAACTAGATTACTAAATTTTAGAAATCACTACATGCACAACACTAATTCTAGGCTATAACTCAAATTTAATGAGTAAACTACTAAAAAAAATCCATGTCACACAAGTTAACTTCAATCCAAGTCATCATGTTGATGTGGAAAATTGAATTACTAAATTTGACTAAGGCACACGTAAAATTTAGTCTTTCTTGCTACAATTTCTAACATTTTCATGGGCTCCAAAATGTGAGGGGTTGTGGGCACAAACCCAAATTTTGGGTTTCTTTTCCCTAACCGATCCAATTTTTTCCCAATGTTGCCCCAATATATGAAAATATGGGTTTCTACCCCTTTATCAAGACTATAGCCTACGATGTTAGATATGCTAGTTCGTCCTCTCTTAGCCCATCAATTTGGGGAGGAAATTATATTCCTCACTTCCCAAAATTACTTTCCCTCAAGAAATTGAAAATTGGGATGTTGTAAGACTCATTCTCCTTCCCATGCAACGTCATCTTCTGGAAGATTCTTCCATCTAATAATATATTATAAAATTACCCTCACCCTTAGTTTCCTTTTTTTTACTGCCATGATTCCTTTTGGGGTTAACTCCAATTGTCCCTATTCATCCAAATTGGGTAGTTCGATAGAAGTAGTGACCTATTTCTAATAACCTTCGTGAGAAGACATTATGGATTCTACTTTCTTTTGGCAGTTATAACTCATATGCCACTTCTCCCATTTTTCAGAGAACTTTGTAAGGTCCACTAAACCTTGGCTTCGTCTATTCTGCATCGCTTTTCTTGAGTGTAGATTTCCTATATGGTTGCAACCTCAAAAATATAAGGTCTCCTACCTAAAATATGTGTTCTTTTTAGTGCTGATATGGGTACATCTTTTTCCAGTTTTGGGTAGCCTGCATGTTTTCTTTGAGTGTCCCGAGAAATCCTAGCTTTCTTGTATCCAATATTTATCTAATGGGGCTCCACTATCTTTGAATACAATGTCAATAAATGATGGAGCATCGTAACTGTATGGCGCTCTGAATGGTGACTTCCCAACAGACCAATGAGAAGTGGTGTTGTAGCAATTCTCCCCTAGCTATAGCCATTTGATCCATGTTTTTTGCTGACCAATAACGTAGTTACATAAGTATCCCTCAATCCATTTATTCACAATCTCTGTCTGGCCACCTGTTTGCGGATGATAACCAGTGCTCAGGGTTAATTTTATCCCTACTATCTTGAAGATTTTCTGCCAAAATAATCCCATAAACTTGTTATCCCAATCACTGACTATATTTTTAGGCAATCCGTGAAGTCTGAAAACTTCTTTAAATAACAATTATGCTATCTGTTTGGCCGAGTTATCAGTTGGAATTGAAAATAAATGTGCAAATTTTTTCAAATTGCCAACCATTGTATAGATGCAATCTTTGCCTTGTGCTTTGGGTAGTCTTGTAATGAAGTCCATTGATATGCTTTCATATTTTTTCCCTAGAGTTGGTAAAGGTTGGAGTAAACCTGCACGGTGTGTTTGCTCGATATTATTTTGTTGACATGCCATGCATTCCTTGATATATTTTAATACATCATCTTTGATACCTTTCCATGAAAATTTCTCCTTGATCTGTTGGTAAGTTTTGAAGAATCCTTGGTGTTTAGCTGATGGTATGTCATGTGTAGACTTCAAGGCTTTTTCCTTAAGCTTAGATTCAGGAACCGAGAATATCCTATCTTTATAGTAAATAATATCATTTACTATATTGTACTTGTCATCTTGAATGAGTTTGTCTGTCATAACACAAGTGTTGTAGGGAATTATGCTCATATGAACCTGTAAACACCCTCTCAAGTCTTCTTGGAAACTTGAGACATACAGGGTAAGGGATGGACTATTCTAAGGCTTGACTCTTTTAATAATGCAGAGAGCAAGATGGGGATTGTCTGAATCTTTCAAATATAAATGGTGTAGAAGTTTTCCTTGTGTGATGTTTCAGGTGGATACCCCACCCATGATTAGGGACTATAAAACAAATAGATGGTAAGTGTGAGAGTAATGAGAGGATGGAGACTAGAATAACAATCACAAGGATAGAAATATATTACAATAAAAGAATGAGAGATCAAAAGACGAGGAAAAAATTATAATTAAAGAAATTGGTAAAAATGATTTAACGAGGTTAAATTGCAATTGAGAATGTAGTAAAAAAAATAAAAAATTAATATATTTAATTTTTTACTTTATATAAAAAATTATATTAATTGGTCAATAATTTAAAATTTTTAAAATAATTAATTTTCAATTTTAATTTATATAAATAGACATTGTATTTATTATTATTAACTAGAGAGAATTTAATCAAAACTTAAGAATATAAAAAACATATTTTTAATTATTAATTTAATTGATTTATAAATATAAAAAAATTTGGTTGATACCTAAGGTATTAACCAAATGTTTTTATATTTATAAATCAATTAAATAAACAATTAAAACTATTATTTATATTTTTAAGCTTTGACTAAATTTTCTCTAGTTAATAGTAATACTAATAATATAAAGTTTTTAAGTATTGAGGGGTTTCCGCAGTGCATTATATTAGATATAATTTTTTGGAATTCAACTGTGTTAAGTAAGTCATTCATGTATGACTATTTCCATGATAGGTAGTCTTAGTTGACTAATTTATCATGATTTTTGAATAATCCACTTAGCACTAATTGCATTGGGTGATGCTCATAGGGGTGAAGAAGTGCAATTGAAACTAGTGAAATGAATCACATAGCATCAATCATCACTTTCGGAGCTTGCACCTGGTAACCAGGACTTCTCGGGAGGTCACCCATCCCAGATCGCCTCTAGATCAAGTGCACTTAACTATGGAGTTTTCCTCACAATCAAGCCCACTTAGCTTGCTACCCCATTTGCTAAGTGGGCTTGATTATGTGGAAAACTCCACAGTTTAGCGTGTTTGAGCCAAAGATGATCTGGGATGGGTGACCTCCCTGAAGTGCTAGTTACTGGGTGCGAGCCCTGAAAGTGATGATTGACGCTATGTGATTTATTTCACTAGTTTCAATCCCACTTCTTCACCCTTGTGAGCATCACCCAATGTAATGAGTGCTAAGTGGACTATTAAAAAATCATGAGAAATTAGTCTTACTACTACCTATCATGGAAATGGTCATAGATGAATGACTTAACGCAATTGAATCCCAAAAAATGATATCTAATATAAAGTTTATTTATAGAAATTACAATTAAAAATTAATTATTTAAATTTTTTGAAAGTATTCACTAGTTAATATAAATTTTATTTATATAAATTAAAAAATAAAAAAAATTTATTTTACTTTTTGATTGCATTTTCAATTGCAATTTAACCTTGTTATTTTTTTTACCAATTTTTTTAATTATAAAAAATTTCCTCATATTTTGACCATTTATTCTTTTATTTAATATATTTTTATCCTTGTGACCATTATTCCAGTCTTTGTCCTCTCATTACTTATATGTTTGATCATCTCTCACGCTTACCATTTGTTTCCTCTCTGGTCCCTAATTAGGGGTGGAGTGTTCGCCCAAAATGTTGTATAGGGAGAACTTCTACACAATTCACATCCGAAAGATTCAAACAATATGAATAACTGTTGAAACATCCACTCTCAAGATGGATATTGATAAGGTACGGAAAAGGTGAACCTGTGAGTCCTTGCATGTAGATTCATTGGAGTGGTCAATGTAGATGGAATAACTCCTAGCTAGCTCCAAGGGTTTGTCCTACACATATAGAAGAACATATCAAACCATTCACAACATAATAATATCATCAATCAAAACCATAAGAAATAAACAACTAAACATTACTGGATGAATCAATGCAATCAATATTCTAAACAACAATGAGATAAACACAATAACAAAGATCATGTACAACCATATGGAAGGAGGAATAATTAATCTGTATTATTAATCAGTAGAAGGAATATTACAACAACACCTCCTCTAGCTCCTAGCTCTAAAAAATCTCTCTCTCAAGTAATATCTCAACATCATAAAAATACATAGAATTCAAATCCCTTTCTCAATGGCCAAGCTCTCATTTTATAAGAACAATGGAGGCTATGGAGACTATCTGTTTATTTCTAGTGCAATTTGGGAAAAATATCTGGGGTGGATGATGTTTCCTCATGCTTTAATGATTTTATCTACTTTATAGTGCATTATTTTTTTAGGAAAAAGATATAGTTAAGGAAAAGGCGATCATATTCCACCTTTTAAGAGTTTCCTTAAGTGAACAAGAGTTTCATAATGATTTAACTCAAACCTTTTTTCCTTGTGACTAAGTGAGAATTTGATAACGAAGGTTATATGGAGAGGTAAAGCATTATAAACTAGGGTAACATTGTCCTCATAATACATAAATTGCATTATACCACATCTCTTGAGTATAAAGGGTGTGTTATAGTCTCAAATAAGCTAGAAAAGGGGTGTATTTCAACCAAAAGAATTATGATTTCCTCTGAGATGATGAGGAGGTATTTTCATAGTTAATAGATTCCCCATGAAGTGTGAGTTCAAAGAAGAAAGAGATGGTCGAAATACTTTATTAAAAATCCAAGGAGAGAGTAATCAGAGTGTTGGAACATAAGGAGGCTTGTAAAAAACAAACATATCATATATAATTCATGTCCAAAGTTGAGCATTCTCATGCTCAATATATAAAGTAGAGCAAGACACTATGAATCAATGTAGAAAATGATAGATCATGTCCACCAGCAAGTACAATTTGGATCTATGTCACAATGTAATTAGTTTGGTATAAGTTGTCCATAAACAAAATATGCAACTTGGGAGAGGAAAATGAAGGAGTTGATGTCAAAAACTCGTAGAATAGTTCAATTAGGAGTCAGTAGTGAAAATCCCTTGTTAAATGATGAAAACCAACCACTAAGCACTGAACCTCCAGGGTATTGTGATATTTCTCAATCCTATTCCCATATAATTTGTTGAAGTCATGTTGACGATGTTGGAAATCCGTCAACCAAGGGGGTCTCCCCAATGTGAATTCCCTATTATACCTCACACCATTTTGAATAGGAGCCCCATATGTAGTATCGACTTGGTTGACATATATTCTTATAATTTTCTTTGGCTCTAACTTCGAAAAAAGAGAGGGATGCACATGTACTTTCAAAAATCAAGTGAGTGTACCTAGTGAGTGTTTGATCATAGTTGTGTAAAGGTTCTTCAACTGCCGAGGGGAAGAAATGTGAGCCTCTAAGAGAGAGGTAATAGTACCACTCTAGTAGAAACACACATGAACAAAAAGAATGCATTTAACATCCAACAAGATGTGAGGGTCATATAACCAAATTTATAAAAAAACGATTTGTCTAACATCCAGTGGATTAGTCCACAAAGATGCGGAAATCATAACAATCATTACAACACATCCTCAATATGCTAAGCACTAAAATAACCAAAATAGTTCAACTACTTTAGCATAGATGAAAACAAACATGAACTACAAAAATTCAAAAAATAATATTACAAATATTCATAATCCATGCATGAAGAACGTTCTGGCCACAATGAACACTACTAGCTCCAATAGTGGAGCATTGGAGCCACTTCTTGTTCCCCAGAATAACTAGCTTGTCTCTCTAATGCCTTGTGGGATGAGCCAAGGTGAAAAATCATTTTCTCATACAATGAGGGTGTATATATAATCAAGAGGTGATGATTCACCTTCCTTGTGACTCTTTAACTACCTTCATGAATTTTTGACTTTGTCATGTCCCCATTTTTATTTTCCCCTATAGTACAACCAAGGTGGATTTCCAAGGCACGGGATGGTCAGGTCACGGGAGCCTGTTTATGTCATCAGGGGCTTCGAGGGAGTTTTGAGGATTTTTTTAATGTATTTTGATGGCATTCGATTGACATATTATATCATCCACACAACTTTCCTTTCTTTCTGTTGCATTCCAACAACGTTTAGAGAACATGGTTATTATTAGGCCCGACTTAATTAATTTCACTTGACGTGGTTTTCCAGGAGATATATTTGATGGAATACCTCATTGTAATAGCTTGTTGGAATCAGAATGAGAAGATCTAGAGGATGGGATGTTGAGAAGTTACTTTCAGTGATAAGAGAGAGTATGGTGGGATAATTACCATTTTCCTTGATTAAAAATGGCTTTAATTAGTCATTTAATTAAGGAAAAGTAATTAATTGTGAGGAAAAGGCCAAAAGTGACTTAAGTGAACTAAAATGAAATCAAAAGGTCACTTAAGATAAAGTCAATGTAGGAGTTTCTATAATAATAATAAAATAATAAAATGAGATTCTTCTAAAGGCTTGGCAATTTATCTATGGAGATCTATAAAAGAGGAGGACACCATTTTGAGACATTTGGAATTTGTGTATGTTCTTTGTGGTGAGGTTTTGAGAACCCGGTTCTAATCCAAGTTTATGCAGGAACACAAAAAAATACAAATATAACCATAAATACAAAGATGCAATGGAAATAACACTCCATTTAACTAATATCAAATAACTAAAATTTGTTTACAGACAGAATGGAAATAAACTAGCTGGGGCGTTGGTAGCTTATCTTTGAGAAGAGATGTGGCGGTTACATGCCTCTGAACTCTATGTTACAATGAGTCTTTAAGGCCTATATATTATTGAGAAATAATGGAAAAACCTAAACATCCAAAAACCTAACCCTATGAGATAAAACACCAGACTGTGGACCTCGTTGGGGTAAATTGGTACATAAATTTCTCGGGGTCATAACTTTGGCATAGTATCTCCGTTTGACACACATGATACATTGTTAGAAATATATATCCGAGGACTACAAAATAACAAATAATATTGAGTCTAGAACAAACTCATATTCACTAGAGGTTTCATGCCCAAAAAATTTCGTTTAGGGCCTGAAAACGGCTTCAGAAGTTTACGACCCAAAAAAATGCCAAAAATAGTAAATTATGCTACAATTAAGGAAATTGAAAAACTGAAAGAAACAATTGGGGGGGTCCAAGTGGAATAGGTGGGTGGCCACCAACATCCACCTAGATCAGGTTCTCTACTTTAGCAGTAGCCCTAAGACAAAAACCCTCTAGTGATTCAGTGAGAGTGGTCGAGCACCCAACTCTTCCCTTGGTGAATTGATCTGAAATTCACAGGTTGCAGCTATTGTTTTTAGTTCACATTTTGATGGTCTAATTCAGTGTTGTAGCAAATATATTTTGATTCATTACCTCTGCCATTTCCATTTTTTGTACCAAAATTTTCTATATTAATAAAGTAAGGTTGACATCCTTTACATGTTTATATTGCCTAATATTCAGTTGCAGATTATATTTCCCGTTTTTATGTAAATTTTGTGGTTTATGTTGTACAAATTGTTTATGGTGTTAACAACTTCAATTTTTGAAGCTATTTTCCACAAATTTTACATGGAAATCTTTTGTTTATGGATGAAAAATTTATCTAAAGTATTTCTGAGTTAAAATTTCAAGAATGTTCCAAATTTTTGGAATTTAGGAAATTAAAGTGGTATCAGAGCCTTGGTCTTGGTTCAGCCTGCAGGGTTTCAATTTCAAGGGTTTTAGATTATCCGCAGTAATATGAAATGTGTTGAATTATATAATTTTCTCATTCTAGAGTTCAAGGTTTAATTTTGAAGGTGTCTGATCCATTGCAGGAAGGTGTCTGATCAATATTTAAAACTCACACAAACTTTTATTTTCTTCACTAATTTCTATATGCGAGTTTACTTAATCCAACTGGCATATGTACGTGCCTTTCATTAAGGAAACTTGTGTATGCCAAATGAACTTATTATTTAGTTAAATATTTAGTAACTTTACTTATACCAGTGCATCATTCATTCATCAGACATTTAGTAGGCATAAAACATGTGTAGTAAGAACAAAATAAACCATCACACATAAGCATCACACATGAACACCAGGATTTAAGGTGGAAACCCAATGTGGGAGAAAACCATTGATTCTGTTGTCTCTATCTACAATATTTATTATATAGAAAATTGCTTACAATATTGTACTGGCACAGACTCATATCAGCATGCAGGCACCCACCTTCAGAAGGTTGCAATCTTCACTCGTTCTCCAGTTGCCACTGGAATGGATCTCCAACCCCATGAACTCGTTTACCAGCAACCACTGGAAGGGAGCTTCGACCCGTTACTCTTTTTTGCCAACCACTACTCTAAGGGATATACAACCCCCTGATTTGATCACTAGTTCCCATTGGCAGGAAGCTTTGACTTCCTCATTGAACACTCCAAATCTCAGCACCACTGCAGACCACGTTTCATAAGTTTTCACATTGGATCCACCTGTTTTAGTACATCAAAAATTGTAGAACACTTTGCATCACATAATCCGAAAACTGAAACTAATTACTGAACCCAACGCATTCTCCAAATTACTGAAAACAACCATTGAACCAATAAATCACCATCCACTGAAGCAAACAATCACTCGACCAATCATCAACTTAAGTCAAACAAAAGAGAGAGATCACTGTGACTAGATTATCATAAATGAACCCAAAATACTGTATCAACACACTGAATCAATTGCAACCCTAAACATTCATATATCAAAATCTACATTCTACTTTACTTAAGGCAACCCATGTGTATACAGGATTTTATGTACTACAACCTACGTACAGATCTCAATTACTAAGTACTTAAAATAGTTACTCTGAATCAGTCACAAAATTGGACAGAGACATTTTGAAGTATTCTGTTAGATTACAGATCTCTGAACCCTCATATAGTCAACATCATCAAGTATCCTTTTCAACCAATCAACATGCACCCAATTTCAACTTCATCATTCAAAGAGTTCTACTTTAGACATTGTTACTAAACCCAGATCAAGATGAAGACATCATTGACAAATAACATAAATACATCAACACTGCCCTGATTAATAAGTCATTTATAAGCAGAAACCCTTCGTTTATGTACACGCTTTTCATGAGGATTTTCTGCGTATAGATGTGTTTATCGAGAACTAAACCCGTGTATGGTTATAAACATACTTCAAAATACATACGCTACTTTGCAGAGTCGAACCTATGTGTGTACATTGTTTTCCAGTGCCAAACGTACAGATATGCAAATTTCAACTTATAACAATGTTGAACATCACAACTTCAGACATACCCAAATCATGACATTCAAGATAATAAAAAGACGCCAAATCATAGATCTAATCAACCCATAAAAAAATCATGCAATAGATAGTTATTTCAGGTCTAGAGATCCCGATCCATCATTTTATTCATGAGTGCGTCTTTATCAATCAACTATAGCCCATTCCATACAAATATACTTTAGATTGAAGTATTCATTCATTTCCCTTCCTCATGCACCCCTAGGACTTTGATTTTCACCTGCTTATATAGTTTGAGCCTTAGCCAATACCATGAGCCAAAAATACACAAGTGTCGATGGTATTATTGGATGGGATCAAATAGCCATTACTGCACTCAATATTTTGGGCTAATACCATGGTAAAGACCCTTGGTATTGTTAAAATTAGTACACCAACACATACACAAATTTTCTTCTCTTTAACCATGTGTATACATGACTTTTCTTCACCAAAACTGCGTATACACAACTTCTGTGTATATTATGTGTATATAAATGACTTGGCTTCATTGAACCTATGTATACACCTATGTATATGCTGCTTCCCTTCATCAAGCCTACGTATATACATGAATTGAACCCGTGTATACATATTCATATACATGACTTTCCTTCATCAAACCTGTGTCACACCTCTTGAAAATTTACCTTCATCATTCCTATGTCACTGACTGGTATTCCTTTCTATGTCACATTTGAATTGGCCTGTAGATACATCAAGTTTACATCTTCAAAAAGTAGGTTTTTATAAAAAATCAACTCATCAAGTAGGTTGCCATCAAGGACAATACATTACATCATAATTCCAAAAATCTCCTCCTTTGGACTTGATGGCAACCATGTTGGTGTTTGATCACCACAAATTGTAGATACCTGCTAGAAACATCAACATGAGAATTATTCAAACGCCAAGTTACTCTCCCCCTTTGACATCAAGGGAAAAGGGCGAACCAAGGCTGAAACAAGGATTCTCTTTCCTTGTAGATATAAGAGCTATGTAGATCTGATTTGCACTATACTGACCATGCTCCCCTGAGCACATGCTAAATCTTCAGATATATTTTCAATGAATTACATGACTTGATAACTCAACTGAGTATGACCTTTCCTATCACCAAGGACTCATACTTACATCAATCACCCAACGAAGTGGGATTACATATTTGACACGGCCATCCAGCCAAGTGGGATTACATATTTGACATGGCCACCCAACCAAGTGGGATGACTTCAAAGTCCATGCATGACTAAATATGATAATTATTACATCATAGGTCTCAAAATGACCTTTACATCAATTTACATATATGGCTTCTATAACCAAGACCAAAATACCTCAAGAGTGAGAGATCAAGACCATGATCCACAACCATTATATACCAGAAAACATTTGCACCATAAGTATATGTCAGCAATAGCATGTGTAAATTTCAATATCATCAACCTGTGACCAGGTCTACAATATCAAAATCATAAGATCTTTCCGTAGAGGTCAATTATCAACCTAATCTATTGACTTCATCAAAGACAACTTGCCCTTTTTTCCTTTGTAGAAACATATGTGGGAACCAAGTATATCATCATGAAAATAGGATAAAGCAGTGAAGCATCATACATATAGCATGAGTAAACACCATAGAAATGCATTGGCAACATATATGATAACCAATCAGTAGCCATGTCTCCAAGTATCATCCAACAGTTGTAGAATAAGCATATAAATAACCAAGTGTTGTAGCAACATCATATTCTTGCCCCAATATTCAAGAAGAATTATCATACTAGAGCCACTTCATCAATAATCAATATGTATCAACCAATCATCCCCATGATCTCTTATCACCAAGGTCTTCATGTTTTATATTTATTCCATTTTCATAATCATGATGTAACATGTGTAGGAATCAGACATCATTCATGACAGTAATCATTAGCAATAAGATATGCATGTTCTTTCCTCGTATCTGAATCATTAGTCATGCATTAACTCCACGTGTGTAGATAAAGATAATATTCTACAAAATATGATCAAGGCTCATCCATAATATGATCATAAGGAATCCATGTAAAAGTATAACATTATTCAAGCATCAAAAGTAATAAAGAATAAGTAAACATAATTCCAACAATGCATCATTAGCTGTAAGGCTAATGCTCCCCTTGAACCTGTGCTACCTGTTCATAGTCAAGTCTGACCACATCAACTCATTCATCAAAGCATCTCCATAAATCAGATAATCATGAATGTGAAAATCATAATTCAATCCCATATCAACAGAATATACCCATCATGCGTCCAAGGAAATCAAATCATAACTATTAGAGGGATATCAGAGTCTGTCCTTGAGTCTGTCCCATTATTTCTCCATAAGAGAAAAACATATGTGACTGTATGCAAATGAACACATGTATATACACAGTTTTAGTTCATCTCACATAGAGAAAGTGAAATACTAAAAATTTCACAGCTTTAGCTCCCCCTAAGCTTGTACATTATGTACATGTCTTCAGTTGACACATCAGATGCTCTGTCAGAAATAAAATCAAATAACATTAACATACCAATATTCATATATTGAATTCATTGTTAACAATATTCTTTCAGGAATGATGGACTGCAATGGGCATTGTCTTCTTTCAGTCTGAGTCAAAATTATCCTTATATTTGCGAGAGGTCATATCTTTAAACACATATAATTTATCAGCGTTTCTGTATCCCCTTGCTATGACCTCACTAGTTTCTTCGTCCATGACCTTGCATTTGACTGGTGTGAACGAAATTACATTTACTTTATCTGCCATTTGGGCTACACTCAATATGTTTTGTTTTAGGCCTTGAACTAATAAAGTATCAACTGTCTTTCTATTTTTGTTAATTATGGCTCTACCTTTTCCCAAAACATTTTTTGGATAATCATTTGAAAGAATAACCTTACCATATTTATTTTTCTTGAGAGACTCCATATTACTCTTATCACCAATCATGTGATGAGAACATCCGATATCTATGTACCATTCATCCTCTTTTTTAATGCATAGAGAGAACGATCACATCTAATCTCTTCTTATTTCTGTTTGTTAACATGAATGTTGGTGGATCCATCTTTATTCGGTCTTATGGTATCATCTGTATGTCTTCCTTATTTTCTTTGATGATTCATTGATTTGTTCCTACATTCCTTCTCTACATGCCCAAACTTGTTACAAGCATAACATCTTATGTGACCAGAAAAGGGAGTAGAGGAATCAAAATAAGTTTGCCTCATGTTCCTTATATTTCAATCAATAGTTTTATGTCCAAATTTGTTGCATGAAAAACAATAACCCTTAAAGAAACCTGAGTACCTAGGAGTTGATGATCTTTCTATGTAGTGTCTATTTGTCTGCAACCAAAACAATCTGCTTCTGCAATTGGCTGCAACATGTCCATAATTATGACATATTAAGCATTAAAAATTATTGATCAAAGGAGAGAATCAATTTATACTTCTATAGTTAGGTGCGAAATATTTATTATTCATGATTTTCAGTTGACCTTTTATCTCTTTAAACACTTCTGGTTTTGTATTGATATCCTTTGAATATTTTGCATTGTCTTGTGAACTAGATTCTCCTTGAATAGTTTTGTGAAAACCAAGACCAAATTTAATGGAAGGAGACCTTTTACTAGTAAGAATATTATCCAGAATATTAGTACTATCTTGAAATCTCAAGTGTTTTTCCTTTTATTCTAATTTACCTTTTAAAATATTTACCTCAACCTCCAATCTTTGGCACTGCTTCTTCTGAACATTCTTCGACCCTTATTCCTTCTTCTACTGAGAGGGGGAGGGGGGGTGGGGGTGAATAGGTATTTAAAACTCACACAAACTTTTGTTTTCTTTACTGATTTCTAGATGTGGGTTTACTTAATCCAACTAGCGTATGTATGTGCCTTTCATTAAGGGAACTTGTGTATGTCCAACGAACGTATTATTCAGTTAAATATTCAGTAAATTTACTTAAAGCAGTGCATCATTAATTCATCAGAAATTTATTAAGAAGGAAACATGTGCAGTATAAAGAGAAGAATAAACCATCACACATAAGAAATACATATGAACACCAGGATTTAAGGCGGAAACCCAATGTGGGAGAAAACGACCACTGTTGTCATCTCTATCTTCAATATTTATTATATAGAAAAATGCTTACAATCTTGTACTGGTGCAGATTTATACCAAAACGCAAGCACGCACCTACAGAAGGTTGCAACCTTCACTCATTCTCCAACTTCTACTGGAAGGGAGCTCCAACCCCTTGATCTCGTTTACCAGCCACCACTGGAAGGGAGCTTCGACTCCCCGCTCTCATTTACCAACCACTACTGGAAGGGAGCTACAACACCCTAATCCAATCACCAACTCCTACTAGCATGAAGCTTTCCTTTGTGAAGACTCCATCCCTCAACACCGCTGTGGACCACGTTTCATAAATTTTCACATTGGATCCACCTGCTTTAATACCTCACAACTTTTAGACCACTTTTCATCACATAATCCATGTTGAACCCTTCAACATCATATTAGCTAATATCAAAAACTAAAAATAATTACTGAACCCAACACATTCGCCCAGTTACTGAAAACAACCATTGAACCAATCAATAACCATCCACTAAAGCAAATATTCACTTTCCCAATTATCAACTTAAGTTGAATAGAATAGAGAGATCACTATGACTAGATTATCATAACTGAACCTAGAATACTGTATCAACACACTGAATCAATTGCAGCCTTGAACATTCATTTATCAAAATGTATATGCTACTTTAATTAAGTCAACCCGCGTGTATACGCGCTTTTATGTACTGCAACCTGCGTATAGATCTCAATTGCTATGTACTGAAAATTGTTACTCTGAATCAGTCATAGAATTGGACAGAGAAATTTTGAAATATTTTATTAGATTACAGATCTTTGAACCCTCATATAGTCAGCAACATCAAGTATCATTTTCAACCAATCAACATGCACCCAATTTCAACTTCATCATTCAAATAGTTCTACTTCAGACATTGTTACTAAACCCATATCAACATGAAGACATCATTAACAGACAAAAAAAATACAACAACATTGATCTGATTGACCAATCATTTATAAGAAGAAACCCTTCCTTTATGTACTTGCTTTTCACAAGAATTTTCCGCATATATACACTCTTATCTAGAACTAAACCCATATATATTTCTAAAAATACTTCAGAAAATATATGCTACTTTGCAGAGTCAAACCCACATGTGTATGTTCTTTTCCAGTATCAAACTTGCTTACAGATCTGCAACTTTCAACTTATAAAAATGTTGTGCATGACAACTTCAGACACACTCATATCATGACATTCAAGATAATAAAAAGATGCCAAATCATAGATCTAATCAACCCATAAACAAATCATGCAATACATAGTCATTTCAGGTCTAGAGATCCTAATCCATCATTGTATTCATGAGTGCATCTTTATCAATCGACTATAGCCCATTCCATACAAATATACTTTATATTGAAGTAATAATTCAATTCCCTTCCTCATGCACCCTTAGCACTTTTATTTTCACCTCCTTATATAGTTTGAGCCTTAGCCAATACTAGCCAAAACCAAAAAAGTACCAATGGTATTCTTGGATAGGATCAAATAGCCCTTACTGCGCTCAATATTATGGGTTAATACCATGGTAAAGACCCTTGGTATTGTTAAAATTAGTGCGCCAATACATACCTGACTTTGCTTCTTTGTACCCACGTGTATATGCGACATTTCTTCACCAAAAATGTGTATACATAATTTTGCATATATTCTACGTATTTACACGTCTTGGCTTCATTAAACCTATGTATGCACCTGTGTATACGCGGCTTCCCTTCATCAAACCTGCGTATATAAATGAATTGAACCTCTTTATACATCTGCATATATGCGAATTCCCTTCATCAAACTTGCATATACTTCTTGAACTTTACCTTCATCATTCCTCTGTCACTGACTGGTATTCCATTCTCCTGTCACATTTGAACTGATTTGTAGATAC
The DNA here is from genome assembly GCA_034641835.2 of Pinus albicaulis. Classification (NCBI taxonomy): domain Eukaryota; kingdom Viridiplantae; phylum Streptophyta; class Pinopsida; order Pinales; family Pinaceae; genus Pinus; species Pinus albicaulis. The sequence continues at coordinate 1,468,733,488 of CM076577.1, forward strand.
ATCAAGTTTACATCTTCAACAAATAGTTTGTTGTCAAAAGAGAACTCATCGAGTAGGTTGCCATCAAGGAAAACACATTACATCATAATGCCAACAAAAAGGGCCCAATTATCTCTCTTGAAGATCAAATTCTTGAGTTTTTCATCAATACTTAGAGTTCAATTTCTTATTCAGAAAGCCAATAGTTGGGGCCAAAATTATTCTACCGTGTTGAATTTATCTTGATGGGTCGAAGTTATTTGTTGGGCTGAGTTTATTTGTTGGAGTCCAATTTATTTTCCCAAGACTATTTTATTTTCCAAAACCAAATTTATCTATTGGGGATGAGTTTATTTGTTGGGACATGTTTATATGTCATAACCCAGTTTATTTTTCGGAGGTTTTGCAAGATATTCATCTCATTTGAGCTGGTGATTTTGCAGTGAATTTGTTGGATTGAAGTGTAGGAGCATTGTGGTACAAATTTATCCTATTTGGAGCATTGTGCACAATTGGGTTGAGTATGAAACTTGCACTAAATTAGGGCTTTCTGTATCTTCTGAAATATACCCAAGGTTTTTCTGGGTTTTATGAGAAGAGTCTATGGTTAAAATTTCATAATTTTCCGAGAAGTATTTGGGTTGTAAATCAACATTCCTTTAGCATGGTGTTTTATTGGTAAAATGAGTAATTCACACCACTTGGTGGACATGATCTTGGTTTGGATTTAAGCCAAACCATTTATGGATTTTTATGAATTTGGTTTGAGGAGATCCAGGTTAAATTGTTAGATTTTTTAGAGTAATATTGAGGGTAGAAACACCAATTCATCTTCAACAACATCGACATAGTTTCTAGGCAATGCGAGTTAATTATTTGGGTTATTTTTTTGGGACAAATTTAATTTGTTGTACTGAATTTCTCTTGCAGGGTCGAAATTATTTTGCTAGGATAAATTCATCTTGTTGTGCGGAAATTATTTTGCTAAAGCCTAGTTTATTTATTGGAGCCTAGTTTAATTACTGGGGTCCAATTTATTTTCCAAAGCCTAATTTATTTTTCGGAGCTATATTTATCTATTGGGACCGAGTATTATTGTGAGTAGTGTGAGGTTGTATGTGTTGGTTGAATTATTATATTGGTATGTGATAGTAGCCCTGCATTGGTATGTGCGTTATTTAGTCATAGTCTGAGTATGTTGATGCCATGTAAAGTTGAGTAGAGGTTGAGTCAAATTATGTACAACATTGTCACCCTCGTTGCAAAATGATGGTATTTGAGAGACTTTTGAAAATCTTAGAAAAAAATTTAATGACTTCAAAAGAATTTGGTACCTGCTACATTTTTAAAAATCACTTGCACTAGGTACTTGGAGCTACAATGCTTCCTTGGATAGAAGATAAAAATCGAACAAAAAACCCTTTTCAAAGGGGATACATTCCATCCTACAACTGGAATAGATAAGGGATTTTCAAAAAGAGTTGGAGGTAGGGAATTGGCTCTTTGCACTTGGATATAATTTGAAGAACCTAAAGATGACTGCAAAAAATTTCCTTAATTTGGTGAAGTTGGATTCACATATTTCTAAAGTTAGCCAATCAGATTCAAGGGTCCTAAATTGGGCACTTAAACCAAAAATTCTTGCTTTGATTCAGCGAAGATTCTTGGAGCATCCTTGTGAAGGAGTCATACTTATAGTAGCTTCTTGTCTCAATGAGATTATCATAATAATTTCACCTATGCTTCCTTATCATGATGAAATTATGGGGAAAGTTTTCCAGCTAATAGAATAGAATCTTCAGGATCTACGTAACATCTTGGGTCTTTCCATTGAGTAGATGTTCAAGATATTAGAAATCATCGCTAGAGTCATGGGTAACCATGATGCCATTTTCAAGATGCTACAGTCTAGGTTGTTGGCCATTTGGAGAAAGGAGAAATTTGTTTGACTAGTTGCTTACGAACTAGATGAAAGGTTGGTTAAAAAAAATTTAAAATTGTTTAAGAAGTAGCTAACTAAGGAGGAATTGGGGAGGTTGCGAATTGATAGGGAAGAAAAATCTCAAACATACAGCAAAAATGAATTGAGGAGGAAGGGTCTTTTCTTCAATTGCAATGAAACTTGGGGACCTGACCACTCATGCTTGAGTGACACAAAGGAGATAGTAGGGGTAGAGGCATAGGAGATTCGTCCTAACTTTTAGGATGATGATTCCTATTTGGATGAGTCGATGGGGCCATATGAGGATGTGAAGTGTGAGAAGTCATGTGAAGCTGTTGACAACAAGCTAGATTTATATTCCAGTGTGTATGAGGAGTAGTCAGTGGAGCTTATGGGGGCATTCAAGGCGATGAGTCACCAGTGACTATTTAGCATGAGCAACATATGGTGGGGCATGAGTTAGTTGAGAAGGATGATATGCACAAGATTCATGATGAGCCTTTTGTGGAGAGCTAGTTGGAATTTCATGTTGAGCCCATGGTAGAGGAGGATGAGCACCCATCTCTTGGACTATCCATTGATGAGGATCATGTAGATACACCCTGTATGATGCAAGAGTCACCATTTTTGGAGATTCCTTTGATAGTCCCAGTTAATGCATTGGTGGAGACAATTTAGCATACAACTGTAGGGCCATATGCTGATGAGGTGCCAAGAAACACAAAGATACCCACCATTGATGAGGCGTTGAGAGGCACATCCACCATTGATGAGACATAAATGTACCCAAAGTTGTGTTCGAGTTTATTGATATTGGTTGCCCATAACATTTCCATTATTTCTAGCTCGACCTTCTAACATTGAGAAATAAGGACACAACACTTCGAGAGACCATTCTAGAATAGAACAAGGAGCTGGATGGCATGAGAGAAGTTTGTGCTGAGATAGTGGCCAAGATGACTCACATTGGGGAATGGTTGGATTCCCTAATAATATATCTAGAGGAGTACACATTGAAGCATCAGAGAAACTCTCTTCAGGCATACATAGGTGGGGTTGATAGCACTGTTAGGTTACCTTTGCACATTGGGGAGAGAGAGGCAGAGTTACCTAGTCAGACTTCATGTGTTGAACAATACAGTGAGATGAGGTGACACGAATTGTGCAGGGAAAAACATTGCATGTTGGGTTTTTGCGTGTATTTGTATATGTGCATTAAACCCTTCCCTTAGGGTTGGATGGCGAGATATATTGAATTTGTATTGCACAAATAACCAACAGGGTGGTAGAATAGAGGAGCATGGAGTTCCTTGTGAGACGAGGGAGATGGCAGTACATCCATCTTTGGGTACACCCATTGATGAGGTGAAAATAGATGCATCAATAGCCAACAAAGCTACAACATTTTTTGGCAACATCCCTCTCAAGGAGTATATAGACAAGGCTTGCAACATAACTTGCACACTTTTTCCCATTATAGGGAGAGGAGCAGGATTTCTTGGACATATCTTGTTGATGGACCAGAAAGAGCAACGTCAGTTCGATATGGTGCAACATAGGGGACTTGTTCCATATATAAGTGCCTACACATCTGATCCCTCCCATAGGATGGATTGGTGGGAGATCATGAGTTGGTATCCTATTGATGGAGCAATATTTTTATTCAGGGACATAGTGCAACAAGATCCCTTAGGAGTGAGGGATACTTCATGTTTTAATTAGCAGTGGGATGTAGGTCATCAACTCATTAATTTTCCAACACAACACCAACATCTTGGGATTGACCGTGGTTTATGCCGGGGATTGGATTGGAGAGAGGTGATGAGTTGGTATTCTACTCATGGAGAAACATCTACGGTCAGAGACAGATCACATCTTGAGCCATGGGGGATGGACGACAATGATTAGTTATGGTGGTTTTGGGATTGAGGTGGATCCATGGATGGAAGATTGAGACTGTGGTTTGTTTGGGATACGGGTATTGAGAGATCCATTCATGTTTGGATTGCATGGAGGCATGATGTGGTCCAGTGGTCCATATGGGATATTAGTATCAGTCTGTAGATGCCTCTACAAAGGACATGTATGGATTTCTTAAGTGCAAGAAATCTTTGGGCGGGAGGATTTTTCATGTCCCCATCTTTATTTTCCTCTATAGTACAACCAAGGTGGATTTCCAAGGCATAAGATGGTCAGGTCATGGGAGAAGGTTTATGTCATCAGGGGTTTTAAGGGAGTTTTGAGGATTTGTTTATGGGGTCCGATGGCATTCACTTTCCATATTATATCATCCGCAAAACTTTCCTTTTTTTTTTTCATTCCGAAAAATTTCAGAAAACGAGGTTATTATTGGGCTTGATTTAATTATTTTTTCTTGAGGTGGCTTTATGGGAGAAATATTTGATGGAATACATCAGTGTAATACCTCGTTGGAACCATAATGAGAAGATCTATAGGATGGGTTGTTGAGAAGTTATTTTCAGTGATCACAGAGAGTATGGTGGGATATTTACCATTTTCCTTGATTAAAAATGGCTTTAATTAGTAGTTTAACTAAGGAAAAAAAATTAATTGGGGAAAAATCCAAAAGTGACTTCAGTGAAATAAAATTAAATTAAAAGCTAATTAAGATAAATTAAACGAAGGAGCTTCTATAAAAATAATAAAATAATAAAAAGAGATGCTTCTAGAGACTTGGGGATCTATCTATGGAGATCTATAAAAGAGGAGGAAACCATTTGGAGACATTTGGAATTTGTGTATTGTCTTTGTGGCGAGGTTTTGAGAACCTGGTTATATACGTCTATAGTAGCCCCAAGACGGAAACACTCAGGGGATTCAGTGAGAGTGGGCGAGCACCCAAATCTTCCCTTGGTGAATTCATCCAAAATTCACAGGTTGCTGTGATTGTTTTTAGTTCAGATTTTGTTGGCTTGATTCAATGTTGTAGCATATATATTTTGAGGCCATTACCTAAGCCATTTCCTGTTTTTGTACCATCACTATATATATTAATAAAATAAAGTTGAGATCCTCTGTATGTTTATATTGCCTAATATTTAGTTGCAGATTCTATTTCTTGTTTTGCCGTAAATTTTATGGTTTATGTTGTGAAAATTGTTTTAGGTGTTGATGACTTAAAATTCTGAAGTTATTTTCCACAAATTTTACATGCCAATATTTTTTTTATGGATGGAAAATTTATCTGAAGTGTTTGTGAGTTAAAATTTCAAGAACGTTCCAAATTTTTGGCATTTGGTACATTACAGACTTCCTATGACTTTTCGACTTCACATGAATCTTCATATTATAAACATGTCCTTTAGAATTCCACTTTACAATACATTTTGAATAGATAATTACATAATCCACAATAATGATGTGGAATATGATGACTTGTGATAGGACATGACATGACACTAATGCGATGGATTGCATGGTGATGTGGTATTTCCAAGCTATCCTTCTTGTTGCTTCTTTTTTCTGTCTTGAATAAGTGATGTATCCAATGCTTCATCTTCATGCGAATTAGGTGAATCAGGTGGAGTCTTCACGCAGTCCTGATCTTTGGTATTTTGTTGTAATCCAATGTTCTTTCATATTCTTGTCTGATGATCATCCTTTCTCCTCAGCTCCTTAGGTGTCTTCTAGCATGATCCCATTCTCCATCTCCTTCTTCATCATCTTTCCATAGCATGATAGAGTTCCTACATATGAAATCCACTCATGACAAGATGACATCAGTCCAAAAAACCCTATTCTAAAATGTTGCATGATGATCCAGTGACTGAGCTAGAACCGGGTGGTAGGCCAAGTGGTAAGCTCAATTACTGTGCAATTATGCAACTCAGGAAGTCAAGGTTCAGGCTTGAGCCTTGAGGCTATGCAATGCATAGTTCAGGCTTGGACGTACGCATTTAGGGAGCTCAAGGAGCAAGGCTGAGGGCTTAAGCATTGATTTTTCCCATTGCCCAGTTCTGAAAGATAGAGGAGCCTAGGTGATTGCAAAATTGTGCAGTTCAGGAGCTCATGGTTGAGGCTTGAGGCTTGAGACTGTGCAATGGCGCAGTACTGACTAGGAAGGAGAGAAAATTGCATAGTTTTTGGATTTAGTGAGCTGGGATGAGGGGTTTTTGCATTGTTTCAATGACAAACATGAACATGAAAACAACACTTGTGACAATGAAAGTGTGCAAAAGAAAAAATTGGATAAACTCACCAAAATAGAAGTAATATTTCAAATAAAGTGAGGGAATGTCTATGTTAGTGAGAATTGACTGTGGGTGTGGATTAGACATCGCACAAGAACAATATTTATGGATTGTTTTATGATTGTTCAATATTGCGTAATAGAATGCGCTCATGGACTTGTTTCAGACTAAGCATGTTTGAGAAAGTGACTTCGAAGGAAGCTCAAAAGCATCAACTGACCAAGAAGTGATTCCAGAATAACCGATGTCAAGATCCACAGTAGGCTCCGAAATTCGAGTGTACGCAGAATTTTGGAGGGTGTTTGTCACAACGACAACACTTGACGACACATTGGTAGAACTTCAACTTATCTGCCTTGGTTAAATATTTCTTGTAGGGTCAATTTCTTCAGGAAGTATTGGCTCATCATTGATATTACCATGGATTTCTTTTAAAATTGAAATTTAGGTCCAAATTCCACCTTTGGACAACTCATTTTATGGAGATGATGATTGCATTAAATTCCTCTTTTCAAGAGGACCAAAATTTATCTAAAGATCATCTCATTTGGACAAGTGGAATTGTGATTTTGAATTTATGTCCACACATATGCAAATTGTCCAAGTCAGCCCATCAACATATAAGCTCAAGAATCCCAATGGACATTTCTCTTCACCCACAACAAATTGTATAAATACAAGTGACCTTACACCTCATTTGGCATCATCATCACTCACACATTCTTCTCTCTCTTCATATGATTGGTCTGTACAACTATTGGGAAACTTCTCTCTCTCACACCCGTGGTAAGGAGGACGATTTTTCTGGGTAGAATTGTAGGCTGAAATTTCAGACTTTTGTGACAGGTTTGACCATCATTCACCGAGGAATTTATAACTAAATTTGACTGCGTGGGGTCAAAGGTTTGATTTTTTTAGGCCACATATCTAGGCACAAAAAATGAGAAATTATGGGTTGATTAACATGTGTTGACTTCAAGGTTTACTATAGTTTGATCGAAAAAAATAACAATAATTTTCTCTCTCCTTTGACCAAGTTTGACCAAGTTGTTTTGGGTTGAATTTGACCTCCTGATCAGGTCGAGTTTGACTAAGGAAGGCCGAGATTCTTTGAGGAATATTTTTTGTTTTTTTACCAGCATTGAATTTCTGGTTAGGATGAATTTTCACTGCAGTTGATTTCAAAATTTGACAAGGTTGTTTTGACTTTGAATTAGGCAATTTAGTTTGATTGTTGTACTTTCTCGCTGTGTTGAAATTTTGATATAATAATAAGAATAATTGATCAAAGGGTTTTCCCTTCATTGGGTTTTTTCCTTGGCATCTGCCAAATCTAGTGTTCTCTTGTCTTGGTTTGTCTTCTGCATTTTGTTTAATGTTTTATCTACTTTTACTGTCAATGTTATTAATGGTTAATTTGATTTCTTCTGGAAATAATTGGAAATTATCATTTGGATGCTAAAGAAACATTGAAGTAAAGTGTGCTAAGCATATAACATACCATTTTAAACTGAAATTAACATGGTATCAGAGCCGAGGTGAAGACAAAGCCCAAGAAAGAGAGAGAAAATAAATCACAAAGTAAGATCTGTTGGACAAGGAAAAACCTCAGTGGATTTTACATATTACTTCAACTTTGAGGATAAGCTCAATGATAAATCTGACTATCATGCATGGAAGATTTGTTTGGATTTAAATTTGGAAGGGAATGATGTTATGGAATATGTGCAGGGAAATGTGGTGTAGCCTCCTTCAAATTGAACGTCTACTTCTATGACAAAGTATAAGAAAGATGAGGTCAAAGCTAAGAAAAATATCAGAGACTCCATTCAAAAACATTTAGTTGCACACATTTATGATTTAGGAATATCTAAGGATATGTATGAAAATTTGGTTGGGATGTTCAAAGGAAATAATGCAAATTAAATCCTCTTTCTCAAGAACAAGTTGAAGGACATCAATATGGATAGAGGGGAGTCTATCATAATCCTACTTCATAAGGATTACTGAAATAAAAAATGGTCTTCTATCTATTGGATAAGTTGGTGCTGACAGGGAACTCACTCTTATTGCTCTTGAAGGTCTCCCACCAACATGGGATGTGTTTAACACCACTATTGTTAACAATGGCATGATTCATGGTTTTTACAAAGTATTAACTACATGCACTCAAGAAGAGACAAGAATGATGGAGAGAGAAAAGCCTTCAAATGGAAATGAGCCCACTACATTTTCTACTCATGGAAAGAGGAAGAACAATTCTGGTCCAAAGAGACAAGGTCAAGGATTCAAGAAGGGATTCAAAGAAGGAAGAAAGGGAAGGTGATACAATTGTAACAGGTTTGGCCACTATGCTAGAAAGTGTCCTCATAAGAAGGATACTCCACGTGATGATGACAACAACAACAATCACATCAATTTCAAAGGAAGTGGAAATAAAAGGAACAAGAGATTAAAAAAAAGGAAATATAAATGCTCCTGCTACTCGATACGGTAATGGTTAACCCCCCAAAAGGACATGAAATTCTAGGCATGAGGAAACTAATGTTGTAGAAAAACAAAAAGAATTTCATCTTATTTCCTCTCTCACTACTGCCTCTCCTTTGGACACCTTGGATAATTGGTTGATCGATAGTGGTGCCTCAAGGCACTTCACTAGGTACAAGGAGGCCCTCTAATTTGATTGAAAATAAGACTAATTTGGAGATCATACTTGGAGACAATGCCACCTACCCCGTGAAATGGATAGGGAATTTCATCTTCACTTAAATCAAGGTCGAATCCTTCATCTACAAGATGTATTGTATGTGCCTGATTTAAAAAAGAACCTGGTACCTATTTGTGCGATGGAAGATAAAGGCTTCAAGTTAGCATTCTTTGATGGGAAGGTACGTATTTGGCAAAGAAACATGGAAGATGCATTTACAATTGGAGTTAGGGTTGAAAGTCTCTATCAGGTTGGAGGAATTCATTTGGAAGCTATGACTTTTGATAATTATTTTCAATCCGAATTATGGTGTCGAAGATTTTTTCACCTTCATTACAAAGCGTTACCTGATGTAAGAAAGATGGTAACATGCATGCCAAAATTCAACATAGATCATGCAGGTGTTTTTCAGGGTTGCGCAACTGGAAACATAGAAGGGGACCATTCCATTCAAGTGAAAGTCAAACTACTAAAATTCTTCAATTTGTCCATTCTGATCTATCTTGTATGTTTCCTATAACATCATTGGGAGGATATTTATAATATGCAATTTTTGTGGATGACTTCTCTTGCAAAAAGTGGATCTATTTATTGAATAAGAAGGATGAAGTGTTCAAATGCTTTTGTTCTTTCAAAGGCTTGGTTGAAAATTAAACATGGAGGAAGATCAAAATATTCAGGACCGACAATGGAACTGAATATGAATCAAACAAATTTAATGACTATTGTAGAGAGGCTGACATTAAGAGGGAGACCACTACTCCGTATAATCCTGAGCAAAAATGGAGTTGCTGAAAGGAAGAATAAAAAAATCATAGAAGCCACCCGTGCCATTCTTCATGACCAAATCCTATCAAATTTCTTATGGGGAGAAGGTACCAACACTTCCGTATATGTTCAAAATAGGTGCATGCATCAAATATTGGAATTCAAGACACTTGAAGAAGTTTTCAATGGTAAGAAACTTGGTGTTTCTCATTTTATAATATTTGGTTGTCCCATGTATTTTCATGTGCCTAAAGAGAAAATAAAAAAGTTAGAAGCATATGGGGAGAAAGAAACATTTGTGGGCTACAATGAAACTTTGAAGGAATATAGAATTTATGTGCCTGGTCAAAGATAAGTGGAAATAATCCATGATGTCACTTTTGATGAAGATTATTACCTTGGGAAAGTTAGAGATCTTCCTATCCCAAGGAATGACAATGATTATGACGCAGGAAAGCAGGATGAATCTCCAATAGATGAACCGATGCTCAATCTTGAAGGCCCGATGGGTCCCATTAATCCACCTCCTAGCGATCCCTCAACCTCAGGGAAAAGACCTTTGTGGCTCAAAGACACTCTCGAAGATGCTGAAAGACATATTTATGCAAGGGGGATATTTCGTGAAAGAAAGAACCCAAACAAGTACCAAGGGTACTTAGCTGCTATGAGAACCATTGTTCAATCTGAGCCATGTACGTTCAAAGAAGCCATGAAACATCAAGTATGAAAGAATGCAATGAATGAGGAGTATAAATCAATCATGAAGAATGATGTCTGGGATGTGGTTCCTAGACCTAAGGACAAATCTGTGGTCACTTCTAGATGTCTTTACAATATCAAACATAAAGTTGATGGGAGTGCTGAAAATATCAAGGCGATGTTCATTGCTCGAGGTTTTTCTCAAAAGGAATGATTGGAATACGACGAGATATTTGAACCGGTTTCTTGATAAACCACCATCCGATCTATCATTTCTATTTCCACCTCTCAAGGATGGAGCTTACACCAAATGGACGTTAAAATCTCTTTCTTGCATGACTCTCTTAAGGAGGAAGTCTACATAGAGCAACCTGAGGAGTTTTATGTTCAAGATCAAAATACACACGTATGCAGGTTGAAGAAATCCCTCTATGGGTTGAAGTAAGCCCCTAGGGCTTGGTATGAGAGGATTGATAGCTATCTTATGAAGCTGGGTATTACAAGGATTGATGATGATCCTAACCTATATTTCAAGGTTGAAAAGGACAAGCCTCTCATTTTGGTCCTTTATGTGGATGATCTCTTTCTAGTAGGTGCATACCCTCTCATTTATCAATGCAAGAGGGAGTTGTCTTCAGAATTTTAGATGAAGTACCTAAGATTGATTCACTGCTTCCTAGGCTTGGAGGTCTAGAAAAATCTAAGTGATATTTTCCTATCTTAAGGAAGATACGTTGTAAAGCTACTCGAGAGATGCGGGATGGTGGAATGCAAGTATGTATCTACTCCAATGGAACTCAACTTGAAGAAGCTATGTGTAAGTGTTGTTGGGCTTGTATTGCAAATTATTACGAGTATCAACAACTTGTGGGGTCCCTGATTTTCTTGGTAAATTCCTGTCCAGACATATGCTTCGTCGTGAATTCATTAATTCAATCTATGGTCGAGTCTCATCACATGCATTGGATTGCTTCCAAGAATCTCTTTAGATATCTCTGTGGCACAATCAACTATGGTTTGAGATACAATTCTGGGAATTTGAGGCTACATGGATATACTAATGTTGATTAGGATAGCAGTATGGTGGATCATAAGAGCACATTTGTATGTTGCTTCTCATTTGGGTCTACTTCAATATCTTGGATGAGAAAGAAGTAGAAATCGGTTTCTTTAAGCACCGATGAGGCCGAATAGATTGCTGCTAGTATGAATTGTTTTGAAGTTGTTTGGTTGAGGAATCTCTTTAGTGAGCTATTTGAGCATGTTTTGGATACCACTGTGATCTTCTGACAACCAAAGTGGGATTCACCTTTCTGAGAATCCCATGTTCCACGACCGCTCCAAGCATATTGATATCATGTACCACTTTATCTGGAATATGGTACAATGGGGAGAAATAAGGTTCCAACGCATTAGGACTGATGTGAAGGTCGCATAAATTCTCATGAATCCCTTAGGGAAGGTCAAATTCTTAGCCTTATGATAAGTCTTGGAGTCATGGAAATACCCTCCTTTGAGGTTCCTGTTGTTACTCGGATTGTACAGGTACCATGAGAATGCTCAGGATGGGGGTTGTCACTCTGATCCCTGCCTACTCCATTCTAGCTGTCTCCCAAAAAAAGGCTATGGGGGGTAGTCCCTATGAAATGTAGTGAAAGAAAAAAGTTGGAAACCAACTTTTTCGGGAGACATGGATGAGGGACCTAGCCACTTGGTTGAATTTAAGCAAGGCTTATTGATAATATTAGATTATTTATTATGAGACCAGTGCCTTAATGGAGTCACAAATCCTCGCTTTTAGTAAATTAAAACCAAATGAATGGATGAACAAGACCCATTTCTAGAGATGATTTCTAACCTATATGATATGCAAGACTTGAGTCTTAGATGCAATTCAGTGATCTTGGTAAATTTTAGTAGGATTCCTAGTCTAAGAATAACCTTTTCCCTAACTATTTTGAGAAACAATCCTCAAAGTAAGTTGTGAAATGGAAGCCAACGGGAAGTAGACAATGGCCTGATTAACGATACCTCCCCTTTTGTTCCACCCATCTGTTCCTTAGGCAATGTAGAGATTGTGGCTCAGACGACTGCAAGGTCAATGTGTTAATGACTAAGAGAAGTTCAATCTCTCGAGCTAGATTGAGAAAGAGTCACCTTATATTTCTATCAACTTATCTTATGCTAGTAGGTAAGTTATTAGTGCAATCTAGATCTAATATGCTTATGCAAGAGATTATGAGTGATATTTATCTTGAGTTAATATTTTCTTAAGTTTCTTAGGTACTTAATTAGAATATTCCTAAGAGTACTTAGCAATCATAAATTGCAATCTTAGACAAGATAAAATGCTTAGAGCTACAAGTGTAAACTTCAACAATATTCCACATGATACCTAGTAACTAATGAACCCAAGATGCCAAAATATTTAAGATAAAATGTCAAAATTCTTAGAAGAATATAAAAATTATCCAATGGTGCTATCAATGAGATCCAAGACTTAGAACTTAAATGAAAGAGTGCTCTTTAGTACAAAATTTAGAATTTATTGTAAAGTTTGGAGCAAGCCACACAAGTGTTAGATACCAATAATCAAATCAACAATATCACTTCAAAAAATTCAACTTTCATTAATGTTATGACAACAGTAAGGAAATTATAAACCAACAATGCTTATGCGTGCCCAATATCATCAAAATATGCCCAAATACCAAGCAACTTGATTTACTTAGAAAACCATAAATGTTAGCCTCTTAAGATGTATTCTTTAGAAAAATTGCAGATATGAAAAATTAATCTATATTAGTAAAAAAAGACAGATGAACAAGCTAAAGATGGCAACAAAATATGACAAATATGCCAAAAATTAGTAAAAATGCACTAGAACTTGAAAATTTCAATTTTAGGGCTTTGGGAAAGTTTGATTAAGAAATATTAAGAACTAATATGTTTATTACAGTAGTGAGTTAACCATAGATCAACAAAATAATCAAGCTTAAGATAATGCTCGATTTTTTCAAAAATAGGAAAATGTTCCGGAAATTGAAAATTTTAGTTTTTGGCCCTTATTAAGAATTTGATTCAGAAATTTTAGATTGCAGAAAATTTCATTTATGTAGAAAAATCCAACAAACTTAAATGTTAGATCTAGGCCAAAACTCAAATGCCCAAGAGGCCAAAATTTGTGGAAATGAATATTTTTCAATTTTAGATGACTTTGACCATTTAATTTGTGATTTTAGGGCCTAATTATTAGTAATTTATTGCTGTAATAAAACTGCAAAAGACAACGATTTAGAGGTCAAACCCTAGGCCCAAATCATTGAATATCCCATCGTTGAAAATCGTTGAAAATTTGGGATCATGTTGCCACTTGAAAAATAAGAATTTTTAGACCTTAAGCCTGCAAAACTATCAAGTATTTAGCCTTAAAACTTCAAATTAGGATTTCAGGTCAATTTTGGGGCAAAAGAGACCAAGAAATAGAGATCAAGTCTATCAGAGTCTTATTCGCCAGGATAAAAGGGCTATGATGATAGATCAGCGCCCAATGATGAATAATATGGCCTCAAAGGGCTAGCACTATGCCTATTGAAGGTATCGTTGGAGAAAAAGAGGATATGGCAGCTTAGGGAAAGGCCTAAAGGCCAAAGGAAGGGAGCCACAATCCCTTAGAGGGTTGCGACCTAGGGAGGAGAGGAGAGGAGGGAGGCTAATATGGGGCTTAAATGCACTAAAAAGCTCGAAACCCTTGCTCCAAATGTTTTTATGGTTCAACTCTTTGATAATCTGAAAAAATCTTCCATGGAAACACTGCAAAAATTCCAAGGGACTAGATCTTACCTCAAGGGCCTATATCTAGCTCTTCTTCCACTTAACTCCTGATATAACCTAAAAAAATAAAAAAATAGAAACCCCTAAACCCTAATATATGCAAAAACAAATCTAAAACTCCAACCCAAGTTAGAAAAATAATTTAAAATTTTAATTTTACAATATACACATGGGTGTTCAAATAGATTTTGAGAAATTAATTTTATGATAAATTTCCTTGAAAGAATGGCTAAAATGCTTTAGAAACATTATTTCTCACTATAGCCTTAGAGGAAGATTCAATTCACCATATAAAAACTAGAGATCCAAGTAAATTAACCCTTGCCCACATTATGAACTTGGAGACCAAGGACTGAGTACCTACAAACATTATTTATTATCTCAAAATAATAATAATAAAACGCCACATAGGAAGCCCATAATCAATACATAACAAAAATAAACGAAACAAGAACACCTTGAGGTTCACCTCAAAGTCTTTTATTATGGTAGAAAAATAGTTCCCAACGAGATAATAGTTTACAAAATGCTTCAAGAGAAATTCTAGCAAGAGATCAAGATGACTAGAGACTCAAATGAATATCTAAACAAGGCCTCCAAGTGGAAAATTAATGGCTAATTATTTGATCCTTGTCAAAATAATATTGGTTGTTGATAAACAATTCAATATCTTTTAATCTTGGCCCTTGATTTTTTATTTTTGAGGAAATTTCGAATTTATCATTTAACTCCACATTAACTAACTCAAAATTAGTTATTTTGAGATAATTTCCTCAAAAAATTGACTTTGACTTAACAACCAAGGCCTAAGGGTCTATTTTTTTCTTGAAATATACAATATTCCCTTGGTGGAGGACCGCTCAAAATTGATTCCTTTAAGACCCACGATAAATTAACTTTCCTAAGACAAATTAATTTTCCTAAGGCAAATTAACTTGAATCTATTTAATAAGTTTTCTTGCTTAGGATTTTATTTTAATTTTCTAGAAAAATTAATTAATTTACACATGAGGGGATTTAATTATTTTTTCAATCCTCATTTACATAATATTTTAAATTTTTGACTCAAAGAGGGAATACAGATTAGGCTTAGACCCTCAAGACACATAACCTATCTGCGACACATTATGATGTAGTAGACCAAGTGATTTGTAATAAAATAATTAAACCAAACAAATTAATTTTTTCCCAAACCACTTTTATAGTAGAATCGACTAAAACACTAGGACACATCTAACACATTGGGAATAAATTTGACTCTAGATTTGGGGGTTTAAGTTGTAGGGGAAAAAAACTCTTCTGATTAATCATGTCTAAAAACATAGGTAATCAACGAGGTTAAAAAAACTCCTAGGACGAAATTTGTCACCATAATCATAGACTTACCTTCGTTGTTACATAGACTCACGGTCATACTAGGATAATTTACATCATATAACTTGAAAAATTGGATAACATGACACATATACTATTGGTGTGTGATCTGATCTATTGAATAAAAGATAGGTACTTCTGCTTCCCTGGAACTTTGACAATTTGAGTGCAACAGGTCCCGCTTGAGTTGGACACTATGCTCTAGGAGCTCCTGGTGTAGGAATTTACAGGGTAAGTTCCTTAGATCAAGAACCAAAGGTCACCACTCACACACAGATCACAAATTAGTACACCAATATAATCATGTGGTTAAAATCCTCGAAGACGGAAATAGTCCACGACCTGAACCAACGTGGCCACTTCAGGAAATTTATTAATATAAAGAGAAAAGTTACATATGTTTCTCTCATAAACGGTTATCGGAAAAATGACCCTCCATGCTCTTTAAATAGATATCATGGACCAATCAGGTGTTAAGCCACGGATCAAGTGTCGTTAATACCGAGAGAGATAACCGCCGGATCACTACAAATCGTGACCGTTGGATTATAAGTTACAAATATACATGGTAAAGAAACACACTTTACCTATTTCTACACTATACTAAGTTATTCTTAACTATTTCCTATGTGTCGGAATATCCTAGCATCCCCCCTTAAGAACAACTTGGGATAGGATTGAAGGATTTACAAAGGTGACACAAAAGGAGCCTATTTCCTATGTGTTGAAATAGCGTAACATCCCCCCTTAAGAACAAATTGGGATAGGATTGAAGGATTTAAAAAAGTGACACAATAGGAGAAGGAAGGAGGCATTAGAGCCTATCCCCCTTAATGAAAACTTTCCTGAACTCCAAGTATGGATCAAAGTTTGGTAAGCTTCACTTCTGTGAGAGCCTTTGTAAAGATATCGGCTACTTGATCATTGGTTGGAAAATACTGTACTTCAAGAACATGATCATGAATGAGCTTTCTGATGAAGTGTATGTGGAGTTCAATGTGTTTCATACGTTGATGCTGAACTGGATATTTACATAGCTGAATGACACTCTTATTATCACACCAAAGTGTAGTTGGATGCTGCTAATGGAGGCCAAATTCAGACAGGATCTAACAAAGCCACATGGCTTCCTTGCTGGCTTCAACTGCACCACGATACTCTGCTTCTACACTTTTTTTCTTACAAGACCATGTAATAGGTCCTAAACCAAGAGTGAACACATATCCCGCAGTAGATTTTTGATCATCAGGTTCACCAGCCCAATCAGAATCAGTGAAACCAGTCAACAATGGAGATGCTCCTGCACTGTAATGAATCCCGAACTGAACTATACCACAAATATATTGAAGTATTATTTTATATGATTTCTAGTGGCTTTCATGAGGTTGGTGCATAAACCAAGCGACAAGACCAACGATAAAGGAAAGGTCAGGACGGGTATGGGTTAGATACATATGTTTACCAAAAAGTTGACGGTATAAGGTAGCATCAACTTCAGGGGTAGTACAAGTGACTGAAAGCTTAACTCCAGATTGAAAGGGAGAAGGGGCAGGGTTACAGTCTCCCATGTGAAAGTGGTGTAGAAGATCACAGGAATACTTGGACTGAGAGAGGGTAATGCCTTCCTTGGATTGCAAGACTTGAAGACGAAGGAAATAATGTAAGTGTCCTAAGTCTGTCATTTCAAACTTCTTTTTGAGGCTAGACTTCACATGGTTTATATGGTTTGGATCACTACCAGTAAGGATAAGATCATCAACATAAAGAACAAGGATGGTGAAGGACTTACCCACTTCCTTGGTGTAGATAGTCTTGTCAGAATGACACCTAGAAAAGCCATTATATAATATAAATATATCCATTTTGGCATACGAAGCCCAAGGAGCTTATTTGAGACCATAGAGAGACTTCCTAAGGCGACAAACAAGGCTAGAGTTGTTTTGGATAAATCTAAGGGGTTGTTTCGTGTAGATTTATTCATGTAAATCTTCATTTAAGAAGGTGGATTTAACGTCCATCTGATGGACTTCCCATTTAAAGGAGGCAGCAAGGGAAAGAACAAGGTAGATAGAATTGATTTTGGAAACAGGGGAGAAGGTTTCAGTATATTCAATGCCTTCAACTTGTGAAAATCCTTTAGTGACAAGACGAGCTTTATGTTTATCCACTTTTCCATTTGGTCCAAATTTTTTTTTGTAAACCCATCTGCATCTGACAAGTTTTCTTCCTTTTGGAAGAGGAACAAGATCCCAAGTATCATCATCCAATAATGAATGCTATTCTTCATTCATAGCTTCATCCCAATATGGATGACCAGAGGCTTCTTCAAAGGTTTTTGGATCATGATTTTCTGGAACTTGAGCCAATAAGGAAGAGGCTCTTTCGAACTAAGAACATGTACGTCATCGATCGACAGGGTCATCTGCAAGAGAACCTGCTGCATCCCAAGTAGAGCGGACCCATCTTGGAAGCAGTGGAGTAAAAGGAACAATTTCAAGAGGTGGAGGAGGGTTGTCATCCTCGTTGTCATCATCTTAACTAGAAGGAATGCTATTAAAAATAGAAAAGAGAGAGAGAGGTGGCACATATGCCAAATTAGGCTTGCAGGCCAAAGGTCACACACCCGCTAAACAAGGCTCGCAGGCCAATATGTTTTCATCAAATTTTACATCTCTTCTAATGATTATATTTTTGGATTTTGGTTGAAGAAGTCTATATCCTTTGACATCTTCAGAATATCCAAAAAAAATGCATTTTTCACTCTTAGGTTCTAAATCTTTATGTTTCACATCTGGAATATGGGCCCAAGCATCACTTCCAAAAACACGAAAGTGACTTACATTTGGTTTGATTGAGCTCCAAGCTTCTTCTGGAGTTATATTCTTTAAAACCTTAGTAGGAGTGCAATTTACTATGTAATTTGCACAGTTGATGGCCTCTGCCCAAAAATTGAGATCAATTCCTTTAGATTAAAGCATACAATTAGCCATTTCTTTTAAGGTGTGATTCTTCCTTTCCACGACACCATTTTTTTGTGGATTATATGGAACATTATGCTGCAATTGAATGCCATGCTCAGTGCATAATTTGATAAATTTTTTGTTAACATATTCTCCTCCATTGTCTGATCTTAACTTGAGAATTTGATGTCCAGATTGTTTCTCAACAAAGGCCTTAAAGGCCAAGAACATGTTAAAAACTTCACTCTTGATTTTTAAGAAGTATACCCAAGTGCGTCTGGAAAAATCATCAATGAAAGTTAAGAAGTACTTGCAACCGGAGAAAAAAACAACAGGAAGTGGACCACATAAATCACTGTGCACAAGCTGCAAAGGGGCTGAAGCATGCCAAGAGGCACGTTTTTCAAAACTATCCCGATGATGTTTTCCAAGAACACATCTGGAGAAAACATCATCTCGGCAAGATACCATAGGAAGGCCCGTCACCATATTTTCCTTACATAGAGTTTGAAGAGAGTGATAGTTTAACTGACCAAATCGATCATGCCAAATTTTGCTCACATCATCATTATGAGCAACAAAAACGGAGGGAATACATGATGAACCAAAGTTGTCAAACTTATACAACCTTGTGGAATCATCAACAATTCCAGTAGCTAAAATATGTTTAGGATCTTTGAGGTCCTTGATTACAACATCATGAGGTGATAATTCTACTATTTTCCCTTCACCTGAATGAGTTATTTTATAAACAAAGAGAAGGTTGCAGGACAAGGTATGTGTTAGCCACCTATATAATTTTGGCATAACAAACAGGTGGCTAAATATGTTTCTGAGTCTTCAAGAGAAAAATTTCCCTTGAAAATATATCATTTTTGAAGCCTTCATATGTCTTCTGTCCTGTGAAGAAATCTTCACTACTGTTTCCATTGAAAAGTCTTGTTGTTTTGTAAAAGAGATTGCTTTAAAAAGGCCTCCATTTTCCCCTCTCACTCCCACAAAATTCCCTTTTTCACTCATATTCCCCTCACAAAACCCTTCTACAATCCTGAATTTTGACCTCTAAATCTCCCTAAACGCCCTATTTAAACCTTATAGTTCCCTTTATTTGGTTTAAAAATCATCTCTTTCATCTACCGGAACCCTCACTCTGGCTTAAAAATCCTTTTTTTGGCCTAAAAATCAGTCTAATTGCATTATATAAGTCTTTTAGCCCCCAAGGGCTTATAGCTTTAGCCCCTTTCTTCATATATCCATGGCCCCGCAACCGAGTGCTTAGAAACACAAACCTTCGCATTAAGAACCTCACTTTCCCCCTTTTTGCCTTTTCCTGACATTAAGTTTTTAAATGAATCTAGACCGTTGAATCCACAAGAACCAACGGCCCAGATTTCGTCACATTCCGCCCATCCATCTAAACTTCCTCTCTCCTTTGAAACAATTCCACCCCATCTCTTAATCTCGACCGTTCATCCGAAAGATCAGACGGTCGGAATTTAACCCGATAGCCCGATGCCTCTCCTCTGCACGCCAAGCCGTCACACATCATTTGGGCCCTACCCACCTTTCCATCTGCACATCTAACTCGCGATCGCATTCATTCCACACCATCGGATCTGCTGCCCTTCATTCGATAGCTGACACTGCATTTCGGAAAACGTTTGCGCCCAAGATTTAACTACAAATTTTTTTGCGAAACTGGCGGTTTTCAAAGGGATAGGTGTCATCCGATGTATCGAATCACATATTTTTTGACAAAACCACATACCACCCAAACGGAATGCGAAAACCATGGCCAGTTTTCTACCTTACCACCTCCTCAACATCATTTCCATTATTAATCCTAGCCGTTGATGGTCTTGATCTATTGGCCCACTTTGCAGCGCGGCCTCCTTCGCTTGTTTCCATTCAATTCTTCCAAAGAATCCATCTACAGATCTCCACCGTCGATTATTCTAATCGAACGGATCTCATTTAACCTTGCCTGCATCCCTTTTTCATTCATCTAATCCTCCAAGAGACTTCATCTATGAATCTACACCGTAGATCATCGTGGCTCATTCTAATCCGACGATCCATAACCCACGATGCACTCAACCTCCATCAAACCTGTTTTTCGCCGTTCCGCCATGATTTTCATCCATTTTTCACTGCATCCACCGATTTTCCATCATTGCTCCTCCATTTTCACAAGCCTCTGAAGCAACCTACCTCACCCCCTCAGATTTTTATAACATTTTTATCATGTTTTTCAGGGTTTACAGGCGGTGATTTCATTCTGTATTCACAATCATGGTGAAGGACCATCACAGAGCCGAAATAGCAGAAAAAGAAGTCTCTTAGAAGGTTTAAGGGCATATTTCGTTAAATATCAAGGCTGTTAACCTTGGTTCAAACCCTCCAGCGCCCATAAAATCTGTATGTTCATGAAGACAGGTTAGAAGAAGCAACAAAGTGTATCAGTAAGAGATTTAAGGGATTAAAGCCAAATGTTGAAGACTTAATGCTTATGATCCAGTGTTTAAAGGATAAAGACACAGATGAATACCATAAGAATGATCAAGAAGACTTAATGAGGCCTAAAGAAGATAAACAAGTCATATCAGTGTTTAAAGAAGTTATATCAGTGATTTAGTACTAGTAGAACATTCCTTCAATTGAAGAAAGGACCAAATCACTACTACCCATTCTCTATTCTTCATTGAGCTCCAATGCAGTTATTATTCTGACAGAAATCTCCTAAAACTATGAGTGCATTACTTACAAAGCATGGAGGACCTAAAAGGAAAATCTTCATCCTTTCTTGTCTTAGAGTACAATTAGAGTACTACATCCAGAAAGTACTTCATTGAACATACCCTTGGAGTTATCATCAAACTGACGAAGACCCCCAATTCATCTAAAGAGTACTGAAATTTAACGTAGAGATATTAAAACAGAATGGGCTTCGAAAGACACTTCTCCCTCTTTTTAAATGAATCATTTAAGTTCTATTTGCCACTACTATCACCCTTTCTTCTATAAGAACTCTTGAGAAATACATTAAAAGTGTTGGTTGGTTGGATATTGTAAAAACACTGATTGTAAGTTGTTTTACTGAGTTAGAGTTCTGTGAGTAGTAGTTGTAAATAGGTTGGGAGATGATTTCTAGACGATATCAAGCTATTGGAAAAGGATGTATGTGAATGGTTTTTCTCTTCTAATATGACAAGCATGTTCATTGGATCCTGATCTAAATTAGTGGTGATGTGTTCTATCTTTGTTATTGTTTTCCCTCTGTTATACATCATGTTTCATTTTCTCTTATAAGAATTAGTAATTTTAGCTTAGGATATGCTACTGCAAGTACCCTAATGCTTCCTGCACTTTCTTATCTTCAATTTTTTCTGCTATTTGTGTATCTAAGAAACTAATTCAACATAATTTAACCAGTATAGAAGTTGGTTTGTCCATGCTTACTGATTTATGAATTTAGAGTTTGTCTTTTATATGTTCTTGTTTGGTTTCAGTTGAAATAATTGGGAAACTGGGGATTTAGAGTTAGCCCTGTCCACTAGGTTCCTTTTCCAATAGTTAGCCTTTCTAAGATCCCTTTGAGTTGAATGTAAAAAGTAGAGAAGGTTAAAAGTCTTTCTCTGATCTTAGATTTCACTTTGTGTTAAACTTAACTATTTTCTATTGTCTGAAAGTAGTCAGGAGGACTGCTGGATTGTTGTCTTCGAAGTTTGCCTCATTAGGAGTTTAGATCATAGAGGTTAAGGCATTCCCTGTCCCTAGATTTACTCTGAAGTGGCCACCTTGGAAGGTTTTCCTTGTCATTCCCATTCATTTCCTTATTGTTTCATCCCATACTATCATCTTAAGAGATCCTTTGATATAGATGAATAGCCCTTTGAAAGCCTTGGATATTTGAATTGCAAGTAAACCCTTTTATGACCCCATTGCCCAATGGAATTGTGTTCTCTTTGAATTATCTCCCCATTGCAAAAAATATTTCTCTATTCATTCCTTTGCCTTCCATTGAACCCTTCTTTCATGTTTCCCAACCAAAAAAACAAACACATAAAAAAACCTTATGCCTTATAACTAGCCTAACACTTTAAATTGAACTTCAAAGATATAAATTTCTTTACCTTTATAGACAGATCCCTCTCTGGATCCAGGAGGGCTAGATCCTAAGGTCCCAAACTAGTTTGATGTTGTCTTGTCATTTTGTATTTCCAAATCTACCAAATCACAGGAACCACAACATAATGGCAACTCCACTGGGGAACTTTGAGTAAAACACTCCTTAAAACATCTCTAAGAACTCAAAGAAGACCAATTAGCCTCAATTTGGTAGTTAATCACTGTGGTGGACAGTAAATATTCTTGAAATAGTTTAAAACCTCCACCTGGCGACTCCACAGTTCCTAAATGACCAAAACACTCCACTGGTGATTAGTAGGCCTGTTGATTATATTTGCTTTCACGAGACTCCACTGGGAGACCAGTTTCATTACAACATCATCCATACTAAAGGAAACACATAGGATTAAGCTTATTTGTTTAAGGATAGCATGCCTCTTAAATATTGTTATACTTAACATACTGGCTTCAAGAACAATCCATACCAAAGCTTATCCTGATCCAAATCCTCCTGAAATAGTTGACAATCTAGAAAGCATTCTTAGGAAATATCTCACATCTAGGGATCCAACTATTGTCAGACCCATTCATAGAGCTAACTCAGCACCTGAAAGCCTTGGAGCTCTATTAGATACTCCATTTGACTTAGATTTACCAAGAACTAAGTCATTTAGTGGTATAGATCAGAGAGAATTTGAGCCTCCAAGTTCACCATCACAGAGTGGTCAACACCTTGATAACAGAGAAACCCCTCCATCCACACCTCCTGATATAAATTTAATTTATAACTTGGGTCTCTCTCACCCTAAATCTGCTCAATAGTTTGTTGCTGGTCCAAGCATTTCTGTCATCCACATACCTACTATCCAATCCCCTCCTTTCCCTCCACAGAATATTATCATGGTAGCATGGTATGCTCCCCTAGTGTTGCCACAGCCTCTGGCTCCTTTACCCAATGACTATCAGTCTAAAATTCCCCATTTCACTGGAAAAGAATCTACCACAGCTCAACACCATGTAGATAGGATGGAAGATGCTTTTGATTTTATGGAAATAGAAGATGAAACCATTAAGATGAGAATCTTTGCTCAAAGTTTAGGAGGAGAAGTTAAAAAGTGGTTTAAAGGCTTAGCTCCTAATAGCATCAATGACCTTCCCTCTTTACATCAAGCTTTCATAAACAAATGGGAAATAAAAATAAATCCTCTACAAATATTAGTAGAGTATAAGAATCTCAAAAGAAATCAGGGTGAGAGTGTCCATGATTACTCCACCAAGTTTAACAGTGTCTACAATGCTCTTCCACCCCACATGAAACCTCCCCAAGGGATGTCCTTATTAAAATATCTTGAAGGATTCGATGCTGACATGGCCTATCAAATAAGGGAGAGAGACTATACAACTCTAGAAGATATGCAGAAAGGAGCTGTGAGTGTAGAGGCAAACTTAATTGAAAAAAGAGCTAGGATGAGGGCTGAGAAGAAAGTAACCTATAGGGAAGACACCACAGATTCTACATCTAATCCCAAATATGATGATCTAGCCAAAAACATGAATAGGCTATAAAGAATGATGGAGAAGATGGTTGTCCAAGTCAATAATCAGAATAGAAACAAAAATCAAAACCAGAACCAAAACTTTAGAAGAAACACTCCTCCCAATAGACAAAGGGATTCTGACCAACAAGTCATGCCTCCATTCCAAGAAAATTTCCTTGATGAGGATGAGGGAATAATAGAATAATCAGAGGGAACTATTATAAACATGGTGGGAGTGGATAACCAAGATCACACCTTCTTCCCAGAAGATAACCATACCTCATACACACATTGGGATGAGGAAGGGTTAGAATCTGAAGACTATAGGTTAGGATTCGAGAATGCCATCATGCAGGTCCAAGAAAAATATGATCTCAGAAGCAATAAGAACCTAGATACTCCCAAACCAAAAACCTCTAAAATCATTATTAAGAAAAGACCTGAAAAGACCCCTAAAGGGACTGCTGAAAGCAACAAAAATGTAGCTGAGAGTTCTGGTAAAAAAAAGGACAAAGACACCCAAACCATTGATAAACCAAGTCAAGAAACCAACAGCACCAGCATTGCAGCTAATGCTCCTGAAAAAACAGTTTCAACCAATGTACATAGTGAAAATCAGTGAGTTGATTTTGCCAATAAAACAGTGACCAAAAAAACATAATTGAGCCTTTCAAAGAGTCACTCTCCTTTCAATCTGGAAAGTGAGATTGCCAAAATCAAAATTTCTGTCCCTCTCACTGAGTTAGCCACCCAAGCTGCATATAAATGTCAAATCTTGAAAGTTCTGAACTTAGGAGAAAACAGTGACTCTGTCAACTTAAATGATGATCAACCAGCTCTCTTGTTTGGCCCAAAAATTGAAGGGAAATTTCAGGAAGGAGTAGTGCCTCCCTTTTATGTTAGCCTAAATATCCATGAAAAAATCCTACATAATGTTATGCAGGACTCAGGGGCTTCACACAACCTCATACCAAAAGTGATCATGGAAAAATTAGGCCTAGAGATAACCAGACCATATAAGGATTTATATTCTTTTGACTCCAGCAGAGTGAAGTGTTTGGGCCTGATTAAAGATCTTTGTGTGAATTTGACCCAAATCCTAGCCGAGTGCATGGTAATAGATGTGGTAGTGGCTGATGTACCTCATAGATATGGCATGTTTCTATCAAGATCATGGGGTGCCAAGCTACAAGGTACAATGCAAATGGACATGACATATGCCACCATCCCTGTTTTCAGCCAGCTTAGAAGATTATATAGGGAAGCACACATGAAATTCATGGTGAGCAGCCCAAAGAAACCAGAGAATTCCCCTCTTTACTCTGTACATACTGATCTAGACTCTTTTATCCTTTATAATGATGAGTTTACAGAAGAGCAAGAGCTAGAGAATAGAAACTTAAACAACATAGTAGAGGCCAAAAATATTAACATAATGGCAGCTCTGAACACAGAGGAAAACAAAGGAGAAACATTTGAACAATCTGTAGAATTAGAAAATCAAAACCAAGACTGTAGAGAGAAAATTTCCCATCAGCCTGCTAACCTCAAGAAACAAGAAGACATTAAGGGTGAAATTGATAACAAATCTGCAAACAACCCTTTATGGAGCATGAATTTTGATGGGTCTTGTGCTAAAAGAAATGCAGGAGCTGGGGTATGGTTGCACAATACTGAAAACAATTATGCTGAGAGTCATGCCTTCAAGCTAAATTTCAAATGCAAAAACAATATTTCAGAGTATGAAGCCCTCCTCTTAGGACTGCAACTATTGAAAAAACTAGGAGCTAAGAGGATAGTTGTTCATGGAGACTCAAAACTAGTCATCAAACAAATAAATGGAGAGTACGCTGCCAAACATCCTATATTAAGGGCATATAGGAATGATGCCATGGATATTTTGAAAACATTTGTAGAATATGAGCTTGTGTTTGTCCCTAGAATTCAAAGCATACTTGCAAATGGATTGGCCTGCGCTGCTAGTTCATATCAGAGACCACTTAGTGACAAACAGATCATTGTTCAAACAAAATATAGACCAACAGTACCAGATAATGAAAAATATTGGCAAGTCTTTGAGGGTGACAAATAGATAGAGTATTTCTTGCTTTGTAGGAATGAGTTTGAATTACCTGATTCAGACTCTAAGTCCAATGAAAACTGTCTGGATAAAGAGCCCCCTGATGAAGAAAAACCATCCCCTACTACAGAAATAAACTTTCTGACCAAAGAATTTGATAAAAAAACAGAAGAATGCATGAAAACAGATAAAGAAGACATAGAGGTGCTGCAGTCCAAAGACAAAAGCATACCAAGAGGACTAGCACCCCTAGAGGACCTCTTTGATTTTAATGATGTGGCAAAGAAGCCCACTATAGAACACACTAAATCTGATGTTGAAGAATGTAATATAGGCAGCAAAGACAAGCCTAAAATGATCAAATTATCTAAAACTTTGCCAGCCCATATCAAGCAGAAATACATTGATTTATTTAAAGAGTTTGCTGATGTTTTTGCTTGGAATTATGAAGATTTGAAAGCCTATGACACAAAGATCATCCAACATAAGATTCCATTGAAAGAAAAGAAAAAACCTTTCAGGCAAAAACTGCGCAGAATTAACCCTGTACAGTTACCCCTGGTAGAAAAGGAAATCAAAAAAATGTATGAGGCCGAAATCATAGTCCTTATGAGGTTTTCAAATTGGGTATCTAACCTTGTGGCTGTAAGGAAAAAGACGGGAGAAATTAGGTTGTGCATTGATTTTAAAAACTTAAACAAAGGCTCATTAAAAGACAATTACCCCTTGCCCAAAATGGAACACATCCTACAAAGGGTAGTTGGTTCTAGGAGGATTTATTTATTAGATGGCTTTTCAGGGTATAACCAGGTCTTAGTACTCCTAGAAGATCAACTTAAAACAACCTTCACCACTCCTTGGGGCACTTTCATGTTTGTGAAAATGCCTTTTGGATTAATGAATGCTGGGGCCACCTTCCAAAGAGCCATGGACATTGCATTCTCAGAGGAAATAGGCCACTTCATTGTAATTTACCTTGATGACATAACAATGTATTCCAAAACTGATGAAGAGCACCTTAAACATCTGAGAAAAGTCTTTGAGAAATGCAGAAGGTATGGGCATTCTTTCAATCCAAAAAGACTGCGTTTGGTCTCCAAGAAGGTAAACTTCTTGGTCATATTATATTTGAAAAAGGGATTAAAATAGACCCAAAAAGAGTTGAGGGAATATTGCAGATTAGCCACCCAAGGAATATCAAGGAATTTCAATCCTTTATTGGGAAGATTAATTTCTTGAGGAGGTTTATACCCAACCTAGCAGAACTCCTAAGAAACATGAAAAATATGCTCAAGAAAGAGGTAGGAGTTAAATGGACTCTAGAAGCCAAAAATTCCTTTGAATTGGTAAAACATGCACTCGCCCGAGCACCAGTCCTAATCAGCCCTAATTTTTCTAAAGAATTCATCAAATTCTCTTTTGCATCAGAACATACTGTGGCTATTGTCTTATTGCAGAAAAATCTAGAGGGACAAGAGCAACCAATTGCATTTTTTAGCAAAGCATTGAGAGATGCACCTCTGAAATATAACATCATGGAAAAATAGGCTTATGCTTTGGTAAAGGCCTTAAAGGATTTCAGAGTGTATATCTTACATTCCCATATTATTTCCTTTGTGCCTAATATAGTGGTGAAAGAAATTTTGTCACAAGGTCCAGATGAAAAGAGAGACAAGTGGATTGCTGTGATACTAGAGTATGATTTGGAGATCAAACCCACTAAATTGATCAAGGGCCAAGGCTTAGCACAATTAATGGCTGAATCTAACTTACAAACCCTTGACATTAATATGGTAGATGCTTTGGATGAGCAAGAAGGATTACCAGTTCCCATTGTAGAAGAAAAGTTCCAAAACTCACCTTGGTATGCTGATATCTTATATGTGCTTGTAAATATTAATGCTCCTCCTGATTTATCAAAGACAAAGGAAAGGTTCTTAAAGTTGAAAGCTAGAAATTATTGCATTTTAAATGAATGTTTATATTGGAAAAATGCAAATGGTTTATTTCTTAAATGTTTTCCTGAAGTTGATGCAGATAGAATCAAGCATGAGTTCCATGAAGGAGAGCGTGGAGGCCATCTCTACTGGAAAACCACTGCCAATAAAATCCTTAGAGCTGGCTATTACTGGCCCACCCTCTTCCAAGATGTCCACAAAATGATAGTTTCCTGCCACAAATCCCAAATCTTGGAGGGCAAGAGAAAACTCCTTCCTTTACCTTTACAACCAATCACTGTTGAAGCTCCTTTTCAACAGTGGGGCCTAGGCTTCATAGGGGAAATCCATCCTGCTTCATCTGCCCAACATAGATGGATACTCATAGCCACTGACTATTTCACCAAATGGATAGAGGCCATCCCTTCTAGGAATGCCACAGATTCAGTTATCATAAAATTCCTTGAAGACCATATCCTATCTAGATTTGGCTGCCCTAGGAAGATTATCACTGAAAATACTGCTGCATTTGGTTCCAAAAAGATGATTGATTTTTTCCACAGGTATCAGATTGCACTTGGTCATTCTACTGCTTATTATCCTTAAGGTAATGGGCTAGCTGAATCATCAAATAAGAGTTTGGTGACCATCATCAAGAAGCTTCTGGAATAAAATAAAAAATCATGGAATAATAAGTTAGTGCATGCTTTATTGGCAGATAGGTTGACAACAAAGAAATCCATTGGAATGTCTCCCTATCATCTTGTCTATGGAGCAGATGCAGTATTCCCTACCATTTTGGGGGTACTAGTGATAAAATTGGTCCAAGAAATACAATCAGAAGAAGACAACATGGTAAGGAGGATCAATTAGACCATACATCTCTAGAAAACAAGGGAAGAAGTCTATAATGGAGCTTAGAAAGTGAAAGAGAACATCAGAAGGTTGTTTGATAAAAGAACAAAGGCCTGCGATTTCAAAATTTGGGACAAGGTACTCAAATGGGACTCTAGAAGAGAAGATAAGGGTAAGCATGGAAAGTTTGACAGTTTATGGCAAGGCCCTTACATCATTCAATCTACAATTGGCCCTAATGCATTCTTTCTGCAAGAATTGGATGGTACAGATCTACTTGGGGGTCCTATCAATGGCAGGATGCTCAAGCATTACTACTGTTGAAGTTCAGATTACAACTTTCACTTCCATTGTAAATACCATTGCTTTGTTTTGTTTGGAAAAAGGAAAAAAAAATAAAAATATAAGAATAAACGTTTAGACAAGCCCAAATATTGAACCTATGAAGTTCCAAAAGAATGGCTCAAATCAGATCAAAACCTGAGCCACAGAAAGTTGAAGGCTGGTTCTAACATGCTCAAAAATTGAACCAGCAAAGAAAAGAAGAAGAAAGTAGCTCAAAAGGGTCAAAATTAGAGCTAGAATGAAGAAAGGAAGGTGACTCTAACAAGCTCAAAACTTGAGTCACAAGAAAAAGAAGGATTCTCTTAAGTTTCAGAATTTAAAGCCTTCAATATTTCTGGTTTCAGTTTTCTGCAAAGTTTCAGTTCATGTGCAGCTTGTCTTTATGCCATGGACCCATAGAAAACTAGACAGTCTAATCCTGGTTTGTCTGTATTTCAATTTCTGTTTTAGAATGTAAAGAATGAAATTTGCCAGACAATTTAATCCTGGCAGAAATTAGTTTAGGTAGAGAAGCTATGAGTCCAACTGTTTAATCTGGTCTCATGGAGAAATAAGGGTAGAAATAGATTAGTTTTTCTGTTTTCAATAAAAGATAGTGATGAAGAAGGTCTGCAAGTCTAAATGCACCTTGAAGAAAAAATGTTAGGACAATAGGATGGGTAGGTAGTTGTTTGGGGAAGAATTTTTGATGATATAATGATTTCACATGTGTAGAAGCTGATAAAAAAGAAAGAAAGGATCAAGGACCAGGCTCTGGCCTACTTCCAAAGATTATTTCTGAGGTTCTTGACACCTTCAAGAAGATGCCATCCCCATGTGGAGCCATTGTTAGCCACCTATAAAATTTTTGCATAAAAAATAGGTGGCTAAATATGTTTCTGAGTCTTTAAGAGAAACATTTCCCTTGAAAATCTATCATTCTTGAAGCCTTCATATGTCTTCTATCCTGTGAAGAAATCTTCACTGCTATTTCCATTGAAAAGCCCTGCTGTTTTGTAAAAGAGACTACTTTAAAAAGGCCTCCATTTCCCGCTCTCACTCCCACAAAATTCACTTTTTTCACTCATATTCCCCTCACAAAACCCCTCTACAATCCTACATTTTGACCTCTAAATCTCCCTAAACCCCCTGTTTAAACCTTATAGTTCCCTTTATTTGGTTTAAAAATCATCCCTTTCATCTACCGAAACCCTCACTCTGGCTTAAAAATCCTTGTTTTGGCCTAAAAATCAGTCTAATTGCATTATATAAGTCTTTTAGCCCCCAAGGGATTATAGCTTTAGCCCCTTTCTTCATATATCCGTGGCCCCGCAACCGGGCGCTTAGAAACACAAACCATCACATTAAGAACCTCACTTTCCACCTTTTTTCCTTTTCCAGACATTAAGTTTTTAAACTTATCTGGACCGTTGAATCCACAAGAACCAACGGCCCAGATTTCGTTGCATTCTGCCCATCCATATAAACTTCCTCTCTCCTTTGAAACACTTCCGCCCCATCTCTTAATCTCAACCATTCATCCGAAAGATCGGAAGGTCGGAATTTAACTCGATAGCCCAATGCCTCTCCTCTGTGCGCCAAGCCGTCACACGTCATCTGGGCCCTACCCACCTTTCCATATGCACATCTAACCCGCGATTGCATTCATTCCGCACCATCTGATCTGCCACCCTTCATCTGATGGTTGACATTTCGTTTCGCAAAACTTTTGTGCCCAAGAGTTAACTCCAAAACGTTTTGCGAAACTGGCGGTTTTCAAAGGGACAGGTGTCAGCCGATGTATCGAATCACATTTTTTTGACAAAACCGCATACCACCCAAACACAATGCAAAAACCACGGCTGGTTTTCCACCTTACCACCTCCGCAACATCATTTCCATTGTTAATCCTAGCCGTTGATGGTCTTGATCTAACGACCCACTTTGCATCGCAGCCTCCTTCGTTTGTTTTCCATTCGATTCTTCAATGACTCCATCTGCAGATCTTCATCGTCGATTATTCTGATCGAACGACTCTCATTTAACCTCGCCTCCATCCCTTTTTCATTCATCTAATCCTCCAAGAGACTTCATCGATGAATCTACACCGTAGATCACCATGGATCATTCTAATCCGACGATCCATAACCCATGATGCACTCAACATCCATCAAACTTGCTTTTCGTCATTCTGCCATGATTTTCATCCTTTTTTCGCTGCATCCACCGATTTTCCATCACTGCTCCTCCATTTTCACAAGCCTCTGAAGCAACCTACCTCACTCCCCTATATTTTTATAACGTGTTTATCATGTTTTGCACGGTTTACAGGTGGTGATTTCATTCTATATTCACAGCCATGGTGAAGGACCATCGCAGAGTCAAAATAGCAGATAAAGAAGTCTTTGAGAAGGTTTAAGGGCATATTTCATTAAATATCAAGGATTTTAACCTTGGTTCAAACCCTCCAGCGCCCCTAAAATATGTATGTTCACGAAGACAGGTCAGAAGAAGCAACAAAGTGTATCAGTAAGATGTTTAAGGGATTAAAGCCAAATGTTGAAGACTTAATGCTTATGATCTAGTGTTTAAAGGATAAATACATAGATGAAGACCATAAGAATGATCAAGAAGAATTAATGAGGCCTAAAGCACATAAACAAGTCATATCAGTGTTCAAAGAATTTATATCATTGATTTAGTACCAGCAAAAAATTCCTTCAACTGAAGAAAGGACCAAATCACTACTACCCATTATCTATTATTCATTGAGCTCCGGTGCAATTATTATTCTGATAGAAATCTCCTAAAATTGTCAGTGCATTAGTTACAAAGCATGGAGGACCTGAAAGGAAAATCTTCATCCTTTCTTGTCTCAGAGTACAATCAGAGTACTACAGCCAGAAATTACTTCATGGAACATACCCTTGGAGTTATCATCAAACTGACGAAGACCCCCAATTCATCTAAAGAGTACTGAAAGTTAATGTAAAGATATTAATATAGAATGTGCTTCAAAAGAAACTTATCCATCTATTTAAATGAATCATTTAAGTTCTATCTGCCACTACTATCACTCTTTCTTCTATAAGAACTCCTGAGAAATACATTAAAAGTGTTTGTTGGTTGGATATTGTAAAAACACTGATTGTAAGCTATTTTACTGAGTTAGAGTTCTATGAGCAGTAGTTGTAAATAGGCTGGGAGATGATTTCTGGATGATATCAAGCTATTGGACAAGGATGTATGTGAATGGTTTTGCTCTTCTAATATGACAAGCATGTTCATTGGATCCTCATCTAAATCAGTGGTGATGTGTTCTATCTTTGTTATTTTTTTCCCTCTGTTATACATCATGTTTCATTTTCTCTGATAAGAATAAGTAATTTTAGCTTAGGATATGCTACTGCAAGTACCCTAATTCTTCCTGCACTTTCTTATATTCAATGTTTTCTACTATTTGTGTATCTAAGAAACTAATTCAACATAATTTAACCAGTATAGAAGTTGGTTTGTCCATGCTTACTGATGTATGAATTTAGAGTTTGTCTCTTAGATGTTCTTGTTTGGTTTCAGCTGAAAGAATTGGGAAACTGGGGATTTAGAGTTAGCCCTGTCCACTAGGTTCCTTTTCCAACAGTTAGCCTTTCTAAGATCCCTTTGAGTTGAATGTCAAAAGCAAAGAAGGTTAAAAGTCTTTCTCTGATCTTAGATTTCACTTTGTGTTAACCTTAACTGTTTTCTATTGTCTGAAAGTAGTTAGGAGGACTGCTAGATTGCTGTCTTCGAAGTTAGCCTCATTAGGAGTTTAGATCATAGAGGTTAAGGCATGCCCTGTCCCTAGATTTACTCCGAAGTGGTCACCTTGGAAGGTTTTCCTTGTCATTCCCATTCATTTCCTTACTGTTTCATCCCATATTATCATCTTAAGAGATCCTCTGATATAGATGACTAGCCCTTTGAAAGCCTTGGATATTTGAATTGCAAGTAAACCCTTTTATGAACCCATTGCCCAATGGACTTGTGTTCTCTTTGAATTATCTCCCCATTGCCAAAAATGTTTCTCTATTCATTCCTTTGCCTTCCATTGAACCCTTCTTTCATGTTTCCCAACCAAACAAACAAACAAACAAATCAAAAAACCTTGTGATTTATAACTAGCCTAACACTTTAAATTGAACTTCAAAGATATACATTTCTTTACCTTTATAGAGATATCCCTCTCTGGATCCAGGAGGGCTAGATCCTGAGGTCCCAAAGTGGTTTGATGTTGGCTTGTCATTTGGTATTGCCAAATCTGCCAAATCACAGGAACCACAATAGTATGAACACATAGTACATCATTAAACTGACCATTATCGAGATGAATGGTTCTATATCCTTCAACACTAAGAGATCTATCATCACCAACATAAATATGTTTGGTATTACAATCTTTTAAAGAAGAAAAATTGGCTTTAATTTTTTCCATGTGATAAGATGCTCCAGAATCAATGAGCCACTCATGAGAATGAGAAGAGGAAGATACAATTAATGCATAACCAAATCTTGATGCTTGACAACCACAAGAGAAAAGTGCCATTTCCAAAGATGAAGGTGAAGAGTGCTCCAAATTGTTGTTGTGCTTGTTCATTGTTGCTTCTAAGGCTTCCATATTCTTAAAACATTTGGACTCTATATGGCCATCACGATTGAAAAAGTTGCAATGTCTATCTGTCTTCTTCCCTTTGTTTTTATTTGCCTTATCATTTTGGTGAGTTGCTTTTTCAGTTTACAGCTGAAATTGCTAAGGACCCTTGTTTGGTTTTGGACCATACTTTTTAGGTTACTTCTTCTTGGGATTCTTTTGATATGATTATTGTTGGGCTGCTAAGGCCTTCTTAGAAGTGTTTCTAGAAGTGATAAGACCAAGGTGTAATAATTTTTCTTGTTCTTTATTAAAGAATCACAAAAGGCATCAAAAGATGGGTTCTTGTAGGTGGTTCCTGAAGAAATGATATCTTCTCTAGTGGAATGGAATGCAGAAAAAAATAAAAAGTATGTAGGGCCGAGCTTAGTGAGAATGCAATAGATGAGGCTACCATCTTACTTTTTGACCCTACAACCTTCTAAAAGAACTCTAAGGGTCTTGAATTTGGACAAAAAATCTTCAATAGAGGAGAAATTATTGGGGTCCAAAGTAAGCAACTCATTTTCAAGATGATGGGCCTTGATTTTATTTTGAATGCCAAAGAAAATATTTAGCTTTTCCAAGGCTTCATGAGGGGTGTCAATGTCAAGGATATGAAATCGAAGATCTTTAGCAATGGACATTCCTATCAACCCTCGTTCTTGATCTTGTTTATTTTCCCATTTAGCGACTTTATCATCATTAGAAGGTTTAGTTTCTAGCCCTATGGCTATTCTATAAAGCCCTTTACTTCTAAGTATATGTACCATCTGAGGTAGCCATTGGAAATAATTGGTGCTGTTAAGAATAATTGGGCATGCACTTCCATTTTTAAAAAACTGAAGCTGAGAAAATCTGAAACTAACTGCTCCAATGGAAAGATCTCGAAAAATTAGGTTGTTTAAAAAAAACAGCTCGAGAAAGGGCTTTTGGATGAAGAAGTTATGTCTTTTGAAAAAAACTGAGTTGTAGGTGCTGAATAGTTACGGGAATGGTTTGAAATTTGGTGATGAAGTTCAACTTAAAAAAAAATCCCGCCCCTTTAACAAAAACCTTTTACAAAAGGAAGCTTGAGAAAGAGATTTGAACCCAAGACTTCTATTCTTATAAACTAACTCCTCACCAAGTGACATAGTAAAAGGATTTTGTTATTGTTTGAAAGGAGGAATGGGGGGGTTCTTCGGTGTGCGTGCCTTTTTCTGCACAAAAAAACACAAAAAACCGAGAAAAAAAAATGAAATGCAAGCCTTATGGCAGAATGTTAGATTTTCAGTAACCCTTGCCGGGAACTATCAAAATTTTCACTATTTCTGATTTCTCAAGATCGCACAAAGACGTGGGGAAAGAGCATACGTAGAAAAAAAAATCCCTTTTCCTGTTTTTGATTTGCCAAAATTGCACGTAGCGCAGAGAAAAGAGCATACACAGAAAATATGGTATAGATCCAACAAATAAATAAAACCTAAAAACCAAAAATAAAGAGAGGGAACTGAAATAAGTAGAACTATTAATAAATTTAACTGCAAAGCAGATGCTTTATACCTCTAGATCCAAATTTTCTTAACTTGGGCAGTAGGAAAGCTTTTCACATGAAATGAAAGGTGTTTCTCACTGTAATAGATGTTCTAGACACAACAGAGAAGTTATCCAAGCCATAAATGTTCAGAAATAGTAGATCTACAAAAGAGAAATCATATGCAGTCAAACTGGCTTCGGATTTTGATCAACAATGGATGCGGCCCTCAAAATAGCTCTGATACCATGTAGGAATTTACATGGTAAGTTCCTTAGATCAAGAAACAAAGGTCACTACTCACAAATAGATCACAAATCAGTACACCAATATAATCACGTGGTTAAAACCCTCGAAGAGGGAAACAATCCATGACCTAAGCCAACGCGGCCACTTCAAGCAATTTATTAAAATAAAGAGAAAAGTTACATTTGTTTCTCTCATAAACGGTTACCGGAAAAATGACCCTCCATGCTCTTTAAATAGATATCACGGACCAATCATTTTTTAAGCAGCGGATCAAGTGTTGTTAATATCGAGGAGAGAGATAACTGTCGGATCACTACAAATCGTGATTGTCGGATTATAAGTTACAAATGTACATGGTAAAGAAACACACTTTACCTAAATCTACACTAGAATAAGTTACTCTTAACTATTTCCTATGTGTCAAAATATCCTAACACTTGGGGGCTTGGGGTACTTCTTGGAGCTATGAGCGATCATAGGGTGAGCGGTTCACCTTCCCCTATTGGTGTGCTACGTACGGGGCAATTTGTTCACCTTCCCTTGTTATACCCCATGATGTTTGACATGTGTGTAGGGTGAGTGGTCCACTTTCCGCTATGATTTTAGACACATGTAGGTAGGGTGAGTGATTCTCCTTTCCCTCCGATTGACATATGAATGTGATGAGTGGTTAAACTTCTCCTATGGCATATGAGTAGGATGATTGGTTCACCTTCTCCTGCTGATGCCCCAACATACATCCTACCCATGTAGTCCAGGACTCATGGGAACTACCTCTCATCTAGCCAATGAGTTGGGAAAATTGGACATGGAACATAACACTACCGATGGATTCATCATGTACTATCGTGCTCCCTATGTCTAGGATGCATGGTGTTCAACAACTTGATCTTGGATCAACTGAGGTTCTACCTCTTGAATAAATTTTTTTAGTGGATTGTGGTAAGGTCTTGTGACTCACTCTTGATCAA
The DNA here is from genome assembly GCA_034641835.2 of Pinus albicaulis. Lineage (NCBI taxonomy): Eukaryota > Viridiplantae > Streptophyta > Pinopsida > Pinales > Pinaceae > Pinus > Pinus albicaulis. Next base: position 1,468,770,226 of record CM076577.1, read on the forward strand.
TTCTTCTTCATTATTACATCATGGTTCAGTAGAGCAGAACATAGCAGAGATTTTTGGAAACACTGAGAGTGGGGTGAATCAATATTTCTTTTCAATTGTTAATTTTACCAGTTAGATCACTTATATTTAGAAAAAAAAATGAACAATGATGGAATAGATACTTTTATTAATTTCTTCTTTACAATAAGTAGAGTACAATAATGATATAGGGCTCCAACCCTAGATGAAGACTCCAAGCTTCCAAGCTCCAACCTATATTGTGTCAAGCACCGACTTGGTCTTTCCAAGGCTTCAACCTTTCCAATTTGAGGCACCAACCTTTAGGGCTCCAACCATATCTCTAGTATAGGCTCTGAACTGGTTTCTTGAGGTCTCCAATCCTCTAGGCTCCAACCCGATCTTCACTTCATCAAAATATGTTTGGTTATTCTTCACGAATCCCAAAGTCTTCTTCAATGAGCCCTGTCACACTTAGTATACATGTCACTTCATTAATGACAACCTTGTGTTATCATGAAGGTGTTGCCACTACTCTTCATGATACCCAAAAAAAATATCCAAGATAACATCATGATGAATTTCAATAATGCATCATGGTCTTTAAGATTAACTCCAAAGTCAGCCAAGGCTTCTCAGCAAGGTGTCTACGATAGCGTGCTGAAATCCTATTCACTTCAATTCTAGTATGTTGCTTCAAGATGCTCACAGGTTACTTTCAATATTGTAAAAAAAATATTCAAAACTCCAAGTGTGGCCTTATAGGAATGTCTTCAAACCTTCAAAGTTAAACAATCATAAACCACCTCTATCATTCAAGTCAAACTGCCATATGTCTTCAAGGATCAACCCAAGTCTTCACTGTTTAATACTTCTTTTGTCCAATGTTCTCAATCTTTAGTCGTCCACCACTAACTGCATATGTATTCATTAGATAGCCATAGTACAACTTGATGATGCCACCATAGTCATTCCATTTCTGAAGGATTGTCCTTAATGCATTGCAGGTGCTAACTCCAAGTATAGTACAGGTCCCAGGATTACTTCAATTCCATGTTACAGGTTTGAAATATTTTACAAGTCTGTAGGTATAAGTTACAACAACATCGAGCTGAGTTTGTGTAGAGGGAGGGTTGATCTGCGATGTATAAGTTACAACAACATCGAGCTGAGTTTGTGCAGAGGGAGGGTTGATCTGTGATGAACCCAAAAAAATGTTGTTCATCAAATTTGAAACACTGCTCAACATATTTGAAACGTTACTCCAAATTTAAAAACGTTGCTCTAAAATTTAAAATGCTGCTCCAAATATGAAATACCATTGCAAAATTTAAATGTTGCTCCAAAATTTAGAATGCTCCAAAATTTAAAACGCTGCTCCAAATCTGAAATACCATTCCAAAATTTAAACGCTGCTCCAAAATTTAGAACACTGCTCCAAATCTGAAATACTACTCCAAAAATTGAAATTTTGCTCCAAATCTGAAATGTTACTTCCAAAAATGGTTCACACTGCCTCAATCCCAAGTTCACGTTGTTCGAAACACTGGCAGGTTCTGCTTTTTATTTCAGATGATGCGTAATAGCTGAGTCGAAAAAATATCAAATGTTGTTTCATTATTATTATTTAGTTCATGAGTTGTGAACTTGTCCACTTCTATTGCTCCTTTTTCAACCTTATCGTAGATGTCTTAACCGAAGTCCAATTGTTTGTATTTTTATGGAAGGTTACATATAGTGGAGGAGTAGACATGCAAATTGAGTCAAATTTATTAGGCCGACCTATGGTTTCCGTTTTAGAGAGGAGTCGGCATAATTTAGTGGAGCCCACACACATAAGACATGTGCAGTGTTAATATGAAACCCTCCAGCATGATAATATAAAACATGTCAAAACATGTCAAATGTGAACATTGTATTGTTTAAAAAAATACAAGGCTTTAGGAATATTTTTGTTGTTGCGGGGTCCATTAAATCCAATAATTTCAGATTAGTGAAATTATATGTCCCCTATATATATATATATATATATATATATATATATATATATATATTTCAAGAGCTAGGGTATGGTTCCAATTAGTATTTTTGAGTGTATTGGTAATACATGTATGGTATGATGTTTGTAATTTTGGATTTAGAACTTAAGGATAGGATTTAGGAATTTAGTATTAGGGAAATATCACATAAAGGGTCATTCATCCATTACAAGGATAATGAGGCTAGGGAAATAAGGGTTATATAATGTAAGAATATTCGCCATCCAGGCCAATTCCAATTAAGTGATCTCCAAGTAACTTCATGTTATGTCACCAACCATCATCCATGTTAACATATAGTCTCCAACCATTTCATTAAGAAATCATGATGGATCCAGTCTCCTTCATCAAGATTAAGCACATCATCATTAATGACATCCTAAAAAACCAAGAGGGACTTGTCATTACGAGCAAGGACATCTCTATACGAGGTCTGCATGATGTTACTGCTAGGGTTTTCCATTAGGGTTATTAGGACTTTATAAGAATATTGATCCCCATATTGAATTCAATGACAACCTATGAGCAAAAATCTCCCCCTTTGTCATTGATGGCAATATACTTTCCCTTCCAACATTTTCTCCCCCTTTGACATCAATGGCAAATGGGGTAGCCAAGATCTCCCCCAATCATGTTGCTTCATGTTGCTCCCCCTGTCATGGTGCTCTTCCTTCTGGCTATGTGGTTCATGATATATTTGTTTACATTTCTTCATGTGATGAACCATCTCCTCCTGTCTGCACAAATTCCTTTAGCTCATGAAGTATTTCTCACCTTGTGTGATCAAGTAGAAGGCATCATCATAATATCATGTTTTTCTTCAATGGAGTTACTTACGAGAGATGATTTATCAAGACTGTCCATGTGTAACTCATCAAGGATTTCATAGTGATCACTCATGGATCACTTTATGCAAGAATACTCAAGAATGAAAAATTCCCCTTAACTATATGCATGGTCTTTTTTGGCAGGGTTTCACCATCAGATACTTGCAATATCAAGGATGACTTCATTAAGTCAACAATATGTGTTGTTGGCTGGACTGTTCAAGAGACTTCTGGATTCAACTTGCTTCCTTCTCCATACTTGTGTAACTTTCTTCTTTGGCATGGTTCTAGCTTGTGTAGAGGCCCAAGTCAAGTTACAATCACGTGCCATATGTCCAATGTTATGGAAATTAAAGAACTCTATCTTGTTCATGAATGAGAAATAATGACAAATTCTTGAAAAATTTCTTCTACGAGATTTACGTGGACCAATATATTTGTCTTTGTGATATGCCCTATAGTATTTTTCCATGTGCCCAAAGTTTGTATAAGAATAAATATAACCAATAAATATACTTTGGTACCTAGGAGATGAAAAGTTTCGTGAAGTGCTTTTGAAGTCTTTTTGCCTTGGAATTATTTGATGATATTCATTGCCTTTTGTATTCTTGACATCATTTGTAACTCTCCTTTGAGTAGGGTTTCTTCTAATGTCATCTTGACTCTTGCCTTTGCTGGAATTGGAAGTATCATTTCTTCATAGCTTCCTCACATCCTTGTTGTTTGAAGCATTATCATTATTGCTTGAGGGTTCACCTGCATACCAGGGACCTGATTTATCAAGGGGGGATCTTTGATGACTTAAGATGTCATCTAGGGTTTTATAACTCTTCAAGTTCTTATTCAGCAACTCAACTTCCTTTTTAAGAGAGACAATTTCTCCTTTCAAATTTTCACAGTATTCATCTTTCATGACTAGTTGCTTCTTTATTCCTTCCATCATCCTTGTTGATTCCCTTGCTTCAATTTTAAGGGAGATGATATTTGTTTTCATTATGAATATTTCTTTATTCTCATTTTCTATAATTCTCTCCATTTATTCTTTTATTCTTGTAGTTTCACATGTTTCGGCCTTGAGAAGATCGATGTCTGATTTTAGTTTTAAGATTTCTTCATCCTTTTCTTCTAGTTGAGATTTACGAGAGGATACCTCTTCCTTGTATTGACCATTCTCTGCTTCAAGATTGTTCAAGCTCTTAAGTCTTTGTTCAAGGTGGTTTGACAAACCTTCTTCCATTTTCTTTGCCTTATCCAATTGGTTTGTCATAGATATGACTTCTTCATGATGCTTTCTTTTGTTTTGATGAAATTCCTTTTTAAGTTTGGCGAGCTCCTCATCTCTTTCTTGTAATTGAATCTTGACAAAGTCAAATTCCTTCCTTGTCTTGTCTTGGTTACCATCTTGCGCTTTCTTCTTAAGTTCCTCATTTTCCTTTTTCAAACTGTTAATCTCTTCCATGGAAGCCATAAGTTTATTCAGGATATCTTCTTCAAAGTCTTCTTTGTTCTCTTCATCTTCTAGGTCTTCTTTAGCCTTGTTGTCATCTCTCTTATCTTCAACTTCCTTGATGTATTCTGGAATTATTTCTTGTTTTCCATCATCTTCTTGACTAGAGATCAGTCAATGCTCCTTTTGAGTGAAGATCATGAATTTTGTCCCATATGACTTTTGTTGACGAACATTTTTCAAAATTGGCCTTCACATAATTTAGTAACTAATTCAAAATTGCCTTGATTGTTATTGTATTGTAATCCTTGGATTATTCGTCCATCCTATTATTAGTAATAAATGATTTCCAAACTTCAATTCCTTGATTCTTCAAGAAATTCCTCATTCTTTCCTCCCATATATCAAAATTTCCATTGAACAATGGAGCCTTCGGAAATTGACTGACTTCAATTTCAATGGTTGAGGAAGACACATCTTTAGGAGGATTGGGGACTTTCTTCCTTAGCTTTTCCATTTATTTTCTCATGATAAACCTTCAAGATGTTAGGCTTTGAGTGAAGGTAGTGGCTCTGATACCAATTTTTGGAAATATTGAGAGGGGGGTGAATCGGTATTTCTTTTCAATTGTTAATTTTACTAGTTAGATCAATTATATTTAGAACACAAAATGAAAAATTATGGAATAGATACTTTTATTAATTTCTTATTTACAATAAGTAAATTACAATAATGATATAGGGATCCAACCCTAGATGAAGGCTCCAATCTTCCAGGCTCCAACCAGTATTGTGCCAAGCACCAACTTGGTATTTCCAAGGCTTCAGCCTTGTCAATTTGAGGCACCAAATTCTAGGGTTCCGACCCTATCCCTGGTACAGGCTATGACTTGGTTTCTTGAGGACTCCAATCCTCTAGTGCTTCAACCCAATCTTCACTTCATCAAAATATGTCTGTTCATTCTTCACGGCTCCCAAATTATTCTTCAATGAGCCGTCACACTTAGTCTACATGTTACTTCATTAATGACAATGTTGTGTTATCATGAAGGTGTCACCATTTCTCTTCATGATACCCAAAAAAAATCTCTAATATCACCTCATGATGACTTTCAGTAATGAATCATAGTCTTAAAGATTAACTCCAAAGTTAGCCAAGGCTTCTCAACAAGGTGTCTACAATACCCTGCTCAAATATTTTTCACTTCAAGTCTAGTATGCTAGTTCAAGATGCTCACAGGTTACTTTCAATATTGTACAACAAATATTCAAAACTCCAAGCATGGCCTTACAGGAATGTATTCAAACCTTCAATTCTCAATAATCATAAACCACCTCTAGACTTCAAGTCAAACTGCCACATGTCTTCAAGGATCAACCCAAGTCTTCATTGTTCAATACTTATTTTGTCCAAGGTTCTCAATCTTTAGTCCTCCACCACTGACTACATATGTCTTCATTAGATAACCATAGTACAACTTGATGATGCCACCATATTCATTCCATTTCTAAAGGATTGTCCTTAATGAATTGTAGGTGCTAACTCCAAGTATAGAATAGGTCAAAGGATTACATCAATTCCATGTTACAGGTCTGAAATATTTTACAAGTCTGCAGGTCATTAGGGGAATTTTGAGTTCTAAAATGGGCCTCCTATGGAAATAATAAAATAATAGTAAACCAATAAAATAATATTTATGAATTTTTAATTCACTTTTTGCACCACAATCCATGTAACCACAGCTAAATTCAATTCAAAAGTGGTACCAAAATAAATTAATAAAACAATTGTATTGATGTGACTATAAATAAGAATGAGATTTTCAAGAAAAAGTCATTGTCATTGAACAACTATTGCATTTTTCCTTTGTACTTAAATAACTTAAAATATAATATAAATATAAATTTATAAATTATAAATTAGATTATATGCTATTAATTAAAATTTATATTATTTAAATTGTATAGTAACATGTAATAATATACTATATAATATATGGGGATCCACGCGAACATTTGTTTGCCTAGATGGAGAAATGGTGTGATCGTACTACAGAAGAATTGGTTCACTTGTTTGTTCATGCCTTGGGACCAATTCCCACCACATGATACTTAGATGCGGAGCTACATCAATGCACCCGCCAGTGCGAAACCTTAAAGGAAGAATTTTTGGGGACATTCGGGTTAACAGGAGGATCGAAGGTGCTTAATGAAGCTCTGCAGGATATCGATACCTTCGCATTTGGCGAAGCCATCCCCTACGCCGCATATGATATACACACATGGGAAACGTAGGTGCGGGATATTGTCAATTGTCGCAATATAACTATAGAAGAGTGTGATGAGAATCCGTGCAATATCTCTATCCCATAATCAGAGGGGGAGCGCGCAGTTGTGGGACCTCCATTGCAGATTGTGGATGTGACGAAGCCTCTGAAACTGCGGGAAGTCAAAATTGGCATGGAAGAGTAGCCTAAGATGGCTAAAATTGGGGACTATTGGGATGACAACACTGTAAGCAAAGTTGATGAACTGCTCACAGAATATCAAGACTTATTACCAGCCTATTTTTCGGAGCTCAAAGGGATCATAGGAGACCTAGGGGTTATGTGCATCACACTAAAACTAGATGCGCGCCCTGTAAAGCAGTGACCTTATCGGCTAAACCCAAGTATAAGGAGAAGGTTAAGGAAAAAATCGATAAAATGCTCGCCACAACTATTATCGAACCAGTCAAGTAGTCGGATTGGGTAAATCCTATGGCAGTTCAGGAAAAGAAAAAAAAGGGAGAAATATGAATTTCTGCGGACTTACGCAAGCTAAATGATGCCTGCATGCATAACTCCTTTCCGACACAATTCTCCGATGAGATCCTGGATAGCGTAGGAGGCCAGGAAGTGTACTCATTCACTGAAGGGTTCTCAGGATACCATAACATCAGAATCACACCAGAAGATCGGAACAAAAATACATTTTCCACTGAATGGGGATCCTTCTAGTATACCGTAATGTCGTTTGGACTCGAGAATTCCTCTGCTATCTTCTCGCAGGTAGTTGTCACAGTGTTTAAGGAATTCATCCACAAATTTCTAGAAGCATATTTCGATGATTGGACTGTCTTCATCTTAGTAAAGAAACATGTTTCGAAGCTGTGCATGATGTTGGATGCCTACCGAAAAAACCAGATTTCCCTAAATATCAAGAAATGTATCTTCTGCATACCCTTCGGAATATTGATCGGACATATAGTTTGTTGTTAAGGGTTGATGATGGACCCTACGAAAGTGGCTGTTATCATCAATTCAGCATTGCTTAAAACTGAGAAAAAACTATGTTCGGTCCTTGGACATACGGGCTACTATAGAGAATTCATTCAAGGATATGCACTGATCACAACACCTTTGGAAAAGCTGCTTAAGAAGGATGTTTCATTCCTTTGGGATGACGAGTGCCAAAATAGCTTTGAGATACTCAATGCAAAGATGGTATCTACAACTATTCTTATTTTTCCCGATTGGGAAAAGGTATTTCATGTTCATGTTGATGCTTCGGGGATTGGCCGAGGAGCGGTCCTTATGCAGCCTGGCGATGGAGACATTGATCACCCAATCGCATTTGCTAGTAAAAAATTCTCAAGTGAGGAGCGCAATTATGACACCACGAAGAGGGAAGGGTTGGCCATGGTCTATGCACTACAAAAGTATCGACACTATCTGTTAGGAGGACACTTTAAGATGTTTACAGATCATTCGGCTTTAAAGTACTTGGTGAATAAGCCTGTGTTGGGGGGGGGGGGGGAATTTGCAGATGGCTTTTGATGTTTCAGGAATACGATTTTGAAATCATAGTCAAGTTAGGGAAGTTGAATGTTGCACCAAATCACTTGTCCCAAATTGAGACGAGCAAGGAACCCACTAAATTGGAAGAAGGATTGCTTGATGTGCAGTTGTTCGCCATTAAAGTCATTGATGCACACTTCGCTGATATCATTCAGTTCCTGACTCAGGAATGGCACCTGTAGGATATTTGGTACAAAAAAAGGAGTTGGTTACCCAGGCGGCAGATTTTACCATTATCGAAGGTTATTGATATAAACTAGGCGCTGATGAAATACTACGTAGATACATTCTGGGGCATGAAAAGCATGCTATCTTGGCTGACGATCATGAAGGCATAGAAGGAGGTCATTACATAAGCAAGGAAATGGCATAAAATATCTTGCGGGTTGGGCTATGGCGACATAGAATTACATTTGGAAGGAATAGGCTCAGACTGTAGTTGGTGCCCAGGGAGCACAAACGGTATGATCAAAGCACAGGGGTGCACTGGGGGTGCAGGGGTATGCTGAGTGCACCCAGGGTGTGAAAACTAGCTGTTGGAACAGTCAAATCGAGTAAAAATAAAAAAATTACCATTGGATGGGGCGGGTAGCCAACATTTAATGAGGCGATGTCTAGAGATTTTTTACCATTTACTTGATGGTAAGTTCCACGTGAAATCTACCCTATCGTTGGGTGATCGCCAAAGCTATAAAATAGGTGGGCTAGATTAGAAAAGGGTTCTGTATCACTTGAATAGCTCGTACTTGGCATGTTTGTCCTGGACGAATTTGTGTTGTAAGAATTTATGTGCCTATAGCATCTCTTTCATGTCCGAGCAACCTGCTTCCTCTAACAGTAGCAATCTCGAGTTTGTCTTTCGCGCCAGGATGACGGATACGAATCCTGCTGAATCATCGGAACCAGTAATATCGATGACACAAGGCACTGAGGAAGTGATGGATATTGATTCTAAGGTTGAAGAATTTTTCTCCACCCCAGTCACAAAGCAGGGCAAGGAAAAAGCAGCAGGCTCAGGGAAGCCCCTGAAACTAGCAAAATGGGTTGGGGGGAAGCCTCGTACTTCCCCGAAAAACGTAAAATATCCGAAGGCGACGCCCCAGGAACATGCTGCTCAGGAGGAGGCCTAGCCTGTCGGCCCGATCAACTGGTTACCCCCCTTTTTTCGGCCGCATAAGATCTCAACACACATGCGGAAGAACCTCGATGGATTGATCACTTATTTGCAGATGCCGCTGACCCCGGGAGAGGCCCCTATCATTGATGAACCTGTTGGGAAGCTTCACGAGATCAAATTCAACGATCAAGACTTGGCCAGTTTGGAGGCCTTCCCTAAGCTGGCGCCTGAATTATACCTTAACATAATTCAGGTAGACAATGGGATCAAAATTGTTCCTCAGCGCTGGGTGCGTGTATTGGCGGGGTTTGGGCTCCTAAACTTGCTAAGGATGCCACACTTTGGTCACTACAACGTCACGGACTAGCTAGCCTGACAATTTATTGCCCTAATTCATGATGGTTTCCTGTTAATCCAAGATAGGATCCCCATTAATGCTGCGCTGGTTAACAGAATTATCGACCTTCCCATGCATGGCCCCAACCCTTTGAAGCGTGTGGGTAAAAAGTATGAGTCGGAAATTGCCGAGTATGTGCGCCAAACCTACCATGTGGAGTGCAATACTTGGGGTTTTATAATCAAGTCTGTCAGTGACCAAGGCACACAGTTGGGCACGATGTTATTGGCGTGCAAAATGATGAGAAAATGTCAGGTCACCTCTGTCCCAGCCTACGTAATTCAGTTAGAAAGCCAATGCGGGAAAGGGGTATGTTTTAACTGGGCCCAGTATTTGTTTGATGAGTTTTTGTCTAATGTTTGTGAGTCCCAGGAGTAGGGCCGTGCCTTTTTCTATTCCTGATTACTATTTCTCATAGCATTGGTTTCCTCAGAAGCCCCTGCAAATTCAGTCCTCCCTAATCTTACCTTGGACATGTGAGAAGGGGCTCGCTAGGCACACTTATTGGATTCTAAGGATCCGCAACGTCTTGAGGAAAACCAAGTTTTTTGGGTCCTCTTTCAGAGTAGCTTGGCCGTAGCCATTAACTCCTGACCACGGTTGTCCCCTGCCGTGTATGATAGATACAAGGGCATTGCGGCATGTAAAATCACTATGCAAAACGTCCAGATCGTGGCACACAAGGATAAAGCCTGGACTTCCCTTCCTTATATGGTGGCAGATGAAGAAGTTGACAACATCATTTCACTCTGGCCTCCTAACTGGAAGATTGGCTTCAAAATTGGCGCAAAGGGTGTCGAAGGAACCAGCACATCAAAAATCACCCCCCCTGTCGTGATCAAGGATACCAGAGGTGTGACCAAGAGTACCAGATAAGATACAGGTGCAGCTGCACACAGGGATGCGCATTAGAAGAAGACCCTTGAGAAGGACATCAAGACAGAGACTCAGGTAGATTCGCAGCCAGACCTGGGCATAGAAGGACTGCATGCAAGAGGACCTGCCTCCCCCTCGGCACAAAGCGAACAAGCGAGCCTGTCAAAATGCCCCGCAAGAAGCAGTGCTCTCAGTGGATGAAACGATATGAGACAGTCACGTTGACTAAATGAGACCTAGAAAAAATTGTTGATGTGGTCACTCTAGCCGTGGAGGACAGGTGGGTAGCCTTAGAGGAGCAGCAGAAAGCTGCGGTCGACACAATCCAGGCCAAGCTCCGTATGCTACAGTTGAAGAAAGATACATTTCAGACTAGTGTAACTCAGGTACGCACACCTTTAGCTGCCGGTAGCACAACATTAGTTACAGATGAAATCCACCTCTACTCTCTACCTAGCGCAACCCTTGTGATCAGTCCACCCGACCTAGGAATCCAAGTCCAGGCCAGTACAGAAGTCTAGCTGAATTTAGCTAGGCTACCTCACAAGGCCTTCTAGGGTATCCACACCTCTGTATTTGAGGAAATTCACCATCGAGACCAACAAGTGCACCAACAACTCGGAGTTTCTAAAAAAAAAATTGATGCAAAGAGTGTTGAAGAGTGCCTCGCCACCGCGAACCACACAGAGCTCGAAAACATGATTCACCAACTTTGCGCTAGAGTTACCACAGAGATATCGGCCATGACCACCCCTCAAGTGAAGGTTAAAAGGCTTTTCACAAAACTGAAGGCCTCCCAGGAGGAAGTTCAGATGGTCAAGGCACGAATGGAGCAGCAGATTTCCAACCTCTAGGCTAAGTTGCTACCTTAAATACCTCCGGAGGTACGGGCCCAGTGAATTGCACTAGTCACTGTGGATACGAACGCCGTTACAGGATAAATCTCGCGGGGTGTCCAATTATTATAAATGGCCATGTAGCTATGGAATAAGGTCCAGTGCGACCCGATCCTGCGTCACATCAACCAGGACCTACAACAAAAAGAAGAAGAGTTCGAGACGTTGGAAACCACCCTGCCCACTTTAGTTCCTACTCAGCGTTTGACACGGCTGCACACCAGTCACACCCTCCAAGCTGATATTGATGAACTCCGGCAAAAGAAGAAGGCCCTTGATGAATTCTTGAAGCCTTGGGCTACTGAGGCCCTCAAGATTTCACAAGATGTTGATGTCACAATTAAGCAGCTGAACCAGACTTTGCAGAGTGTCACCGCCACGAAAAAAGGCCCAATTTCAGAAAGGTTGGTTGACATTGCACAAAATTATGTTCCTCAGAGTGAAGGTGTGTTACCTCCATTAGCCGAGGAGATCAAATTGTTGCAGGAATAGGATGAGACCCCACCATCATAGTGACTCAGGATGAGTCACAAGATTGTGTTGGGGGACTGTTGGAACAAGGTCTCCTAAAGCTGTGAATTTTGTCCATTTTTGTATATTTTTGTAATATTTAGTCTAACATAGGGGTTTTGGGGTGGGTCAACGCCCCTAATGCATCGTAACAGGTCAAGGGTAGACCAAGAGTCCGCAAACCATGGTTTGCGTACCATTAGATGCGTAGGCTAAATCAGTATAAATAGATAAACCTTTTTGAGTCATAGGCAAGGAAAGAATAGAGATTGATGATAGTTGTGAATTGTTAGATCTGTTTGGGTTGCTAGGGTAAGGAATCCTGCTGGCTGTGTGTGCGGAGATCCTCAGTCTTGTTGTGTGCAGACCCTGCTGGCTATATGCATAGGCTATGTTGGATTGAATTGGGTTTTGGAGGCTAATATATGTGAATTTGGTTAGAGTACCTTTGCATTATTTGAGTTTATGTCTTACTGTTGATGCAAACTGTTGAATCTATTACACTTACAGTAGGTTATCCGTTGTTGATGCATATCTGTTTTTATTATAATACGGAGTATTACTGTGATCTATTGTTCATGTGTTTATGATATTACATGTGATAGTGTTGATGCGAGAATGCTGATTAGATCTGTGACTGATAGTATCTCTGTTAATTATGGACTATACTGATTTTTGAACCTGCGAATAGATTTGTTTATAGCTGCAAGAGTATCCTTGTTCCTATTATATGATTCTATGATCTGTTGATTATTGTGATTATAGTTTCTATACTAGTAGTTTCTATATCATTCTGTAACTAGATCTGTTAAATACGAAGCTGATAAGCTGGGAACGCAGCTCTGCTTGACTTACTTGCTCTATCTCAGGGTGTGGAAACCTAGTTCTGGCACCCTCCCATACTGCTTCGGGTGAGACTTTGGCATGTGCAAGCAGGTCACTACCGAAAGAGCCATTAGTATAGGGGTTTGTTGGAAAAAATTAGCTTTTGAACCTGGGTCAGGACCCCTTGAGCCAACAAGCCTCAAAATCTGAAAAATTTCTGTAGGTAGGGCAGAATTATCCATATTTAAAATTTTTGAACCCACATCAGTTGTTCTAGCATAAATTGGATAATTAGTGGGGTATTTTTTTCACTAATGATATATTCCAGCTAATATTCTCTATAATTTTTCATTTGTTATCCTACAAAAATAGGGACAGTATAATAAGTGAAATCCATTTGAAAAGTTCCTCCCAACCTTCTAATCCATGACCTAGAAAGTAACATGCCAAATCTAGGAGGAACGTCAGCTACAACAATATCCATCACCATCTATCTCATGGGTAACTGAAAAAGTCTTACTACGAGGTCTTTGATAACACCAAGGCATTGAACTTTCCGCGAGTCAAAAGAGTAGAGATCTTGGTATTCTCTAGTTACTTGAAGACCTAGTTCATCCATGACTACCTTGGGCATTAAATTATGTAAGATCATATCATGAATATTCAGAGATAGATAGAAGGGAGGGGTAGAGTCATCTTTGTCTTCTACCAATGGAACTAAAATAACAATGGGCTTGTCATCTTGAAGGTTAACAAAATCAGAGGCTACTTAGGTAGGTAGAGGTTGAGGAAAATTCATAAAATTATTTTTGAAATCATCATTTTTCATGAATTCTACAAGAGGAATAGGAATATTAATCTTTTTTATCTCATTCTCAAAATTGAAAACAAGGGGCATCTTGGGAGCAATTTTTACCTCAAGTGAAGGAGGGTTAATTGCTACTGGAATTTCTGGTTTGCTTGGTTTATCCACTTGTGTTTCTGCTGGAATTTTAATTTCATTCTTTATTTGTGCAACAAGATTTGAATTATCATCAATATTATTTGATCTGAGATTATATCTACTTTAATGATCAGCTCCAATCACAAATGATCATAACTAATTTTATTATTCTGAGTATATGACATGAAGTCTTCATACTCTCCTTGTCTAAGATGAATCAACTCTTATTTATCTCTTGGACAATTGATATCAAAAAATTTATCCAGCCCTTGAACTTTCTCTTCATCTTCAAATATAGCATTCTGAAAAAGGGGCTTCATTTTTTGATCATCAGCATCTCTTCTTTATCGCTGCAAAATTTGAGGATCTTTAGAACTTCTAAACTGTTGTCTATTAGGCTGATCAAATGAAACATTTCTAGTAGTAGCTAGTCTTGCTTCCATCTTGTGCTTGGACATCTTACTGGTCAATGAATTTACCATCTTGGCCAGCTCATCTATCTTATGATCTATGTCAGAAGCTCCTGCAGATGGAACTTCATCTTTTTGCTTCATTTTATCTCTGTCAATCCCTCCTCTGAGCCTATCAAATGCTAATACATTATATTCTACCTTCGGTTCATTGTCTTGCATTTGTGTTAGTGTTGTAGATATTCTTTCTCTCAATAATAATAAAAAAATCAAGATCAAAGGTACCAGCATAAGTGATTTTGGCTGAAGCTTTAGTAGGCTAGATTTCAGTATGTATTTTTCTATACATCTTATTGAATCTCTTAGAAAAATCAGAAACCAATTCTCCTTCTTTTCTTTTTATTGCACCAAATTCAATGATATAATACAAAAAATCTTTCTTATCACCCCATTTCCTTAAAATTTATCATCTAGGGTTTCAATTCCAACGATGCTACCAACTGTCAAATATCTGAACCATTTGCTAACATCACCCTCAAGGCTCTAAAAAAAACTCTCATCCAAACATCTTCATGCTCAATATTAAGATTGTTAGCATAGGCATAAAAATCAGGAAGGTTTTCTTCAGCTATTACCTCTCCTTCACCACTAAATTTAGGCATATACTTGAGATAATCTCCTATAGGTAATGCATTCATAGGTTGAAGTTAAACTAAAGGGGCATACCTTGTAGCAACAATTACATCCATTTGTTTAGGGGGTGGGTTTTGACCTGCAATGGTATGAGTTGTTGGGATTTATGGAACAAAAATTGGTGGATTTTGAACATCAGACGATGAAAAACCAACACTTGATGTAAAGATTGTTTGTTGGCTAGAAAACAAGGGAGGTACAAAATTTTCTGCAAAATCATGAGACAGAATTTACAACACTTCTTTAGGGATAGCCTTTGAGAAAACAGTAACATATGTAGCAAACTTTTGTTTAATATTTTTCTTGATTAGCTTCTCATAATCATATACTGGGATTCTCAAAGGGGAATATGGTTTAGCCTTGGTTCTAGCACTTCTAGGAGCCAAAAATTCAACAATGGAGTCGTCAGGTGTAAAGAAGTCTAAAAATATAGTTAGAACTATACACCTTAGAACCAGACTTACAACTTTGTCATTCACCCAGAGTTAAACTTCCTCACCTCCAATGGTGCCAAAGATGTTAGCGCAAGGAGTCACTCCTTGACTACATCATAGTTAATTTCAAAGTAAAAGGTTTTGAGTGGTGGGGTGGATTCTTAAAGAGTTTGAAATGATTTTTTATTCTTTTATTCTTTTAAAATTTCAATGTAAACTTCTTCTTCCAATTCACCATTTAGAAAGGCTGACTTAACATCCATTTGGTAGACCTTGATTTTTCTCGAGCATGCATAAGCAAGAAACATTCTGATAGATTCCACTTTGGCGACGAGAGAAAATTTTTGTTCAAAATCGATTACTTCAACTTTTGCATATCCTTTGCAGAATAATATTGCCTTATTCCTGGTAACCTGTCCACACTCATTAAATTCGTTTCTGAAGACCCATTTAGTTCCAATAAAATTTTTATCCTTTGGTTGTGGAACTAATTCCCAAGTATTTTTCTTCTCAATTTGATCCAGTTCTTCATTCATAGCTACTACCGAGTGTTCATCTTGAATAGCTTCCTCAAAATTGTTAGGCTCAAAAGTTGCTAAAAAAACAAGGAGGGCTTGTTGTGATGAATGAAGTTGTCGAATTATTCTTGTTCCAATTCCTTCATTTATTTTGTCGATGATTTGATTTTCTGGATGATTCTTTTGAAACCATTTTGTTTAAGATTTTGGAGAATTTTCTTGTAAATCCTGCTGATCATTTCTTATTTCCTCTTGGTTGACTGTTGTTTCCTTATTTGATTGGTCTTTTCTGGAGCTTCTTCTTCATCCTTCATAGATTCTCCCTCAGATCCCTCATATTTTCTTGAAGGGACAATCTCATCGTCATCCTTTGTAACACAATCTACATCAAAAGTAACATTTATGATTTCCACTATTTGTTTTCACCTTATATTGTAGCATCTATAAGCCTTCATTTTGTGTGGATAACCAATGAAAATACCTTCATCGACATGGGAATCGAACTTTCCCAATTTTTTATCTTCTCTTTTGATGTAGCACTTGCTTCCAAATATTTTGAAGTATTTGACGTTAGCCGGTCTTCCTTTCAATAATTCATATAGAGTCATTTTACAATTGTTCCTTAGCAAACCTCTATGTATAATGAATATAACTTTATTGATTGCTTGAACCCATAATTTATCATCTAATTTTGATTCATTTAACATTATTATGGCCATTTCCTATACAATTCTATTTTTTCTTCCATCAAATCCATTTTGCTGCAGTGTTCTGGATGTTGAGAATTTCCTTTTTATTCCATTTTCATCACAGTACTGCTGAAATACCTTGGAAGTGAATTATCTGCCATTATCTGATCTCACACATTTGATCTTCAAATCCATTTAATTTTCAAAAAATTCCTTGTAGACACTCTAAAACACTCGAATTCCTATGTCGTTTTCTTTAAGAAGCTGACAACTGTCATTCTGGTGTAATCATCTATCATTGGTGTTGGCGAAAAAGGAGGTATCTGAGCAAGACCCAGGTTCAGGATAGAGGCCAACAAGGTTTCTGCAGTAGCCTAGCACAATGCCAACATTTTCACCCTACTCTAAGGAGCATGGCGTCTCACCTAAGGCGTGTCGTGACCTTAGTAAGGTTAGGAGGTAGATCAAGTATCAAACGGTTACAACCATGAAGAGAAACTAAAGGAACTTGAAACAACAAATGGATCTCACTACTTTGTATAATATATTACTCATTAAGCATGTTCATGATGCTGAATTAAAATTTAAAATGGGGCATACATTCACAATAAGCAACTGATTAACACTTAACTCAAAAAATCAAACACAACAAGAACCATATTTCATTATCATTATCAAACATCATACATCACTCCACAGAGTCTATTACAGGGTGGTTCAATACAAAAAAGATCTAACAGAGCTCTCCTACGACTCTCTCACTCGGCCCTCTGCCAGACTAACTCTACCGTCTATGCTGGCTGATTTCCTATTTCTTCTTCTGCCAACGTGACTGCTAGTCTTTCCTATTCTCCTACTCTGTTTTTTTCCGCTTCTTCTTGATTACTAGGAGTTCCACTAATTGTATTTGTCTCCCATACCTTCCGTATGCGCTATTTTATGCAACTATCGTGCCATCTATCTTCCGACTATCCGCAACCGTGGTAGCTCCCTATCTACCGTGATTGCAATCTGCCACCTGTTCTCCGAAACTCAAAAATATTCATTTTTTCCAAAAAAAAGGCCCCAACGGGTCTCGACCACACGCTATTGACTCATCCTGAGTCATTATTTTCCTGTTGTTGCGGTTTCCATTGGTCTGTCTGCTTCTGAGGCTGACTCTATCTTCTTCGTTTCTTGGCTCTGTCCAAACAAAGGCCCCAAATCCGGAACCTTGTTCAATGCTAAATACTTGAGTTCTATGAACTCAAGAATTACCTGTTTCCATTCTCTAATTATCTAGTCGGTTTCAGTGGCGACTCTTTCAGCCTCGGTTTCGCCTGTTACTGGCGGCAGTTTGCTGAATACTTCTTGAATGTTTGTCCTAGCTTCGACTACCATCTGTTGTATTGCCTCTACTTTCTAGTTGACTGGTTGCCTTAGCTCTCTGAGGACCTTCTTTGTGGTAGTAGAATGCTCCTCTATCTTCTATGTTCTGGTTTCCAGTACCTCCACTTGGTTGTAGAGCTAGGTTATGCCAACGGGATCCATGGCATCTTTGATCTCTTGTGAAATTTGCTAAAGTTGTGCTGAGATAGGTTGGGCTTTCATGGTTAATGAATTAAAGCATTCGTGTAAATGCTTCAGTAGGTTGTAAGCCTCTCTGACTGTCGTACCTAGGGTTTCCTTCATTCTGATTATCTGCTTTTTCTTCTCGGTAACCTTCTTAGCATATATCACGACACGATTTGGTAATGCTGGTCTTGTGGCTAGCACTTGTCTGAGCTCTTGGTTTACTTTTTTGAGACTCATAAATTTCATTTGCACTTGGATAAACCTTTTGACCATGGAGAAGACTGACATGTCCTCTGGCGTCTTGTCATCCTGGGCAATTACTGTTGGTTAGAGGTCCTTGAAGATATCTGTTACCTTGTCCAGTTTTTCCTACAGACTTTCCTTCTCCCCTTTTAGCTAATTGTGCTCTTTAGTAAGTGCAAGAATCTATTGTTGTTGCTGCTTGAAACTCTGTTGGAGGTCGTTATGTAGCTCTTCTTCTTGTTTTGCTGCTCGCTGAATGAAGATATATATTTTTTTAGTCTCCCAGGTTTGCATACTCTTAGCACCTAACATGTCGTGGGTTGGCAGTCTTTCTCTGAGGGGTTTCCCGCTGGCTATTGATCTTTTTGAGTGCTCATGTGGTGATGCGGGTTGGTTCTATTGCAGTAGCTGACTTTCTGGGTTATTCATATTCGTGGTCGGTTGAATTTGTTATATTATTAAGTTGGCTTGCTGAAATGTGTTCAGCTCTTTTGGCGAGGGTGTTGTATCTGCAGTAAAAGATCCTTCATGAAGTAATAGTTCTAGGAAAGTGCCCTGCCCCACTAGAGGTTGGTTAACCTCGGGTACCATAGTCATACTCGAGTTAAATCTACCTCAGTGTCCCCATTTGTCTTATTTCTTAACTTTACCATGTCTGAGATAGTTGCTGAGGTGGATGGAGTGCGGGTGGATTGGTCTTTGGAAGTAAATGAAGTATGGGGTGATGAGTGGTGAGTGCGAGGTGAAGAGGTGTGAGTATGGGGTGGAGATGATGATTGAATATTCAAAACCAAGAAGGGATCAAACGCAAGTAGCACAGAGGTGACTAGGGTGGCAACCTTTAGCTCTTCTCGAACTGGCACTCCCGTATCCATGGGTTGGGTATGATCTTCCTCGGTGAGGTCAACTATTTTCCTAGGCACCATAATTCTTGCTTTCTTGGCCTTAGGGGTAGCTACTAGTGGTTTAGGTGCCTTACTCTTATGGATTGAAGTTATTGTGGTTGCTGGGGGTGAATTAAACATGGTAGAAGGTAGGGCAGTGACGAGAGGTGTAATTAGGGATGGTGATGCAAAATTTGAAGACTGAAAATATGAAAAAGAAGGAAACACAGGAGAAACACTTGTGAGAGTTTTTATTACCTGATTACAATCCTTTACCCTCATGTCAAGCTGTTCCAGTAAAGGTGTTAGCTGTAGTTGAGAAATCCTACTCGCTGTTTCCTCTGGTGTCTCCCCTGGTAGTGCTTTTGGAAGCATTCCCTTGAATAAATAGTGATGTATTCCACTTCTGATCTCCGTTCTGTAATATTCCCAAATGGGGAAAATAGGAATATAGTGCATACAATTGGAAATAGCAGTGAATAAAATTACACCAAAATGTATGAAAACCATGGAGCCATTTTATTATGTAAATCAGCAGCAAATAAGTACAATAGAAGCGGGCACAACCCAAATAATCAAGGCAAGCAAGCCTCCCATGAATACATATGCCAAATATGAAATGCTGCTACATAGTAGAATGCCCAAGAACAAGTACAACGCAGTTTTAGATGGTACACTAATACTATAAAATTTCAAAAATATAGATATGCTAATTTATGGCTCATAAAGTGCCGAGAGCAGAGATCTATGCTCCCAAACACATTTTCAAGACAACTCAGGAAGGGTTTCCTGAAATATGCAAAAATACCAAAATGCTGGAATGCAACCCTAGGGATGAATAGCAGCTGCAACTAAATATATGGATGGAGATGGCTAAAGATGATGTATGAATGAATATATCTCCTCCAATAGATCTTTCAAGTGAAACGCTGTTCCGAACACTGAAGATCTCACCCACGAAATCAAGCACTGAAACCTCCACTGCAAATGCTCATTGAAATAATGCAGTCAAAGAGGGAAATTGCATTGTAGATGATGGGGACTATGTTGGCCTGGTGCCAAGATGTGAAATATGCTCAAGAATCCTCTTGGCTAATCTCCCAAGAGGAGGAATCCTTCCTCCTATGAAAAACTAGCTCCGGAAGTGGGTTTCTCAACCCTCCACTGCAACACCCTGCAACCCAACACAATACTCTGCAGAAACTATGTTGTAGATGAAGAATAAAACTTGGCCTTAAGCCTGATAGTGGAAATGAAGTGCAATGCTCCCCCAAGGGGCCTTTCAAGAAAGGAGATGGGATTCCCACTCGGGAACACCCGGTGCTAAATAGCACAACAATCTCAACTAAACAGCTAAAGAATGAAAAATAGTCATGTAGACCATAAAATAAATAATAAATAACATGCCTCACTATGGCTGCCTTTCCCTCCTTATAAAAAAATGTGAGCCTTCTCACCATGGGTCCCACTCATTAGGGTTTATACAATCATGGAATCTTCCTCCCATTCACACTGCGCTGTCTCTATCGATGATCCACCCCTCCCATACCAGCCATGTTGAATTGGTCAAACTTGACCTTATCCACATGCATTAGCCCCTGTTCACACATGAGGGTGCTTTATCCAGCTATGAATATGATCCCTTTTCACATTAAGAGGGATTTTATGCCTACTAAAGAGATTTATGGGCCTCCCTACCCATTTATTCATCTAACTAAATTTCAAGAGAAAAATTAATATTCCAATTGGCTACATGCTAATTTAGGAATATTATACATTCCAACTCCTGGCCATGAGAATACTTCAGTGTGGAATTCCTTTTAGTCAACCTGAAATTTTAATGGTCTCATTTTGAACGTGGTTTCATCCACACAACTGGGTCTGATATATGTCTTCTTGTGGGTGACCCCAAACAATATCTGTGAGGAATATTTATCCAACAGGTTCCTCGAAACTCTTTGCTATCTTGCCACCACATCCACCATCTGCATGTACCAAAATGAGAAAGCCTCGTCATTTACCTCCTTGGTTTTGGGATCTCCCGAGATTCTTCAAGGCGTAAACTTCATTTCCATTTGCTGGTCATGTGTGGTTTCCGCGAGCTGTCTTACTCCCGGGTGATTCCATTTCCACATCGAAAATTTCATTATGAGGTAGCCGTAAATGAATCTTGTGGCCCTTCTGTAGTTATATTCGCAGGCCTCAAACATCTTGTTTAGTAGGAATTTACACCAGTTCAGATGGGTTCCCCGGAGGCATTGTTCCACAACTGAAATGGTGTCGAGGGTGCATTCACCTTTGGTGTAGTGCCTCATCATCTTACCCACTATTAGGTAGCAGGAAAATTTGACTGTTGGATTGTTGATGGGGTCTATCTTCACCCCCTTCCCTCCTATTCTGGTCTCATATTTCTTATAGTAATTAGTCTCCCACCTTCTTGGCTCTCTTGGACATGTTTTGGAATGTCGTTGAGACATCCTTCCCTTCTGTTGATAATCCTGTAATCCAATTGATATCCTCTGCATGTATTGGTATTTCTTGCCCTAGCCATGATCCATTCTAGAGTCTGCTCAGTAGGAATTTCGTACACTCCATTGCTGCTCCCCTTGTTCCAAACACTGGGAGTTTCCTGAGGTTCAATATTGTCAATTTCTGGATACCTCTGAACTCCAGATTCATTCTTGCTGCTTCCCCCCCTCCTTCTGTAGCATAATTCTCTATGTATACCTATCTCTTCATAGCCAGAAATTGGTATGAATCCGTGAAATATGTTTCAATCAGTGATGCATTGTCATACTTACCCACTAACGATTCCATCCTTTGAATTCTCTCATTGAGCTCAAGCTCGATGACTGTTGTTGCTACCTTTGTAATATTCGTCCTTATTTTATATGCTTGGAGTGGTGTTCCTGATTTCTTTATGTGAATTCCTGCTACTGGAATATCTCTTTGAACTTCCTCTAATGAAATTTCACTTGTTACTGCGGTTGTTTCTTGTTCTAACTCAGAATTTTCCAGCATTCTTGTGCTTTCTTCTTTCATGCAGGTTAAGTAATTTAACTGACATGAATGAGGTTGATAAGTCCCCATAACTAATTATTTTTTCTATCTCTCTTGCGGCTATAATCGTGCGATTAGTTATTGCAGTGAGGTGTATTCTGACATTGCTAACTGTGTCTTCGGGATTTGGGCAGATGTGATGTTGGGAAAAATACTGAGAGGGGGGGGGGGGGGTGAATCAGTATTTACTGCATAATCAAATCTTTTTACTTTTTCATTCCTTAAAACCCATACGCTACTTTCCTTCAGTAAACTAGCGTATATACGCGGATCCCCTTTATGAAACTAGTGTATACACAGAGATCTAGATCTGTCATTAAATCTTCACTTATATTATTCCATCATTCATTCATCAGATGTTCAATAAACAGTAAACATGTGCAGTAAGAACAGAATAAACCATCACACAAAGCATCACACATGAACACCAGAATTTTTAGGTGGAAACCCAAATCGGGAGAAAACCACCACTGCAGTTGCTCAGCCTTCAATATTTTATTATAGAGAAAACATCTTACAACATATGTGCTGGCGCAGACTTGACCAGCACGCAGGCACCCACCTGCGCTCGTTTACCAGCCTCTCCCGGAAGGGAGCTCCAACCCCCTGACTCGCTAAATTGGACAGCTTCCAGCACACAATCTGTCTTCGTTTACCGGGCCTCTCCCTGAAGGGAGCTACAACCCCCGACTCGCTATCATCCTCTCCCAGAAGGTATTAGTAACTCTGACTGTTTGCCATAAACTCTGATCACCTGAATGCGCCATCAATTTTCACACCGGATCCAACAACCGACAGGTCACTGTAGTCCTGCTTTCATCATATTTCGACCAATCCTTTCCAGGTTTTTACACAAACATATATCAACAGATACTTATCAATCACTGGTTGTGCTTAAAACACAACAGTGGAGTATCGACATTTCATAATCTTTCGCTTTAGCAACCCTGCACACACGCGCTATCACCTGACACGCGCGTATACGCGCTTCCGTCCACACTAACCAGCGTATACCTCTGTATGTATTTTATTGCGCATACGCGCTTCCACTTCATCGAAGCCGCGTATATACGCGCTTCCTCTGCGGCGAAGTAGCGTATAGATCTTCAATCATTATAGAGCAGCATACTTTTTCAGATCAGATGTTCAGTTCAGATTTACCCTTTCACTTCAGACAGATGTTCGCCTCAATTCAGATCTAAGTCTTCCATCAGCAGATCTAGTAGATACAAGTGAAATTCAGATCTAGATCCCCTTCTTCATCATTGGTGCATCATACATTCAGATTTATCATTCAAGTGTAACCCTTCCCATTCAGATATACTTCAGAGAGAAGTATTCATTTAAATGTATTCTTGCACCCACACTCCGTATTTGCACAATGAATTTCTTCTCCTTATATAGGTTTATCCTTTTTCAATAACACCAGTTCTCTTTTTCAATACCATGGGCCAAAACAATACCATGAGCCCAAAACTACCTGGACGGGGTCAATTAGGCGGATCATTACCCAATACAATGGGTCAATACCATGGTGGTTACCCTTGGATTTTCACTTTTGAGCGCTTTTGCCCATACGCAACTTGGAACGTTTCTTTCCGCGTGCATACGCGACTTCCCTTAGACATATCCGCGTATACATAGAGACATACTCTTTTCTTCATACTTTGAGCACATGCCGACTTCTTCTTCACCGCCTTCTCGTACACACCGTAGATACACTATGATTAGCTCATCAAGAACATATTCTAGCAAGCACAACTTCACTAAAATGGTTATCATCTTCAACAAGTAAGCATACTCTTTCAAGGACAATTTCTGTTCATCATATCACATCGTATTTACATCATTCACCAAGTCCATCAAGTCAAGAATAACTTCATCAGGTGGATTGCCATCAAGGACAACACATGTCAACAGTTGCATGTCTTCATCTTTACTCAGTGGGTTGCCATCAAGGACAACACTCTGCATCATATTGCCAACAATCTCCCCCTTTGGACTTGATGGAAACCACGATGGTGTTTGGTTACCACAATAGATAAGTACATTAAGAATACAATGACACCATGTCACTCTCTCCATTTTTGACACCATTCAAACTCACTCTTTCCATTTTTGACACCATTCAAACACCATGTCACTCTCCCCCTTTGACATCAAGGGCAAAGGGTGGATCAAAACCAACATACTCTCCCCCTGTTCTTCGCATGTGGAAGAAGCATTCTGCAGATCTGATATATATACTGAAGTGACCAAGCTCCCCCTGAGTTCATGTTGAATCTTCAAACATATTTTTCAATGAAGTACATGACTCTATGAATTTCCTATCACCAATGAATCATACTGACATCAAAGATCCAACCAAGTGGATTTACATATCAGACTCAAGTACCCACCCAAGTGGGTTTACACATTACAACTCAGCTACCCAACCAAGTGGGTTTACAAATTTGACAAGTCCTTACATGACTGAATATTACAAATTTACATCAAGAGTCTCAACAAGACTTTTTCAACAAATTACAAAAATGACCATTTAATACCAACACCAGAAAGTCCTCAAGCCTGAGAACATATTTTAGAACCATCATAATGCCAACAATGCATTATACTCAGCAACACTAATACTCCCCCTGAATCTGTGCATGCATTCTTTTCATATGACTAAGGCTCCCCATTAGTTTGTGCATCCTGAACACTTTCACCAACAAATCATCAAGGCATCTTTGTGAGAAATGAGAACTGGAACACCACCAGAGATACCAAACAGTATCAGATAAACCAAACAGCACTGCAGCTGTGCTGAAAAGAGCTGACTCCAAGCAAAAATTGTCAGCAATCAGACATACGCGGTTTTCTGTGCAGGAACGCGCGTATATACGCGACTGTGTTTCAGGAAACCCGCGTATCCACTATCATCTTCTAAAATTTATGCATATTTGTTTTCCGTATCGCGAGAACACTGTACTGCCTTAGATACTTGAACGCTCGCAGAGGTTTGTAAAGATATCAGCAACTTGTTCTTTGGAGGGAACATACTCCAACTTCACCTTTTGCTCAAGCACTTGTTCACGTAAGAAGTGATACTTGATGGGAATGTGCTTGGTCTTCGAATGCATTGTCACACATAATGGGGACAGGAGGTGTACACTTGATTTGAAAATCTTGTAAGGTTTGCATCATCCAAAGGAGTTGAGTGCAACAAGATGCGGCAGCCACATATTATGCTTCTGCTGTAGATAAGGCAATAGAATTTTGCTTCTTGTTGAACCAAGATACTAACCGGGGTCCCATATAGAATGCACCACCACTAGTGCTTTTCCGATCATCAACACTTCCAGCCCAATCTGCATCAGTGTAAGCATGAAGATTAAGATCAACATTCTTTGGATACCATAGACCAAAGTCTTGAGTTCCTTGTAGATATTTGAAAATTCTTTTAACAGCCTGAAGGTGAGACTCTTTTGGATTAGCTTGGAATCGTCCAACAATCCCAACTGCATGCATAATGTCTGGTCTAGTCCCAGTGAGATAAAGTAGACTTCTTATCATTGATCTGTATTCTGGTTGATTCACCGTGGGAGAATCATCATGAGAACTGAGATTGCATCCGGTTATCATTGGTGTACTTACAGGTTTGCATTCTTCCATGCCATACTTCTTCAGAATTTGCTTAAGATATTTTGCTTGTGACAGGAATATACCATCTGCAGATTGATGCACTTGCAAGCCAAGAAAGAATGTTAGTTCCCCAAGTAAAGACATTTCAAATTCTTGCTGCATGACAGAAGCAAATTTTTGACTCATAGATTCTTCGTTACTCCCAAAAATGATATCATCAACATATACAACCACAATCAATAGTTTATCATTTTCAACTTTTGTGTATAAGTTGCTATCAGCAGACCCCTTTGAAAATCCTTGTTGATGAAGATATTTGTCAAGACGATAATACCAAGCCCTTGGAGCTTGTTTAAGACCATATAGAGCCTTTTTAAGTCTACAAACAAGATTTGCATCATTTCCCAAAATGAATCCTTCCGGTTGTTCTATATATACTTCTTCTTCTAGATCACCATTAAGAAAGGCAGATTTAACATCCATTTGATAAACTTTGATTTGTTGATAACTTGAAAAGCAAGAAACATTCTTATGGCTTCAAGTCTAGCTACAGGAGCAAAAGTTTCTTCAAAGTCTATACCTTCTTGTTGAGTATACCCTTTGCAAACCAGTCTAGCTTTGTTTCTTACAACATCCCCATTCTCATTTAGCTTGTTCTTGAAAATCCATTTAGTTCCAATGACATTTTTATCATGTGGTCTTGGTACCAATTCCCAAGTGTCATTCTTTTCAATTTGATCAAGTTCTTCATTCATGGCTTGCCTCCAACATTCATCTTTTCTTGCTTGATTGACATTGGGTGGTTCAATTGTGGATATGAGTGCCAAATGATTAGAATATCCCACAAGAGTTCTCCTTGTTCGTACCCCAGATTCCTTGTCACCAAAAAATTGAGATTCAGGATGATTCTTTTGAACATATCTGGATGGAGCTTTTTCAGATAGATCATCTTCAGGTTCTTCATTGGATCCACTGTCTATATCATTGCTATTTGATGTAGAAGGCCATATGTCGCCATCATCTTCTTTTGTTTGTTTTTCTTCTTTAGGAGCTGCAGGAGACTCATCAATAAAAAAATAAATACATTCAACAAGCTTTCGAAGCCTTTTATTGTAACATGTGAATGCTTTGCTTGACGATGAGTAACCAAGAAATATCCCTTCATCTGATCTAGGTTCAAACTTGCCAAGATTTTCATCATTATTTTTGATAAAGCATTTACTTCCAAAAACCTTAAAATGCCTCACAGTGGGAGAATTGCCATACCAGAGTTCATATGGAGTTTTGTCACTATTTACCCGAACATGAGCCTTATTGAGAATGTTAATTGCTATATGTGCTGCTTCACTCCAGAACATGTCAGGCACATCAGAATCAGCAAGCATAGCTCTAGCCATTTGAACAATTGTTCTATTCATTCTTTCTGCTACACCATTTTGTTGTGGAGTGCCTGCTACAGAGAACTGTCTTTTAATGCCATGTTGTTCACAAAATTCAAAGAATTCATTTGATGAATATTTTCCTCCTCGATCAGATCTAAGACACTTGATTTTTAGATCTAATTCATTTTCTGCCAATGCTTTGAAGTTCTGGAATTTTTCAAGTGCTTGATCTTTGTGTTTAATGAACCCGATCCAACACATTCTAGAGTAGTCATCAATAAATAAGATATAGTATTCTTCCCCACGTAATGACTTTTTCCTCATAGGTCCACAGATATCAGTATGAATGAGTTCAAGAGGCTTACTTCATGATCCTTCTTTGGCATTAAATCGTACTCCGGTCTGCTTACCAAATTGACAAGATTTGCATATGGTACTTTTCGGAAGATTGACCTTGGGAACATCACCAACAGCTTGAAGTCTGCTTGCTTTGTTGATTTGAGAGAAACTCAGATGCCCCAGCCTTCTATGCCATAGCCAATTTTCTGAAGACTTGCTTAAGTAACATTGATCTATGCCGTTTAGTACATACAGGTTGCTTGGATTTCTTTATCCTTTTATAATGATTTTACCTGTATCAAGATCACGAACCACACATTCTTTGGAACTGAAGACCACTTCTGCTCCTTGATCACACATTTGACTAACACTTAACAGGTTATGCCTTAATCCATCCACATACATGACATCTTTAGCCTTCACTTTTCTTTTAGAAATACTGACCCTTTTCCTTTAATTACAGCAGGAGTATCATTTCCAAATGTAACTTTCTTTTCCTTTTCTAGAGCATTATAAGTATGAAGTTTGCTTTTGTCACCTGTCATGTGTCTTGAGCACCCACTATCGATATACCATTGATTTTCTTCACCTTCTGCAAATAATGCTATCCCACAATTTTCAACTGGCGGTTCTTTCTTTTTCCACACTTTAGAGCTTGAGGGAACATGTTCTTTTGGCTGGATCTTGTTCTTGCATTCAGATTCTTCATGGCCAAAGTTATTACAATAAGTACATTCAAATTCACTTTGAAGAGGAGAAAAATTATTATAGGTATTCTTCTTTGGTTCAGTATCCAACCTTTTCTTTCTTGCTTCTCTTGTCATGATGGTTTTATATGCAACACATTGAATAGCTTTATGACCAAAATTGTGACAAGTGAAGCATTGCCCATTGAAGTAGAAATTTCTGCGATCATGGAATCTTCTATTTGAATTTACCTGTTGGTTGTAGTGTCTTTGAAAGCTATCCCTGTTAGTGTACCTTGAATTGAGATGGTCCTGCTTTCCCTGTAGAGATCCTTTATTCCCTTGCTGAGTGGCTGAATGATGTAAACCACCTGTAACTGCTTTTAGATAGTTTGGTGCTAAAGTTTGAGAATATTCTCCGGTATATCCAAGACCTGTCTTTGTAAGAGGAGAACGTTGTACCTTGATGATCTCATATAAGGTTTCAGATCCTTTAGCAAATCTAAGATTCAAGGTTTTTGCTTTCTCAACTTCTTTTCTTTGACTTACCACTTCACATTCTAGTTTTTCAATATGTTTCTTTGCTTCTTCAAGCTGCTTTTCAATGGTCTCTCTGATTATCTTTTGTTCTTCTAAGAGAATTTTGTAATCTTCTAAGTGTAGTTTGAGTTGATTATTTTCTTCAAGAAAATCGTTTTCCTCTAGAGCATCCATAAAAGTATCCTTTTCTTCTTTTTGTTCAAATGCCATGAGAAGTCTAACATCTTCTTCACATTCTTCCTCACTATTAGATGACCCATCACTATCTTCATTAGTATAGTAACTTTTCTTAGAGCTAGATCGGTTCTTATTCCTTCTTACCACTTCAGGACATTTTGCAGCATAATGACCAACTTTTCCACACTCAAAACATTTGAAGGGAAGCTTACCTTTGAATCTTCCAGTACCTAGTTGGAGCTTTCTCACGAAATTTGCTTCTTCTTCATCGGATATATAGCTTGATTCTTTGACAACTTCTTTCGCCGCATCAAAAGAGGGAATACTTGCCGGGTATTGATAACCTTCTTCCACGATTGCCCATACATCTGCACCAAGACTTTGCAGACATGCTTTTGTACGTACCTTCCAGAATATCAGATTGCTTCCATTGAATAGAGGTGGCTTTATAGACATTACTCCTTCTTGACTTCCCATTGCGACGGATCTCCTTTAAGCGATCAAGCTTCTCCACAAGGACTAGCTCTGATACCAATTGTTGGGAAAAATACTGAGAGGGGGGGGGGGGTGAATCAGTATTTACTGCATAATCAAATCTTTTTACTTTTTCATTCCTTAAAACCCATACGCTACTTTCTTTCAGTAAACTAGCGTATATACGCGGATCCCCTTTATGAAACTAGCGTATACACAGAGATCTAGATCAGTCATTAAACCTTTACTTATATTATTCCATCATTCATTCATCAGGTGCTCAATAAACAGTAAACAAGTGCAGTAAGAACAGAATAAACCATCACACAAAGCATCACACATGAACACCAGGATTTTTAGGTGGAAACCCAAATCGGGAGAAAACCACCGCTGCAGTTGCTCAGCCTTCAATATTTTATTATAGAGAAAACATCTTACAACATATGTGCTAGCGCAGACTTGACCAGCACGCAGGCACCCACCTGCGCTCGTTTACTAGCCTCTCCTGGAAGAGAGCTCCAACCCCCTGACTCGTTTACCATCCTCTCCTGGAAGGGAGCTACAACCCCCCGATCTCGTTTACCAGCCTCTCCTGGAAGGGAGCTACAACCCCCTGACTCGTTTACCAGCCTCTCCTGGAAGGGAGCTACAACCCCCTGACTGAAGGCTACAACCCTCAGCACCACCTTGGACCACGTTTCATCAATTTTCACACTGGATCCAACAACTTCAATAGAACAATACTTGTAGGCTCCGTTTCATCATATTTCCAGACTGAACCCTTTCCATACTTTTAAGCACAAACATACATCACCAACAGATACTTATCAACACAGATCAGATAGCAGAAACACAGCAGAACAGATCAGATATTTCATACCCTTTGCTTCAACAAACCCTAGTTTGCATACGCGCTTTTACTTCACTGATGTCGCGTATATACGCGCTTATGTCCACACGAACAAGCGTATACCTCTGTATGTATTTTATTGCGCATACGCGCTTCCACTTCATCGAAGCCGCGTATATACGCGCTTCCTCTGCGGCGAAGTAGCGTATAGATCTTCAATCATTATAGAGCAGCATACTTCTTCAGATCAGATGTTCAGTTCAGATTTACCCTTTTACTTCAGACAGATGTTCGCCTCAATTCAGATCTAAGCCTTCCATCAATAGATCTAGTAGATACAAGTGCAATTCAGATCTAGATCCCCTTCTTCATCATTGGTGCATCATACATTCAGATTTATATTCAAGTGTAACCCTTTCATTCAGATCTACTTCAGAGAGAAGTATTCATTCAAGCTCAGACATCTTGCACCCACACTCATCATTTGCACAATGAATTTCTTCTCCTTATATAGGTTTATCCTTTTTCAATACCACGAGCCAAAACAATACCATGAGCCTTCAATACCACGAGCCCAACAATACCATGAGCCTTCAATACCACGAGCCCAACAATACCATGAGCCTAACAATACCATGAGCCAAAACAATACATTATGAGCGCTTTTGCCCATACGCGACTTATAACGTTCTTTCCCGCGTGCATACGCGACTTCCCCTAGAAATATCCGCGTATACCTAGAGACATACTCTTTTCATCAAGATTTAGCACATGCTGACTTCTTTTCTTCACTGCCTTCTGTACACACTGTAGATACATCATATTTAGCTCATCAAGAACATATTCTAGCAAGCACAACTTCATCAAGTAAGTTGTCATCATCTTCAACAAGTGGGTTACCTTTCAAGGACAATTCTTAGCATCATATCACATCAGATTTACATCATTCACCAAGTCCATCAAGTCAAGAATAACTTCATCAGGTGGATTGCCATCAAGGACAAAACATGTCAACAGTCGCATGTCTTCATCTTTACTCAGTGGGTTGCCATCAAGGACAACACTTTGCATCATATTGCCAACACGTGATGGGTATTGATTATGTATTAATATGGAAAATTTATTACGGTATGGTTATTACTAATTATGGCAGTTAATTCTCAAATCCGAGTGATCCTACAGATTGACATTGGTATGATGGGTTATTATGACATAATGATGTTTGACACGCTTGGCTTTCTAACACGGATGACGCGTTAGACACTACCCCCCCAGGCCACAATTGGATGCGATGTGCTTGTTACTCCATTTTTTGGTCATTTAACCTATTACCATTAGATGGACCCAAGTACACCATGTAAGACCAATTTTACCCCAAGTAAAATGGCTTTCACTATGAAAATAACTTAGTAAACCACCTTTAATAAGTTGTTTATGGTCTAAACAGGAAATCCCATGAGGAAATATTAAATAAATATACATTTGTTTGATTTTCCTCAAGGAATAATTAGTTAAACAACAGTTTAATTAATATTCCTGGTTATATTTAACCCAAAACAAGGAAATTAATTAGATAATTATCATTATTTATCTTATTATTTCTTAAGAATAATTATTTAAACCTTATTTAAATAATATTCTTTGTTAAATATGACTAGATCACCCTTAAATAATTAAATAAATAATTATTTATTTGATTATCACTCAACCACATCCTTAAAATGATAAATAAATCATTTATTTATTTATTATTTACAAATAAAGGGATCTGACCCAAGTCAAATTCCTTTTCCCTCCAACAAATATAATAAAATATTCCATAAAAGTTGGATCTTGATTTGGTTAATAATATTTTAATTTTGCACCAATATCTAGACTAACTCAATATTTTGTTATAAATAGAAGGGTTTTCCCATTCATTTACCACCTTTTTTTGCCTAAAGATCACTCTGGATCTATACTTTTGGTCTGACTATTGATCCACCATCATAGTCATATTTTGCTATCATTTTTTGTCTGGGTTTTCTACACCATCAAGAGAGAGAAATTTTAGATCTAAAGTGTTGAGGACTTACAAGAACCCATCCCATTGAGGAGAACATGGAACTCCCTCCTGTGTTTTCCTCCCAGATGCCATTAATACAAAATTAATTCAACATATTCTTTTCTTGTCTATTGGATGCATGGAGTAAATCCTGTTTTTTCTACTGATTAATGTCTTCTAATGCATAGATCTAGATTTTTGCAGCATTTATCTTGATAATATAACTACAGATCTAAGGATATTGGAAGCCATATTTGTTATTAGGGCTATGTGTTATGTGCAACTAAAGTGGTCTTTTTTCGTACACTTGGAATTAAGATTCATATTAACAGTTCTCTCCGCATCAAAATAGGTGGATTTACTCTCTATGTTACTGTAATTTCTTTTTATCGGGATTCCTATTCTATTTCTCATCTTGGGTGCGAGAGAGTTATTGACTAAATATATTTCTATTCTACCCTACTGACTCCTCTCAGTTGCGAGAGTTATTTTAAAGATAAATGATGAAAATTACTCATGATAAGGCTTCAGGTATGTGTCATTCACCCATCCTTGTAATACTTTGCCATCTAGCTATGCCAACTGAATTGCTCCTGAAATTCTTGTAGTGCCTGTGTGACCGGTTTTGTTTCTCCTTCAAAAGAAAAACATTGTGTAAACTTTTCCGCAACTACTTGCCAGGTGCCAGTTCCTCTCTTCTTTTCTTCGGTTGAGTATAAGGCCTCTGGAATTGTGTCTAGTGAATGTATAAAATGGTGCATCCACTGATATTTTGGATACCCTGCTTTCTTCCAGTTGTACTCACAATTTTCTAAATGCTTCGTGGGGTCAGAATCCCCTTGGTACTTCTCAATGAATTGTGTTCCTGCATCTTCTTTGAATCTGTCTCTTAGTTCTATTGCAACATCTTCCTATCTCGGAAGTGAGTTGCGATGGTTGATCCACCATCTCGCCGATGTGGATTGTAGTGCTACATCCATAAGGGGACTCTATGTTCTATTGGTACTATTTCTTTTACTTTTAAAATAAATGTATTTACAACATTCATATTTGATAGAGTCAGATATCCTCTTACCTCAGCTCCAATCCAGTTGACTCCTTGGATATTAGCACGTCTTCTTGTATTAGTCTCATATCCTCCCTGCTGCTAATCATCCCAAGCTATTTTCGAGTCGAAGTCTGAACTCTAAATACTTCTCCAGCTTACGATCCCTTTCATTGTTGGATTGATATAATCTTCTCTCTTCCCTGTCATCATCTGGTAAACATGATTGAGAAGTTGAGCATCCTCTCTATTGTCAACAGTTTCTATATATCGGGGTCCCTAATATGGGTCAAGTGGTTGAGTACCCTGACTTCCCTGTCTTCAAATATCATCAGTTCATTTTTCAAGTTGATCACTGTATAGTTCTAAAAGGCCCAATCTATCCCCAACAAAGCAGGATAGGGATCCTTATCCCCCATGATATCTATCACCTCAAAATATGTATACGTTTTCACTCCTGAAACATCAACCTCGACCTCTTCCAGCCTTCCTATGGGCACAATGCAGTACTGATTTTCCATGTGGAGTTGTATTGGTGAGTATGTCAAATTTGGCCTTCCCAGTGCTTCCCACGTCTTCCTTGGTAGAATGTTGACATCTGATCCTAGGTTAAGCATGGTGTCTTTGATTGAAATCTCGCGACTTGAGTATTCACACGGAATTCCTTTCATGCTATTCTCTTATTTCTTTTTATCCTCATGTATTTCTGGGTTGAATCTCTTGACTCTTCCGGTTTTTCATTTTCCTGCACCACCATCTCTATATTTTTATTTAGTTGTTCCAGCATTGGTGCATTGTTTACAATTTTCAAAAATATTCGGAACCATTCCTCAATCATTGTACTTGTATGGGTCAGCTTCTCTTTTTCTACGGTCAGCTGTGGAATCTCAATGCCTTTTCTCCCCCTGATTTGGGAAAATGTTTCCACTACATCCTTAAAATATTGCTTTCGTCTATCTGGTCTAAAAATGGGTTTTGGAGCTGCTGGCTTGATCAGCTTTATTGGGTCTATATTCTATGTATCCTCCCTTGTTCTCTTTCCTCCCCGGGTTACTATGGCTACATTTTGCATAGCCTGAGCCTCCACTATTCTTGGTTCTGCATTTACCAGATTCACTCTTCTCTGTCTGGCTCTTTCCTCCCACCTCTTAATTAATTCTGGATAGTCTTCAGTTGCGTGTGTATTGAATTTGCACCGAGAGCACCATGGTCTTCTAGGTAGCGGAAATTCCCTTGCTACGTGTCCTTCTTGATCATAGTTGTAGCACCTTATAGGTCCTCTTCCTCCAATTATGCCTCCTCTCATTCCTCCTCCTTGTCCCCTTGGAGCCTCATTCACTCTATAAGATGGTATGTCCAATAATTTTGTCAGTTCATCAAGGTCTCTACACAGCTCTGTATTATGCATTGTGGAAGCACATAACTTACAATATGTATTGTTTGGAATGTTGGAGTGCTTCTGCAAAATTGGGCATAGTCGTGGAGGATGACCAATGCCTTTTCATATTTCGCAGTATTCAGTTGCAGTCTGATTTTGTTGAGCGGGGAACCCTGGAAAGTGGGGTTGTAGCTGGTATAATCCCTGAGTGTTTGTCTGCACATCTCCCCCAACTGGTGAAGTCCCTTGTGTCCCTACGGCTGAAGCTCCCGCATTTTCCCCCCACAATCGCGGGCATTCTTTGGCCACGTGTCCCTCCATCACACAATGGGTACACCACACATTGGGCCTTGCAGGTCGTATCGGCTGAATGTCCTTCAATTTCTTCATTAAACTGGCTATCTGATGTTGTAGCCCCAATATAGAAGGGTCTTGGACTACCGATCCTCCTCTAAACTCTTGCAGATACCTTGCCATAGCCTCTATCTTCATAGCTTTCTCTAGGGCATATTGTAAGGGATTAATCTTCTGTTGTGTTAGTGGAGTTCTCGTCAACAGAAGAAGTGCTTTAATAAACCAATCTCACTGATTATTCGGATCAATTGGATAACTTTTCCCAATCGCATCCTTGAACCTCCTAATCAGGTCTCATGATGTTTCACATTCTCACTGTTTAATCTCCCACAGCTCAGATAACCCTTGCTGATCTGTCTGAGGTAACTTAAATTCTTTGACAAATTCTTCCTTTACATCTTTTATCGCTGGGTTTGGATGAGCTTTGGACCATTTAATGAACCAGAAAAGAGCTGTCTCTCTTAGAGCAGTCTGGAACGCGATCAACTTAACCACCTCTGGTGTCTGCCGAGCCCTCCATATTGCTTCACAGAGATACCAGTGTTGCTCCACATCATCGTTGGCCCTCCTAGATAATTTTGGGTAACAGGTAAATGTTCCCGCCATATTTATTTGTATGGGTGGTACTAAAATAAAACCTCTACTTCTTGGTTGTGAAATTGTATTACTAGCACTATAGCTAGTAGCTATCTGTACTGTAGACTTAACACTATTCAACTTGATAAACTCCTGTAACTTAATTTTTTTTTATCTAGTGGCTAATAGAGTGCTACGGGAAGGTTGGGACTAGAGCTTGAACTTTGGGGAATAGAGTTACCTTGAATTACAGGTGCCGACCTCTCTCGAAATAATTGCTCCATCACAACATGCAACTCCACATCAGATATCTCCTTGGGTTGCATGTCCTCCATATTGGACTTTTCTCCCTTTTCTATTTGGGCTGGGCTCCTATACACTGGCCTAACTTCTTTGACGGTCCCTCCTATTCCTTGTGATCCTATTGGCTCGAGGGGTCCTGACTCAGGTTCGGAGGTTAAGGTTTGCCAACAAACCCCTATACTGCTGGCCCTTTTGGTAGTGACCTGCTTGCACATGCCAAAGTCTCACTCGAAGTAGTATGGGATGGTGCTAGAACTAGGTTTCCATACCCTAGGAGAGAGCAGGTAAGTCAAGCCGGTCAGCAACTATCAAATCTATAGAGCAATGGGCTCTTCACAGAAGTTCCAATAAATTACTGGAATACAACTTATGAGATCTACTCAACAGGTTCGCATCCACATGCGCACTATCAGTCATAATCACAAAACAGTATAATTGAAACAAATCAACAGATCACAAACATATGTACCATGAACACAGATAGTTTGCAGCTAAAAAAATATATGTAATCATATACTCAAGTCACATCAGCATAACAAAATAGATCTAGATAACATCATATGTCCACAATACTTCCACACACACACACACACACACACACACACACATATATATATATCATTACCCAAAATCCTCTTACATTCCCAAATTACCACCTACACACACAACCAGGAGAGTTCGCACACAGTAGGACAGAGGATCTCCGTGCACACATCCAGTAAGAGTCCTAACCCAAACAACCCTACCACAGATATAAAAATTCATACTTCGCATCAATCTCTATTCATTCCTTCTTATGACTCAAAAATTTTCATCTATTTATAATGATTTATCCTACGTATCCAATGGTTTGCAAACCATGGTTTTCAGACTCTTGATCTACCCTTGATCCATTTACAATGCGTTAGGGGATTTGACCCACCCAAAAACCCTTGCGTTAGACTAATTAAGACCAAAATATACCAAATTTATTTAAAATTCGCAGCTATTAGGGGATCCTATTCCAACAGTCCCCCAGCACAATCTTGTGACTCGTCCCAAGTCACAGTGGTCATGGTTCCTCCATCCTTTCTTGGAGCTATATGACTGTCTCGATCAGTGGGGGTAGCACCCCTTCACTTTGCACAACAGCGGTTTGAGATATATCTACCAACTTTTGGCTAGTTGGGCCTCCTGTAGCAGCTGTGACACTCTCCAATGTTTGATTCAACTGTTTCACTACAACATCCATGTCGTGGGCTAGCTTGAGGGCCTCGTCTGCCCAGGGTTTGAGGTGATCAGTCAGCGTCTGCTTCCACTGTCGAAGGGCCTCTATGTCGTCTCTGAGGGCTTGGTTGGGGTGCAGTCGAATCAAGCACTGGTTCGGGACCAACATAGTCAAGGTAGCCTCCATTTGATCAAACTCCTCTTCCTTCTGGCATAGTTTTTGGTTAAGTTCTCATAGAAGAGGATCACGCTATGCCTTGGTCCATTGCGACATCATTGTGTCCAAAAATAGGGTTCCCTAAACAATTTGGTCTGTGATCACGTTTGTGGCATATGTAACTAGCGCAGATTGCTGGGCCCTGACCTCCGGGGGTGTTTCTAGTTGCAGCCTGGCCTATAATTCAGTGATTTTCTATTCCATATGAGTTTTGATGACCTGGGCCTCTGTCCTGGAGGCTCTTAAGGCTACGAATAACCCTTAAATCTTGGCCTAGGGGACAACTATGGCAGGTATTTCATCTGTAATTTTGGTGGAGAGTCGACCAATTAAATGCTCAAGCTCCACGTGTGCAGCTTGTACCCTGGTTAGCTCAGCTGTTTGCTCGATAATGTTCTGATCCACTGTGCGGAGCCGCTAGTGGGCCTGATATTCCCTGTGTTTAATTTCTTGAAATAGTTAGCGATGCAGAATCTACAGTGAATCATGTGGCAATCTTGCCAAATCCAGCTGAACCTCTGCGTAGGCTTGAACTTGTGCTCCGATATCGGGTGGAATTACTGTAAGGGCTGCAACTGGTAGGGGATAGAGGCAGCTTACTTCTACAGCAAAGTTCATGCCCATAGCGGTGGAGGGTGATCAGACCTAGACCAAAATGGTTTGTAGTGTGTCTGTCTTTAGATGCAAGGCGCGGAACTTGGTCTGAAGCGAGGCGACCGCAACTTGCTGCTGCGTTTCGATAGCCAACCACTTGTCCTCCATGGCCAATGTAGAAAATTTGAATAACTGATATATTATTCACCGAGATTCTCCTGATCACACACTATTTTATCTTCATGCACAATACATAATCTCTTCTACCATTGATCATTACATGCGGAAATAAAATCAATTGCATGCACACATTAAAACCATAAACAATCACACATATGAACACAATATTTCATGGGCAAGCTTAAAGCTGAAAACCCCCAACTATCTGTATATTATATGTCATAGAGATCATGTAACAATCATTGTACAAAGCTCCTCACAAGCTTTCAACACAACCTCCAATTGCTACACACTAATCAAGCTAGATCTAGCAAAACACATGCTCCAATCTCTGCCACCTGATAGCCAGCCTCTATTGCGTAATCAATGCTGTAGGATGGCTCATTAAATAACATAAAACACCTGGCTTGTACTGCGCAATCCTCATGGGCTCCTCCAATCATTGGTAGTTGCAAATATGCAATAGTATAGTCACAACTGATAGTTAACTTGCTCTTTCACCTATCTCTACACTGGTCTCCACTGAAACTGTCCATGCACTGAAGTTAACTGAAGTATTATTTAGTTGATTAATGAGTTTATAATTAGTGAATTAATTAATAATTAATTCACACCACTCTTCACTAGTGTATTAATCAGTTAGACTAAATACAACTAGTTCAACTATGTTTAGATTAGTTAAACTGAACACAAATCCATTAACTCCTCAATCAACTCTACCAAACTCTCTCACATGAGTTCTAACTGAAGTCTCCATGCAATAGCTCCACTTAACCCCTAGGAATAGTGTAATTCCTTCTGTCAGCTCCTGTGCCACATATGTGCACTTAATTGAAGTGCTCCAAGAGAATAAGATAATGTTTATAGTCCAAATATTATTAAGAGCTAATAATATTCAACATATCTATTTTTAGACTGGCAATCTAAAAATATATTCCGCCCAGTATGTCTAAAAATAGAAGTCCATATATTTTTCCAACTTGACCAACCATCCACAAATAACATCCTAAAACTCATAGAACATGATCCATATGTCTAAAAATAGACATAGTCTAAAAATAGACTTTGCGCCAAAAATATCCTGGGGGCCCACTTAGTGAAGGCAACTCTTTTCACTAAGCTCATCATCTTGTTGCAATCTCAACAGCCAAGGTGACTGCATCTGCGATTTGTTCCAGGTTGCCTTCCATGAGTGTAACTGTTTCAGCGCGTTCTGCTCCCTGTGAGCGCTGCCTCTTGCATGGCCTTGGAACGGCTGCACTTGTTCGTTTAATCCCTCTGGACGAGTTAGCACCCCTCCTCTCTTAGTTTGTTGTACCCTAGTGTGGTTGTGACCCCTTTTGTGATGGTACTTCCACACCCTTATCCGTACTGTTATCTGGTTGCGAACTCGTCATTGACCCTATGTTTCCTTCTTTCCTCGTGCCTTTGTTTAATCTGCCCATTCCTTTGGCTGTGGTAGTCGGGGGAACCTTTGCCCCTAAAGTTCCTACTATACAGGTTTTGAACCCAATCTTCCATTACGAAGACCAGGTAGCAATTATGTGATCAATATCTTCATCCACGACCAACCCAAGCTTTATATTTGTGCACTCTGATTTGGATGTGGTGCAGGGTGACCTAGAAGGGTGCGATGGCTTTGTACTTTTCATATACTGTAGGAGATAAGTGCGGTCGAGAGTTGATGGTGGCTGCCAAGCTGCGCTGAAACAAAATCCAAAAGACCTGATTGTCCTTGATATGCTGCGCGTCCTTGGAATCCCACAAGCTAGCATAGCGTGCTCCTTCACACATATCAGGGGTGATCTTGGGAAGGACTGCTTCCTTCGGTGCTTCAAATATAATCAACACAATAAGTAGCAACAACCAAGAATAACAAAAAGGGCGCCCTTGATCCTGGGCCTCACGGATATTTTCCAAAAAATTCATTACACAAGTGCTGGGCCTAATTGAAACATACTCCTTTTTTGCATTGACTTTCCAACTAGATGACATATGCAGGGACGATGGCAGCTTGGAATTTGTGCATTAGCTTGCATGCTAACAGTAATGTACCCATCTGCGTGCTTGGGTCGCTGATGGTACTGATCATGAATCCCCGAGTATTCCGTAAAACATGGTCATTTTTGTGCATGCCGTCGGCGATATTTTGTTCATACTTCTTTTTCACTCCCATCATTGGGTCAGGTCCTTCCATGGGGAGGTCAGTAATGTGATGAATTTTTTGAGATTCAACAAGATGATGAGCTTAGTGAAAATAGTCGCCTTCACTAAGTGGGCTCGTAGGCTATTTTTGGCGCAAAGTCTATTTTAGACTATGTGTATTTTTAGACATGTCGATCATATTCTATGAGTTGCAGGATGCTATTTGTGGATGGTTGGTCAAGTTGGAAAAATATATGGACTTCTATTTTTAGACATATTGGGCAGAGTCTATTTTTAGACTGCCAGTCTAAAAATAGATATGTCGAATATTATTAGCCCTTAATAATATTTGGACTCTAAACATTATCTTATTCTCTTGGAGCACTTCATTTAAGTGCACAGATGTGGCACAACAGTTGACAGAAGGAATTATGCTATTCTTGAGGGTTACTGGAGCTAATGCATGGAGGACTTTAGTTAGAAATCATGTGACAGAGTTTGGTGGAGTTCAAGAAGTAGTTGGTGGAGTTGTATTTAGTTTAACTCAGTTAGACTCAGTTGAGCTAGTTGTATCTAGTCTAACTGATTGATACACTAGTGAGTGTGGAGTGAATTAATTAGTTAATTAATTCACAAATAATAACTCATTAATCAACTGAAGAATACATCAGTTAACTATAGTGCATGGCAATTTCAGTGGAGACTAGTGGAGAGATAGGTGAAAGAGCAAGTGTGACTATCAGTTGTGACTATAGTGATGCATTGATTGCATCCAACACTTAGTGGAGATGCCAATGAGGATTGCATGAGAAATTCTGGAGAGATTCAAGTTCATTCAAATCCATTCTTCAACAGGGATTGCACAGTAGAGACTGGCTAGCAGGTGGCAAATATTGGTTCATGGATTTGCAAGATCGGGCCTGATTAGTGTGTAGTGATTGTATTGTACTAAGAGCTTGATATGATCAACTTTGTATGAGGATTGTTACATGATATATATGACATATATTATATACAGATAGTTTGGGTTTTCAGCTTCAGGCTTTCCCGTTAAACAACTGTGTTAATGTGTGTGAATTTTTATTGTTTCATGTGTGCATTGCAATCTTGATTTAATTTCTGCAGATGATCAATGGTGG
Organism: Pinus albicaulis; assembly: GCA_034641835.2. Classification (NCBI taxonomy): domain Eukaryota; kingdom Viridiplantae; phylum Streptophyta; class Pinopsida; order Pinales; family Pinaceae; genus Pinus; species Pinus albicaulis. The sequence continues at coordinate 1,468,811,676 of CM076577.1, forward strand.
AATAGATTCTGTATTTTTCATGAAGTTAAAATAGTGTGAGATCAGGAGAATCTTGGACATATAACACATAAGTTATATAATTTCTACATGGTATCAGAGCAGTTTATCATTGGAGGATATTGCAATTATTGAAGCGGTTCAGTTTTGTGCTGGTGGAATTCGAATTTGCTGTAGTTTTTTCTTGGTGCGAAGTTGAGCATTCATTGAAATCTCTTTCAACAGATTGTGATTGGAGTAAGCCATTGATGGGAGGTCAAATTACATATCATGTAAGGACAGGATGGAGGCAGTGCTAGATGATAATGGGCTGAAGGAGTTCATTGATAGCGATGTTCCTAAGCCGGGATCTAGCAATGCAGCCACACTTGATGCATGGAAAAAGAAGGTAGCAAAGTGTCGAAGGATTCTGTTGGAAGGTGTGAAGGATCACATTGTGTCCAAACTTCACAAGAAAGCCACTCCATTATTAATGTGGAAGGCTTTGACAGATTTGTTCCAAAGCAGAAGCGACCAGAGGAAGTTGGCGCTTAAAGACAAGCTCAGAAAAATAAAAATGGAGAAAGGCGAAAATATTCCAAAATACCTCACGAAGTTTGTCCACTTCAAGGATGAGCTGGGAAGTGTGGGGGTTATTGTTGATGAAGAATACTTGGTGAGCTTGGATCTCCTTGGGCTTTCGAAGAGTTGGCATAGCTACGAAGACTCTGTCAATGCAGGACGGGAGAAACTGCCAGGATGGGAGCGACTTTGGTCGGATCTTGTGCAGGAGGAGATAAGGCAAGGTACCAGGGATGGATCGTCATTGAAGAATGAAGATGAAGAAAATTTCACTTTGGCTGCCAAAGCTCAGAAAGGAAAAGGGAAGAAATATTCAAAATCCGAAGCTAAAGGCAAGAAGCAGGATTGTCCAAGGTGAAGTGTTTTCACTGTCACAAGCACAAGCATTTCACCACTAATTGTCCACAAAAGAAGAAGAATAAGCAGGTTGCTCGATCTGCAGCTGGAGAGGCCTTAGCCTCGCAGTTTGAGCTGGATTTTTATTTGATTGCATGCTTGGTTTCAAGTGTGATGGGATCGGTGTGGTTTCTTGACAATGGTGCATCTTTCCATATGACCAGAGACAAATATTTGTTTAGTGATATGGAGGAAACAGATCTTGGAGTGCACATCGAGATGGGCGATGATGGTAGATACAGTGTGATTGGTATTAGGACCATTTCCTTTGAGAGGGAGTCTAGTAAACCTTTCATCTTGAAGGATGTCATGCATGTTCCAAGATTGAAGAATAATCTGATATCCGTGGCGATGTTGGAAGACAAGGGTTATGATGTTGTTTTCAGTGAAGAAAAAGCTTTCCTTCGGCATAAAAAAACTGGTCAAACTAGTAGGATAGGGATTTGAGTTAAGAATATTTATCAATTGCAGGTAGATGGCTACGCTGCAATGGCAGGCAAAGAGGAATGAGTGGTGAGCTGGGATGAGGGCGAATTTTGGCATAGGAGATTGGGCCATCTTCACCATGGTGCTTTGAAAATTTTGCAACACATTTCTACCGGGCTTCCCAAAGGTACACTTACGTAGTCAGATCAGTGCAAGGGATGTACTTTGGGAAAATTTTTGAACACTAATTTTCATGAGAAGGATAGTCGTGCTTCAACGATCCTTGAGAGAATTCACACAGACGTGTGTGGACCTTTCTCGGTTGCTTCAACAAAAAAGAACAAGTATTATGTGATATTTTTTGATGACTTTTCTCGTAAGTGCTGGATCGTCTCCATGCAGAAGAAGAGCAAGACATAATCAAAGTTCTGTGAGTTCAAGGGGCTGGTTGAGAAAGAGTCGGGGAAGCAAGTGAAATCTCTCTGGAGTGATAATGGTGGTGAATACATCTCTGGAGAATTCAAAGACTTCTGTAGCAAAGAAGGAATTCGAAGAGAATTCATAGCGCCTCATAACCCACAGCAAAATGGGGTCGCAGAGAGAAAAAACAGAACGATCGTGGGTGTTGCACAGGCAATGTTGCATGATCAGGGCCTTCCCATACACTTGTGGGATGACGCATGCAACACTGTGGTTTATGTGCAAAACTGTTGTCCTCATAGAGTACTTGGCATGAGTACACCCGAAGAGGAATTTTCTGGTAAGAAGCCTGATATTTCTCATTTGAAGATTTTTGGCTCACCTTTTTACATTCATGTGGTGAAGGATGCCAGGAAGAAGCTGGAGTCGACCGTAGAGGTTGGGATATTTGTGGGTTACACAGAAACACCCCACAATTATCGTGTGTATTTGCTAGATAGTTGGATGACTGTCATGCGACGGGATATCAAATTTCATGAGGAGAAAGCCATGAAGTTGTCGCTTGAGAGGGAGCTACACTTGCATGCAGAGGAGAGCTACTTGTTCGTAAAGATGAGCCTCAAGATGTGGATCAACCACAAGAGGAGGTTCATGGAGTGGAAGAAACCACTCATGCAGTGCCAAACATTAGAGGGCGGAAGCGCACTACAGAAGTTGAGTGACTGAATCTTGATGCAGTGCAGAATGTAGGAATTCCTACATCACAGTGCAGACAGAGACAGTCACCTGACCGATTTACTGGATACATGGCTCTGATGAGAAAGTGTATTGTGACGAAGCCATCCTCTTTCGAGGAAGCTGTGGAGGATCCCGCATGGGTAGATGCCATGGTGGAAGAGTATGATTCGATTGTCAGAAACAGTGCATGGGAGATTGTCCCAAGGCCAGAAGGGAAATCAGTGGTAGGTTCGAGATGGATCTACAAAGTGAAGCAAGCTACAGATGGGAGTATTGAGAAGTATGAGGCAAGATTTTTTGCCCAAGGCTTCTCACAGACCGAGTGGATTGACTATGAAGAAACATTTGCACCTGTCGTAAGGTATTCTTCCATACGGACCATCATTGCTCTCTCAGCGCAGATTGGTTGGTACATTCATCAGATGGATGTGAAGACTACGTTCCTCAATGGAATCGTTGAGGAGGAGGTGCACATTGAGCAACCTGAAGGATTCAAAATCTTTAGCATCTAGTTGCATGTGTGTAGGCTAAAAAGAGCGCTGTATGGGCTGAAACAAGCACCTCGTGCTTGGTACACACAGATAGACAGTTATTTCACCGGACTTGGTTTCACCAAGAGTGAGACGGATCCAAAACTATACCAGATTGTGGTGGAGGGTAAGATTTTGATCATTGTTCTTTATGTAGATGAGTTAATACTAATGGGTGATGAACTGTTGATACACTCATGCAAGGTAGATCTTGCAAAGGAGTTCGGGATGAAGGACTTGGGCCTCCTTCATTATTTCCTAGGATTGGAAATTTGGCAGCGGAAAGGTGAACTGTTTGTGTCTCAAGGCAAGTACACCTGGGAGATACTGGAGAAGTTTCACATGCAAGGCTGCAAGCCTATCGACACTCCTCTTCCTGGTGGTTGGAGGAAGGAGGATGCTACATCGGTAGAGGTAATGGAAGCCACTATTTATCGACAGTTGGTTGGTTCGCTCATGTATTTAGTCAATAGAAGACCGGACATATGCTATGCTGTGAACCAGCTTTCACAAGCGATGGTTAAGCCTACCAAGCCCTTTTGGAAGGCAGGCAAGCATGTTCTGAGGTATCTCAGGGGCTCATCTGGGTATGGATTGTGGTACAGACAGTCGGATGAGGTGAAGCTGCATGGCTTGACGGATGTAGATTGGGCAGGAAGTCCAATGGAAAGAAAGAGCACATCTGGAGGGATTTTCAGTATCAGATCTACAACAGTTTCTTGGTACAGCAGGAAACAAAGATTCGTGGCACTAATTTCAGTGGAGGCCAAGTACATGGCAGCAATTTTGGCTGCATGCGAGGCTATATGGATGAGGAAGATCCTGGTCGGTTTGTTCGATTCTCACTTAGATCATACTGTGATATATTGTGATAATCAGAGTTGCATTAAACTCTCTTTTAATCTAGTATTTCATGATAGATCTAAACATATTGACATCTGGTACCATCATATCAGAGATTGTGTGCAGCGGAAGATCATGTTGCTTTCTTACATTCCTATGGAGGATCAAGAAGCAGATATTCTGACGAAGGCGCTCACCAGGAGAAAATTCGAATACCATGGAGACAGGATTGGGGTGGCAGATAATCCCTATCTTGTTGAGAGGGAGTGTTGAGATTCAACAAGATGATGAGCTTAGTGAAAAGAGTCGCCTTCACTAAGTGGGCCCGCAAGCTATTTTTGGCGCTCTCTTTTTAGACTTTGTCTATTTTTAGACATGTCGATCATATTTTATGAGTTGCAGGATGCTATTTGTGGATGGTTGGTCAAGTTGGAAAAATGGATGGACTTCTATTTTTAGACATATTGGGCGGAGTCTATTTTTAGATTTCCAGTCTAAAAATAGATATGTCGAATATTGTTAGCTCTTAATAATATTTGGACTCTAAACATTATCTTATTCTCTTGGAGCACTTCACTTAAGTGCACATCTTTGGCACAACAGCTGACAGAAGGAATTAAGCTATTCCTGAGGGTTTACTGGAGCTAATGCATGGAGACTTTAGTTAGAACTCATGTGACAGAGTTTGGTGGAGTTGGAGAAGTAGTTGGTGGAGTTGTTTTTAGTTTAACTCAGTTAGACTTAGTTGAGCTAGTTGTATCTAGTCTAATTGATTGATACACTAGTGAGAGTGGTGTGAATTAATTAGTTAATTAATTCACTAAATAATAACTCATTAATCAACTGAAGAATACATAAGTTAACTATAATGCATGGCAGTTTCAGTGGAGACCAGTGGAGAGATAGATGAAAGAGCAAGTGTGACTATCCGTTGTGACTATAGTGATGCATTGATTGCATCCAACACTCAGTGGATATGCCAATGAGGATTTCATGAGCAAGGCTGGAGAAATTCGAGTTCATTCAGAGCCATTCTTCAGCAGGGATTGTGTAGTAGAGGTAGGCTAGCAGGTGGCAAGGATCGATGCATGGATTTGCAAGATCGGGCATGATTAGTGTGTAGCGATTGTATTGTTCTGAGAGCTTGATATGATCAGATTTGTATGAGGATTGTTACATGATCTCTATGACATATATTATATACATATAGTTGGGGTTTTCAGCTTCAGGCTTTCCCATTAAACAAGTGTGAATTTTTATTGTTTTATGTGTGCATTGAAATCTTGATTTAATTTCCGCAAATGATCAATGGTGGAATAGATTCTGTATTTTGCATGAAGTTAAAATAGTGTGAGATCAGGAGAATCTTGGACATATAACACAAAATTTATATAATTTCTATAGAACATGAGTCTATCTCCAGCTACAACTATGACTCTAGTTGTCGGCTCTAGTTGTAGGCAATGATTCTGGCTATGGCTTAGGCTTGCTTGATATATGTTCGAAGTTAATATTTGATGATCAATTCCCCCCTATTAAATACAAGGTGAGAATATGAATATATATCTACTGCAAGACATGTCAATACTCAATAATGAACTTGAGACATGACTGATATATCTTCTTTTTTTTTGAAGACCCTTTCCAAGAAGTGAACCATCCAAGGTAAATATTTATTCTTATATGAGTCTTATGTCTAGAACATCTGTCTAAATCATGAGTATGTTTTCCATAATGCTCACAAGGATGAAGATCAAAATACTAATCTTTCACATGGCCAAATCAATCACAATTTTGGCATTTATGAATCTGAAGTGAATGTGGGAGTAGAGCAAGTGAAGATTAGTTGTGTTGAAGAAACCAAACACTTTGAAAGTTTATGGGTTGTAGAATAGTCTAGAATGTGAAAGGACACATTCTTTTCATATTTGAGACCAATTCTATTCTTGTTGCTAATAAGTTATTCTCAAGGTCTAATGATGAGCTTGGGAAGTGCAAGTTAGGCCTCATCTTCATTTAAATATGCTCCTGAAGTGACCTCACTGATTCGATCATGTGCTAGATACTGATGGGAATCAACCTCAAACTCAAAAAGAGAGTGATTTTGAATAAGAACCAGTTTAAAATGTTGGCTCTTTTGTTGTACCTCATATTTTTGGAGTTATGATTCGTTTTGAAGAAACTTGATCTTGTCCTATGCATGTTGTAAATACATTTGTAATCTTGTTTTCCCATTTTCTCAACAATTCAATCTTAAAAACTGAAAGGTGCCAACTTCAACTAGAAATTCACGACATGTGTATCATGTCAATATAGAGTAAAAATAATTATGCTTGCTCTGAGAATTCACCACTATGTATATGCCAATACATATAGTATAAGAACATTGTCCTTATCATTATTGGAACTAGGACCTTTACCTTGACCTTGAGGAAAATAATAATTTCTACTATACTAGCTAGGAAAATGATTGAAAATCAAGTACATTTGGATTCCTAAAATATAATAAATAATATAGCTCCTACATTTGTGAGCACCTGAAGAATGACATATGTTGCTCTAAGATCTGTATTTGTATTCAACCACACATCAGTGCCACTGTACATGCAAATTTGGTAGACACGAGGTAGCCAAGAAGACCAAAAGCTATGAATCAAGGTCCTTGGAAATTAATTTTTGAAGTATGTCTCAGCAATAACAATCACTATTGAAAAAAAGAGAGTATTTGTCAAACAAATTCTAAATTTCTTGAATTTGATGAATTTTGTGCATTGGGAAATCAACTTAATATTTTCTCCTCCCATGACCGAATAAAAACAATGCTTCTTCCTAAATAAAAGAGAACATGTCCATTAAGTAAAGGCAGTTTGGATGTGCCTACAAAAAAAAAAACAAAAATACAAACACAAAACAAAACAAAATTGTAAGAGATCTTCTTTCAAAACTGCTTCACATATACTTTGCATTAAGTTTCTACAAATACAAAAACCTTTCTTGCTCAAATCATGTGGAAAAAGGTCTACAAAGGCCACAACTAATGGATCAAACTTAAATAGGATAGGAATACACCTACTCTAATACCATGTTAAGCACTCATGAAAATAGAAGATTGCATGTTAGGATAAAAATGAGATGCATTTCATTAATAGAGGATACATATTAATATATTCATTGACCTTTGGTTTTCATCTTCCAAGAGGCCTCTTGGACTTATATGACTATTGGGAAAAAGAATTCTATAGCATTGAAGATCAAATTTTCATGGTAAAAAGTTGATAATTTCCTTCCCAAACATGTAGGGTTTATATTTGATAAAAATACTTGCTTTAAGATGTGGTGTATCAATTATAATATTTATACTATTCATTCTCTTTATATTACAAACAACTCTCAAACTATGTATTAACAAAAAAAAAATGTTCTATATTACACTCCTTTTGATTTTCTTTTAATCTTGGGTAAGTCCTTTTTTCTACTTTGGAAATATTCACATGAAATTAAAGTGTTATAGATTTTGGGTTGTCCTTTATGAAAATGAATTTATGTCAATGTCAAATATGAGGTGATATTATGTTCTCTTTTAAAAGTGAAATGACCACCATTTATTGAGAATGTCCACCAAAAAGTTGTTTCAGTAAATTTGATTATGTTGATTTATATGATTTTTTTTTCCCCAAATAAATAGAATTAGGTATAAAAATATTGTACATTTAAAAAATATGTATTATACTTTGTTTTGATTTCTAATTTTTAAAATTGATTCGTGAATAATGCATTAAAAATGTTTAACATTTTATTCAATATCAAAACTTTTAAAATAGGGTTATCTTATTAAAGAGCTTCCCAGATTATCCACAGTATTAAGGAACTTTTAAAATAGGATAATCTTATATTGATCTTTTTATAATAATATGTACTCTTGTTTACTTGTTTTATTGAGGATTTAATCTCTTAATGAGCTAAGCTCCAATACAATACATGAAATAAGGAAGACTCCTTCTTTATTTATAGGTAGTTAGAAAACATAATCTTAATTAACTAGTGGGTCTTCTTTAAAGAGACCACATTACATTTTTTCAATGCTACCTACTTAATGGGCCTTATTTAATAATAATAAACATAGTGGACCAAGTCCACCTTACATTAAATAACTATCGTACCTAAACTAGTATTGACTCTAGTAAATCCTTTGACTTTGATTTCACTCTTAGAAAATATACCACCAAATTTTGAGTCTCTATTAAGTTGTTTATACTCCATTATTCATTACTATTCAGTTTTTCCTTATGAAAAGCCTATATATACATATATAGAATTAAAGGGTGAAGAAAAAAAACACAAAATTTAAGAATGATAACTAGTTCATAACCAATATTGGGCAAGTTTGCATTACATTACTAGAACCTAGAAAATATATGCCATGAACCATATAAATTTTACTTTTAAGTTATAATAAAAAATGTTTATCATTTTTTATCATTTAATCTTTTAAGTTATTGTATTTATCTAAGTTTATATAAATTCATTCTTAAAATAGATGAATCATTTGTTGCGAATTAATCCAAAGCCAATTATTAATTCGTGAATATATTTTTGCAATACACGTTTAATATCATAATATTTTTGGAGCAATGATTCATGTTATTTGATGATCTCTAGCAATATATTTGATTCAAACATCAATCTTGCATAATTAGAAGCTTAGGACCCAATTGATGGGTACAACCTCAATACATAACTCATTTGCCATGGGAACAAATCTACAATCTAAATGTTACTTTTGATATAAACATTTTATATTGATTTTTTTTTTTGAAAAATTGAATTGTTTCATAAATAGAAAAGGCTTTTTAGACTAGAAAGACTTATCAAAAACTTTGGCTTTGTTGGAGAATGTACACATTTAGAAGCACATGCCTATTTGACAATGTGATCCATATTCCTTTGCAAGTTCATCTTAACCATATTTTTATGAATCCTTTTTCCTCTTCCATATTAGTTATTTTTTTGAAAACTAAAATCTCTTCTTAGATCCCACACTTTAGCAATAATAAGGCCATAAACCAACATCATAACAACTTGTTTATCATTTCTTAGCATTGCAATATTCTCATAATTATCTTTTAAAAAAGAATATTACTTAATAAAAATAAGTTTTAATATAGAGGGGACTATTCCTTGTTAAACCCTAACCTTTTTTAAATAGAGCTTTGGATATTGTTATGTTAAAAGCATTAATATATGACAAACTGGTTCCCAACATTTAGCAATGCTTTATTAATTCAAAATTTCAAATAAAAATTTATGTATGCTTATACTAGTGACTAAATGAGTAGTTATAATGGTGCTTCATTATAATTATAATTGATTTTTCAACTTATGGTAGTCCTTCACTACAATTGCAATTGAATTTCAACTTTTTAACCAATTCTTAATGAATTGCAATGATATTAACTATATAAGCGGTTGTAATGATCGTTGGCATCATTTGCTTTGTATAATGATAACAGCGGTAAGATTCAAAATGTCAGTAAACAATTTCAAAGGATTATATAATGACTTGAGTAAATGATGGTCAACTTTAATTTTTTTTATTTGATTACTAATAATCATTTTGAAATGTATAAAATTTTTCAAAGAATTTTTTAGAGGTGTTGGAGAATTGAAGGAAATTGTAGACATAACATTATGTTTAATAAATATGAAGCATGTTTGATACTTGAGATTCATGAGTTCAAAATAAAAAATCGAAAATATAGTATTATGAAGAATACCAACTTTTCTCTTTCTAGTTAACCACCTTTTTTATTCTTGTGAGAAAAATTAAAGTAACTTCATATTTTAAATTACTCAAGTATTTTTCTTCCCATTAAAAATTGAAATTGCTTATTGGAATAAAAAGAGACATAATGAAATACCTACATAGTTCACTTTACATTCAAAACTTTGTATTACATTTAAAGCATTCCACAACTTTTATTGATGATTATTGTGCATGTGATATTATTTCACTTAGTGGATTTTCTACATTATCAGTAATTGCCTTATTCAATGAATTTAATGTATACAATCTATAAATGGCAAAGCTATCTAATCATGTAGGCTTTCATTGAGTTGCTAGAATTAGGTGATACATAAAGCTAGAATGATACAGAAAGCTAGAACTCTCATCAATATATAACTTTGATTATTTTTTGACAATTTGTGTTAGTTCAAAATTGGGAAAACCCTATGAAGGCATTGTTCCACCTTGAATGGGTCTTGGATCATGATAAAACTCTATTCATGCCTGAATTTTATATTGTATCTTACTAGATTTATGATTGAAAAGAGGGTCCATTTGTTACACGATTAGCTTACTACCTAATTTTAAGATTCACTATACATGTGAGACGTACTGAGAGAATATACTTATTATGCATGTGAAATTTTCTCACATAATGCGTTTTACACTTCATCATTGTTTACATTGTTCAATGTATTTAATTTCTACAACAAACTATAATGGAAAATTTATTGTACATGTCATAAAAACTCATAGAGTACAATTTACACTTATAATTTATTAACTTATTTTGTGCATTTAATGTTTGTTGGATCTCGTAAAAGAAAATTCATACACATACCATATTTGAAATCTTAACAATAAAAAACACAATAAAAAAAAAGTTACTTCCATCATCCATTATCATAATACAACATTTTTATGTTCATTAGCATGCCCTTGTACATAATGTGAAGCACTTTAAGAAGCAATGAAGTATGGATTATTTATGATGATTTTTTGAATAAAATTTTGTATTGTGTTTGAGCTCAATTGAAATATGCTTGTGAAATATTATAAATAAGATCTAGATAAGTGTGCTTCTTATGTGAGGTTAAAAGTAAACCTTGGTTCCGGAGGTGGGTGGACAAGACTCCTAAAACTCTTGTAATTTAATTTTGTTTAAATAAGATTAAAAAAATTTAATGAATACATGATTAGGGCATTAATATGGCTTTTTAATGGACCATGACCATTAGTGGTTATGCTCTTGAATTGGATTCAAGTCAAATAGGGAGATGTAAATGGGTCAAGGTTTTGTGAAGAGGGTTTTTTATTGCCTTATTTCATCCAACAATGAATGCCAAAATATTTTAAGGAGAGGCCTAGGGTTCTTCAAAAGAGAAAGGTTCTTTCTTGTTCATTGGTCCCCGTATTTCAATCTAAGAATGATTGTATTGTCCTTGACCCTTGTATGGATGTGTATCCCAGACATGTATATGTCTTTATAGGATAAATAAAACTTATTTCTAAATATGGAACAATTGAAGTATTTATCAACAACATTGGAAGAAAAGACAAGGATAGATTCTCCTTTGCACAAATATGTGTTAATACAAATATTAGTAAAGGAATTGAAGACATGGTGATGCTGAAATAGGAAGGAACCAAGTAGAACCAAGAAATAATCTATGAAAGAATTTTTTTTCACTTAACCATGCACTAATTCTATTGACCTATTGGATGTTGACCAATAATTATGTAACTTGGGGAAAGAAAGGAATTGTATGAGGAAGGCAGGAAAGCATGTCCTGAGGTATCTCAGGGGCACATCTGGGTATGGATTATGGTATAGACAGTCGGATGAGGTGAAGCTGCATGGCTTCATGGATGCAGATTGGGAAGGAAGCCCAACGGACAGAAAGAGCACATTTGGAGGGATTTTTAGTATCAGATCTACAACAGTGTCTTGGTACATCAGGAAACAAAGATCCGTGGCACTCATTTCAGTGGAGGTCGAGTACATGGCAGCAAGTTTGGCTGCATGCGAGGCTATATGGATGAGGAAGATCCTGGTCGGTTTGTTCAGTTCTCACTTAGATCCTACTGTGATATATTGTGATAATCAGAGTTGCATTAAACTCTTGGTTAATCTAGTATTTCATGATAGATCTAAACATATTGACATCTTGTACAATCATATCAGAGATTGTGTGCAGCGAAAGATCATGTTTCTTTCTTACATTCCTACGGAGGATCAGGAAGCAGATATTCTGACGAAGGCGCTCACCAGGAGAAAATTCGAATACCATAGAGATAGGATTGGGGTGGCAGATAATCCCTATCTTGTTGAGAGGAAGTGTTGAGATTCAACAAGATGATGATCTTAGTGAAAAGAATCGCCTGTTGAAATTTGGTACCGGAGGACAGGTGGTTCCCTAAGGCTTTGATCTTTGGCCTAGGGAAAAGTGTCCAAAAGAATTTAATTTTTCTCCTAAAGTGACTTTATAAAGTTATAAAGTCAAATCTAATTTAAAAGTGACTTTAGGTGATAAAGTTACTAAAGTCTAATTTTAAAGTGACTTTAATAAAGTCAATGTAAAATTAGAAAGGAAAAGTGACTTTGGAAATAAATGACTAAGTGGGTCTTTATTAAAGTGGGGTGAATTAAAATATAGAAAGTGAGATTTAAATGAGCATTTAATCTCAGCCCTAGATCTCAATCTATTTCAGCCATTGGATTTAGGGATTCCCCAAAAGTCACTTAGGGTTAGGTTAAAGGAGGAAAAGGAGGAAAATGTCATTTATTCTTTCATGAGCAGATTGAGAGAAGGAGAGCAAGAGAGCAAGGGAGATTTCTGGGCAGTGAGGAGAAGGAGGCAGCAGCTTGGCACGCATTCCAAGGCAGTATTTCAGCAAGACATTTTCAGCAAGACAGTTCAGCAGATTTAGCACACAGCAAGGCAAATTTTTGGCACGATTTTTGAGGAAGGAGGGCCATACAGCAGGCCGTACAGCAGATTTGCACGGATTTCGAGGAGCAGATTTGAGGGAGGCCGTACAACAAGTGGCTGTACCTTTGGCATGCATTTCAAGGCAGAAATCGTACAACAGATTTTTGGACAGCTTGCACGCTTTTCTAGGCAGGCCGTACAACAACATTTAAGGCTGTTATTTGGCACGAAAATCGAGAAAATCTGTACAACATTTATTGCTGTTCCTATTTTTCTGTTTGCACACTTTCCGAGGCGGTGGTTAAGCACGGAAAAGAGATAAGTTGTAAAAGTCTGTTTGCTGATTTTTTTGCTGAATATTTCTCACTGTAAAAAGCATTTTCCAGAAATAAGGAGCTTTCAAACTAGTTTTCCCCAAGAGTTGTAAGGGGTTTTTCCAGGGTCACCTTGACAAAAAATTACTGTGTTATGATGTGTTGAATGGCTGTTTGTTACTGCTGATAATTATTTCTGCATTTTGGACAGCATTCTGTAATTTTTCCAGAATTTGTGTTTTCAACAAAAGTTATTTTCCAGTTTGTTAAATGTATGGATATGGGAAAGGGCATTTAAATATTTTGGAGTAATAAGGTGAAAAACTGAAAACCGGGGTGGGAAACTATAAATTTCTACATCGCCTTCACTAAGTGGGCTCGCAGACTATTTTTGGCAGAAAGCCTATTTTTAGAATTTGTCTATTTTTAGACATGTCGATCATATCCTATGAGTTGCAGCATGCTATTTGTGGATGGTTGGTCAAGTTGGAAAAATATGTGGACTTGTATTTTTAGACATATTGGGCGGAGTCTATTTTTAGACTGCCAGTCTAAAAATAAATATGTCGAATATTATTAGCTCTTAATAATATTTGGACTCTAAACATTATCTTATTCTCTTGAAGCACTTCAGTTAAGTGCACAGATGTGGCACAACAGCTGACAGAAGGAATTATGCTATTCCGAAGGGTTTACTGGAGCTAATGCATGGAGGACTTCAGTTAGAACTCATGTGATAGTGTTTGGTGGAGTTGGAGAAGTAGTTGGTGGAGTTGTATTTAGTTTAACTCATGTAGACTCAGTTGAGCTAGTTGTATCTAGTCTAACTGATTGATACACTAGTGAGAGTGGAGTGAATTAATTAGTTAATTAATTCACAAATAATAACTCATTAATCAACTGAAGAATACATCAGTTAAATATAGTGCATGGCAGTTTCAGTGGAGACCAGTGGAGAGATAGGTGAAAGAGAAAGTGTGACTATCAGTTGTGACTATAGTGATGCATTGATTGCATCCAAAACTTAGTGGAGATGCCAATGAGGATTGCATGAGCAAGGCTGGAGAAATTTGAGTTCATTCAGAGCCATTCTTCAGCAGGGATTGCGCAGTAGAGGCAGGCTAGCAGGTGGCAAATATTGGTGCATGGATTTGCAAGATCGAGCCTGATTAGTGTGTAGCAATTGTATTGTACTGAGAGCTTGATATGATCAGCTTTGTATGAGGATTTTTACATGATCTCTATGACATATATTATATACAGATAGTTGGGGTTTTCATCTTCAGGCTTTCCCGTTAAACAACTATGTTAATGTGTGTGATTTTTTATTGCTTCATGTGTGCATTGCAATCTTGATTTAATTTCCGCAGATGATCAATGGTGGAATAGATTTTTTATTTTGCATGAAGTTAAAATAGTGTGAGATCAGGAGAATCTTGGACATATAACACATAAGTTATATAATTTCTACAGAATTAGTGCAACGTCAATAGGGATGCGGTCCCGAATCCACAAGCTACAGTCATGGACTAAGGAAAGTAGTTGACCGAACAAGTGATTTGTAATGTTGTAGTGGCCAAAATGTGGCATCCTGAGCAGGTTCAAAAGCCCAACACCTGCCAACCCACGCACCCAACGCATAGGGACAACTTGGACCCTGTCATCCTCTAGTATCCATTCCAGGTAAAACTTTGGGGCCAGTTGAGGAAAGGCCTCATAGTTAGCTAGGTCGTGATTGTAGAACTTTACCTCTTAAAGTTTTCCGAAGGGTTCGCCAGTGATGGAGAACTCACCTAGGGTCAGCGACATCTACAGGTAGGTGCCGAGGCCATCGAGGTTCTTTGGCATATGGGTCAAGGGTATGCGAGGACGAACAAATGGGGGCAACCAATTTATTCGTTGGGTGACCTGGGCCTTTTCCCAATCAAATAAAGGGCAGCCTGTTAGTTTAGGTGAGGTGGTCGGGGCCACCTTTCGTGGTGACTTCATATTGCGGGCAGAAGTGTGGTGTTTTACCCTAGCCAATTTTGCAGGCTTCCCTGAGCCTTGCGCTTTCTCTTTTCCTTTCTTTTCTATTGGAGGCAGAGTGGAAATAACAGCTTCGACTTCTGATGTAACCTCTACTAACTCCTTGATTTATGGCTCTACCGAGGCTATCGTCGGGTTGATGGTTGTCCTTCTGGCACGGGAAATGAATACCAACCCCGGATGGCTGCTATCAAGGGGGGTAGGTGGTTCAGACATGATAGATGTATAGTGGGGCCAAAGGATCTTAACGCATAAATCCACAGAGCATAGACAAGAAAAAAGATACGAAACCCTCTGTCGACCGACACTGCTCCTTTTATAACCCTAGAGAACTAATAAAAGTCGGGTGAATGGAAACTTGCCACCAACTAAATAGTAAAAAATAGCAATAAATTGATTCATTAAATGCAGGATGGTCACTCCTGTCAATGATAAATTTATCTTTCTAGCTGATTATACTGCTCCAATGGCTAGATTTCGCACCTCCTGTGTGTCCTGCGCACCCCTGGGCTCCCGACGCACTTGCTGCACTTTGAACCGACACCTACACCCCTTGAGTGCTTCTCCGAGCTTCCTAAGTTGAGGCCGCTACCCATGCATACCCTAATGGTACTCATGTTTTTTGGCAGACAGATTTTTCCTTATACAGCTACTTCGGCCATATCGTCATTTGGTTCGATATGGTTTGAGTCGGCTACCATTGATACAACTTGGTAGCATATTGCAGCGCAGGGTAGCCACCCTAAGAGCTCTGCCATTCATGATCTCCTTAACTATATAAGTACCAAGCCAATTCTATCGAAACTTCCTTATATGTTTCGCAAACTGGATATCATATAAGAGGACCAATTCACCTTCCGTGAATGTCTTCTGATGAATGTGTCGATCATGCCAGGCTTTATCGCGGGTCTTCTAAACCTGCTGATGGAAATTAGCAATAAACCGATCTTCCTCCAAAGCCATAAGCTGTGCTAAATGCTCCTCCATGATGTCTGGTTCTGCCATGTTTGTAAATGTCGCGATACGTAGACTAGGAATAATATACTCCATTGGCATAATGGCCTCCTTGCCATAGACCAACCTGAATGGGGTTTTCCCTGTTAATTTCTTGCAGGTTGTCCGATAAGCCCAGAGAACTACTGGGATCCATATGCCCCAATCGTTGCGATCAGCGTTACACACCTTAGTCAGTGCTTGATCCAAAATTTTGTTAAAATCTTCGACTGCTCCGTTTGTTTGTGGATGATACGGGGTGATTTTTGCATGATGGATCTAGAACTCTTTAGTTAAAGCTTGTATTGTTTCATTAACAAAGTGTGTAGCTCTATCACTCATAAGGATTTTTGGACATCCAAATCAGGTCAGAATCTGCTCAAATATGAAGTGTGCAGCAGTATCTGTAGTAAAATCCCTTACTACTTGTGCTTCGGCCCACCTAGTTACATAATAAGTGGCAGTAATTATGTAGCGCACACCTATCTTCTTCCCTGGTGGGTTGATGGGTCCTAAACATTCAATGGCCCATTTGTCAAAGGCTTGTAAATCCACTTGCGGTTGTAACAACATTTCATCTCTTCATGATGGCTTCCCTATCCATTGGCATGTATCACAAGCTCTATAATAGTCGTGAGATTCATTATGGAGGGTAGGCCACCATAGTCCAGTCCGTAAAATCTTGTGTGCCATTGCCTTGCCTGCGTAGTGGCCTCCTGCGATTCTATCATGAGCTTCTTCCAAGATAGTGTGTCGTTTTTGCTCCAGGACGTACCTGCATAGCACTTCATCAACGCCTAGTTTATATAAATGACCTGCGATGATGGTAAAATCCGTTGCTTGGGTAAGAAACTCCTTCTTATGTTGTACTGAATATTCTGCAGGTGCCATGCCTATAGTCAGGAACTGGATGATATTATCAAAGTGCTCATCAATGACTTTAATGGCGAATAGCTGCACGTTAGGTAACCCTTCCTCCAAGTTAGTAGGTTCTTCACCCGTCTCAATTCAGGATAAGTGATATAGCCCCGCATTCAACTTCCCTGGTTTGAATATGATTTCAAAATCATATTCTTGGAACTGCAACAGCCACCTGCAGATTCTCCCCCCCCCCCAACATTGGCTTATTTACCAGGTACTTTAAAGCTGAATGATTTGTAAAGATTTTAAAGTATCCTCCTAAAAGATAGTGCTGATACTTTTGTAGCGCATAGACCATGGCCAACCCTTCCCTCTCCGTGGTGGCATAATTGTGCTCTACACTCGAGAGTTTCTGACTAGCAAATGTGATGGGGTGATCAATATCTTCAGAACCAGGCTGTGTAAGGACTGCTCCCAAGGCAATCCCCGAAGTATCAACATGAACATGAAATACCTTTGCCCAATCACGGAAGATAAGGATAGATACAGAGACCATATTTTCCTTGAGTAGCTCAAATCTCTTCTGGCATTCGTCATCCCAAAAAAATGACACATCTTTCTAAAGAAGCTTCTCCAGAGGTGTTGTAATCAGCGCGTATCCCTGAATGAATTTTCTATAGTAGCTCGTGTGTCCAAGGATCGAACACAATTGTTTCTCAGTCGTAGGTACAACCAGGTTAATGATAACTGCAACCTTCGCAAGATCCACCATCAGCCTTTGTTGGCAAACTATATGTCCAAGCAGGATTCCGAAGGGTATGCAGAAGATACATTTTTTTATATTTAGGGAAATTTGGTGCTTCCGACAGGCGTCCAAAATCATGCGCAAGTTCGACACATGTGTCTTTACTAAGCCGAAGAAAGTCCAGTCATCGAAATATACTTCTAGAAATTTATGGATGAATTCTTTGAACACTGCAACAATGATCTGTGAGAAGATAGCGAGGGAATTCTTGAGTCCAAACAGCATGACTGTATACTGGAGGGATCCCCACTTTGTGGCAAATGTAGTCTTGCCGCGATCTTCTGGTGTGATTCAGATTTGATGGTATTCGAAGAACCTGTTGGTGAACAAATATGCATCCTAGCCTCCTACATTATCTAGTATCTCATCGGAAAATGGTGCCGGAAAGGGGTCGTGTACGCAGGCGTTATTTAACTTGCGTAAGTCCACACAGATTTAGATTTATCCCTTATTTTTCTTTTCCTGAACTACCATCAGACTTACCCAATCTAAATGCTCAACCGACTCGATAATACCTGTGGTGAGAATTTTATCCAGTTCCTCCTTAACCTTTTTTTTATAGTTAGGATTCAACGAGTAAGGCTGCTGCTTGATCGTTCACGCATCCAGCTTTAGCGTGATGCACATAACCCCTAGGTCCCCTATGATCTCTTTGAGCTCCAAAAATTTGTTGGGAATAAGTCTTGGTATTCTGTGAGCAATTCAGCCACCCTGCTTATAGTGTCATCATCCCAGTAGTCACCAACCTTAGCCAACTTAGGATGTTCTGCCGTGCCAATGTTGACTTCCCACAGCTTCAGAGGTTTTGTCACGTCCACAGTTTGTAGTGGGGGTCCCGCAACTGTGTGTTCCCCCTCTGATTATGGGATGGAGACATTGCGTGGATTCTCATCACACTCTTCCATAGCTATATTGTGACAATCGACAATATCCTGCATCTACATTTCCCATGTCGGCACCCAAAATGATACAGAGGAGATGGGTTCACCAAAAACAATTACATATATGTCTTGCAGAGCTTTGTCAAGCGCCTCCAAGCCCCCTGTTAGTCCAAAGGTACCAAGGAATTTTTCCTTCAAAGTTCCCTAGTGACAACTGCGTTAATGATGTAGCTCTGCATCCAAGTACCATGCAGTAGGGATTGGTCCCAATGCATGAATAAACAAGTGAACCCATTTCTTTGGAGTTTGGTTGCACCATTTTTCCATCCAAGAAAACAAGTGTTCACGTGGGTCCCTCTGGGCTAAGGAACAGGACCGTCATGTCTTGACATTCCTCCCAGTCCTGTAACAAATCCTTATGTGCCTCCCACCATCTTGCACGCATTTCGCACATAGCCATATTAAGAGCCCATAGCCTTCGTTCCCTCGGAACCTCAGCTTTGAACGTGCGCAAAAATTCCCTTATACTACTGAAACCATCAAAGTAGCTTAGTTCTCTTACCTCGAATGATATGCAGTAGAAGTTCCTGGAAATTTGCAGACAATGCAACACAAAGACATCATGCAGCTAGTTTTGCCAATTTTATATTTCTTCGTCGGAGTCAGAAAATCATTCACTATCCTTTTCCCAACAAAACACACCATCAGCTATAGGATTGATCCAATCTTCATCCCTTGTAGTTAACTTATAGATATGGTCTATCTCTTCTTCCTCCCGCGCTGGCTCGGTATATCTTTCTCCTTCTGCGGTGTCCAGTGGTACAATCACCCGTGTTCCTTCAACTTCAAACACCATGCCGTGTTTATTTAAATTGATAATACCTCCCATATCAATGGCCCAATCCAATCCTAGGAGTGTTTTGTAGGGGTCCGCATCTTCTTTGATCTGAATGACTTGAAAGTCAACCCGCACCTTAACACCAACGATATCCACTACAATCTTTGATAATCTTCCCAATGGTATGATCTTCTGTTGGTTAGCCATGCACAAATAGATAGTAGACCACTCCAGTTTAGGTTCTCCCATTCACTACCAAGTTTTTTTAGGTAATACATTCACATCGGATCCCAAGTCTAGAATAACTTGATCCATCTCATAATCGCTGATCTGCGTGGCCAACCGCATCTCCTGACCAGTGCGTTTCTTGTGCTTATACAGTTTGTGCACATCCTTAATCTCCATAGCTGGGTTTGTACTTTCTACGCAGTTATCTATGGGGGCTTGGAGGTTTTCTATGGCCTGTTGGTTGCGCAACAGCTTCATACACGCCTGCAGGAATGTTTTAACTACATCATCTCATCTAAGGTGCGCAGGTGATTGAAGGGTAGGTGCCTCAAATTAGCAAAGTCTTGGCGAGATGGGACAAAATTTTCCTTCTCTTTTGGTAAGTCCAGTCCTTCTTGTTTACTGGTCACTCTACGAATAAGAGGTTTTGCCTTTGCTTCCTTTTTAGCCCCACCGGTGGCTATGCCACTGCGTGTTATAAAGTTAATACTTGGTCCTTCATTTCAAGGTTCTACCTTGAATATTTGTACGTTTTGAATAGGTGTCTGTTGCCTCTCCTACATCTTGGCTATCAGAATTGGACAATCTTTAGCCACATGGTCCAGCTATCTGTAATATCTGTAGGATTGCCGAGTCAGGTTCATGCATTCCCTTGCAAAGTGACCTACTTCCCCATAGTTATAGAAAATCAGTTGGTCTCTACCCCTACCTATGCTTCCCCCTCATCCCCCTTCCTGAACCCTAGCTGGGGAGCCATCTATACCTGTGGGGGACCCAGGTGATGAGGGGCCTGACCGTACCCTATATAGGTTTCCTCAGTTGATCATTAGATCATATGTTTGACAGTCATGTTCATCATGTATTATAGACCTGCAAAACCTACGCCATTGTTTCTTTACTTCTGGGATATATGCGGCGAGGCAGGGGCAGTGGTTGGTATCATGCAGCCTAGCAACACGATAGTCATCGCACCATATCACTGGTCCACTTGGTCCTGCAGCTTCCCTAGGGCGCAACGGGCTGGGTCCCTCGGCCTGCATGTAGTCTGCGAGTAGAAGACAGTTATCTTTGGTGTGGCCATACACCCTACATAGTATGCACCATCTTTCGGGGCTAGCTTTCGTTCCTCGCTCCTTTCGTAGATTCTAGATCTCCATGTGCATGGCCTCTAGCTAGCCTTGTATCTACTGTACTCCTAACTGGGTATCATCTCTTGGCACAACTTCTAGTTTCATGGCAACCTTCGAGGCCTTCCCTGTGTCTCAATGGCTTGATGACCCATAGATATGCGCAGGTGGGGCAGCAACATATCAATGAACCACTTCGTGTGTTGCTTGTCATCATACTAGAATCCCCCTTCTCTAATCAATTTATTTAATCATTGATATACTTCCCATACGGACTCAGACGGTCCTTGCTTGAAATATTTTATGTCATTCACTCTCTGAGAATAGGACTTAGGTTTCCTGAACTGTTGTTTCAATGCATTCTTGATTTCCTCAATAGTCGCATTAACATGCTAGTCAAGATATCCCATGTACCAGTCCAAGGCTCTTCCTTCAAATGCAAGGGATAACTATTCCCTTTTCACTGCATCTCTTGCTACGTTTTGCACAGTCCATACCGACCTTGCGAAAAACTAGAACCGATCCATGTCCTCATCACCCATGCCCTTGAACGTAGGTAGCTTCATGTGTGAGGCCATATTGTCTTCTAGTAGAAGTGGGTACCCTTTATGTGAATTCTTGAATCTTGCTTCCAACTTATTTGTCGATTTTTCTCTTCCTAGGTTTCTACTACGACCTTGGCATTACCCGATCTCTCTGAAAATGCTCCCTATCTCAGAGTCGGAATGATTTGTTGGCTCGAGGGGTCTGTTAGCCATCAGTAAATTTTTGTCATAGAAAATGATGGCTAAAACAAGTCTTAAAGCCTTCAAGAGATTATTTTCATAGAAAATTTATCATTCTTGAAGCCTTCTGATGATTTTTGACTTAACAGTGATCTTCACTGTTGTTTCCTTGAAGAAATCCACCAAGAAACCATGCTGATATCCAAAAAGACTGTTTTTAGGCCATGTTTCATCATTTTCTAAATCTATTTTTCACTCATTTTTTCCTTTATTCATCCTCCATTTTCCTCTGAAAAATTCCCTTTTCTCCTTCTCATTTTCCCTTCATGATCCTAAAAAACCTTCAAAAAACCCTTTTGAACTCATAAAAAATCCTTTTTTAATGGTTTAAATTGTCCTATTTTTCCTATCGAAACCTTAAAAAAAACCCCTAAAAACCCTCTTTTTGCCTAAAAAGCGCCCTTTTCTATAATACAGGATTTAAGCCCCTGAGGGCTTAAAACTCCAACCCCTTATCCATCATATGACCAAGCCCCATGACCTTGCGCTTAAAATCCTAGCTGCTAGCCCCTTTTTCTCCGCTCTTGGTCACCCTATCTCCTCACAGGACCACTTCCCAAACTTATCCCTAGCCCCCTTCCCTTACCTTCTATTTTACCCCCACACCTATGGTAAACCACATTTTTTCCTTTGTATCTCCCCCTCCCTACTTGGCGAATTCCGCATGAATCCTGGCCGTAGATCTATATGATACGATAGCGCAGATTCATTTCCCCCTTCTCCTTTTTTCCTTAAACCACATTCTATCGCTCCTTCTCTCTCCCCGCCTTAACACCCCATCATGCAACCTCCACCTTAGATCTATAAAGATCAATGGTCGTCATCGCCCCTTTCACCCTTTGATCACCTGACTAACATACATCCATTTACCCTTACGATAAATCTCACCGTTGATTCATTTAAATCCAATGGCTCTCCGTTAACCCGACATCCAACCCCACCGGACCCACCTCCCACTATTCAAACACCCATCCATTCATTGCTTGCCACCTATCCCCCACTAAAGCATCACCTGAGCATCTTTCCATCCATCGTGCTCTCCCGTAGTTGTTGGATCTTCCTCCCCAGATCCAACGGTCTACGTTTATTTTCACGCAATTTTTGCCGCCTCGGTTTAACAATCAAACATCGCGTGAGACCGCTGGTTTTGAAAAAGCCACGCATTTCCTTTTAATTGGATCGCATTACCTCCGGGTAAAACTACTTACCACTCAATTGCCATGCCAAAACTGCTGGCGTTTTCACGAAACCATTTTTCCATTCCGCGCAATTATTTGATTTTTAAACCATTCCTTTCATATTTCTGCCTCCCTCCACGCATTTTCCCTCTGTCTCAATGCTCTTTTTCCTTCTCCAGCCTCTACAAGCAGTATTTCCAACCTCGCAGGTTTTAATAACATGTTTTATTGGATTTTTGGAGGTTTTATGATGGTTTTAAAGGCGGAAACCCTGTCTACAGCCCACAAAGGGATAGAGCCAAATATTTTCATCTCTAAGGCCAAATCACAAAGAAAAGGAGCTGCCAATTTTCATCTCATGGTTTGGTCAGTGCTGTGTGAACGCTGGTTATACCATTGAACCCTCCAACACACTTAAAGCCACTTGTACATAGCAAAGAAGAAAAAACAGTGAAGACAAGGTTAGAGATTAAAGGATTAAAACAAAGATGAAGGTTAAAGGTTTAATGCGACAGTTTAAGGGTAAATACACAGTTTGAAGGTTAAATATAGAGGATTAAAGAGAAATTCATCAAATATTCAAGGATAAAGGGTTAAATACCTAAAGATGGAATATTAAGCAACTTAACCCTACAACGAAGACCGAAAGCCAAAGGAAAGGGGATATTTAAACAATGAATACAGTTAGCAGGAAAGTTTAAAGGCTAAAGATGATTAAAAAGGCCCAAAATCAATATCAAGGCCTAATCATGGTTTAAAAGTGATAAGGCAGATAGATCAGCAGAAGAAAGGCTTTAAATACCAAATATCAGAAGCCTTTACTCCTCTGGAGACCAAAAACACCACCTACAGGCCTATTTCCTTAAAAGAATACAAATTGATTGCACAGTCAGAGATATTTGTCAAATACAACTCATAATTAATTGCCAGCTTACCAAGAGCCCCAAAAGTCAACAAAAGTGACTGAAGTTGATGAAATTTAATGTAATAATCAATTAGCAGAGTTAAAACATTTGAAAACTTCTCCATTTGGCCTCCCAAAGGCTAAGAAGCATTTACTCTGTATTAATTGAACAATTAAACCTTCCTTTCACTCCACCTCCTCGATTCATCTATAAATATCATATGAGGAGCCTAGTATTATTGTTGGTTGCATACTTATTGAATGTAAATAGCTTTGAGGCTGCTGAAGCTCTGTTTTGTAATTGAAGAAAGATAGGCTGAGATGAGAAGTTTTGAAGCTGTAAAAGACCCACTGGACTTGAATATTGTAACTGGTTTGAACATCAAATATAAAACCTGATTTATGGGATCCTGGTCTATGTCAATGGTGATGTTTTTCTTACTGTAAATTGTGTTTTTCTCATGTTTTCCATACTGTCCACTTTCTCTGATAAAGAACAGCAAATATAGATTAGGATTTACTTTAAAGTACCCTATTTCTCACTGATAAATATTTATCTTTATGTTTTCTGCTAATTTTTGCTTTGAGGATAATTCAATAGAGTATAACCAGTGAAGTGTGTGGTGAGCCCATGTTTCCTGAGTACAACTTGAGATATTGTCTTTGAAAGTTCTTGACAAGTTTTCTAAGCAAATTTGAACTAAGGAAGTCTATCGTTAGCCCTGTCCTCTAGTTTATCTCCAACAGTAGCTTTGAAAATTTCCCTAAGAGTATGCTGAAAGGAAGATAGGTTCAAAGTCCTTACCTGATATTAAGCTACCCTTTGTTATATTATATGATTTCTATTTTTTGAAGGTAATATGTTAGGTTGCTGAATTGTTGTCTGAAAAGTGTGATTTATTAAAATTTTTCCCAAAGAAGTCTATTGTATGCCCTGTCCTTTGGCTTGCTTCAAATAGTTACTTTAAAAGGCTTTTCTTGTTTACTTAATTTAATAGATTCTTAAATGGTTATTAGCTTTTCTTCTTTCACCACTTCTTAATGTTTCATACCATAAATCAACTTAAAGAGATCTGTTGACATAGATGACTTGCCCCATAGACCACTCTTGAAACCTGTTGTCCAATTAAACCCTTTTTATGACTCCATATCCCAATGGATTGACATTGTTTCTTACCTATCCTATCAGCTGAACCATTTCTACCTACTCACACCTTTACCCCTCAAAATACTTCCTTCATTTTAATTATATTCATCCCAACCAAAACAAACAAAAACCTTATGCTTTATAACTAGCCTAATATCATATCATAAGCCTTAAATATCATATCTTTGAAAACACTTATATAGAGAGATCCCTTTCTGAATCCAGGAGGGCTACATCCTAGGGTTTCAAAGTGTTTTGATGTTGGCTCTGTAGCATTTGTTTCTTGCCAATATTGAAAACTACAGAGACCTAATAGAGTGGCGACCATACTGGGGAGTATTGAGTAATAGATAACTTCATAACTCAAAGAACCCCTATTCCTAAATGAAACAAGTGTCACCAAGTCTGGTTATTATTGATTGTTGATGGTGAACAACAACCAAACCTTGAAAACAAGTAAAAATCCTTCACCTGGCGACTCCATTGGTATTCAGTAGGCCTGTCAACCCCACTGGTTTTTCCTAAAACTCCACTGGGAAATTCTGATTGAATTACATCTTGTACATCCTTAAGACCTCAGAAGACCTAGAACATTTTAGATTTCTAGTTAAGTAAATCAATGGTGGTGGACCCTAAAACATTTTACCTTCAAAAAAGCTAAAAATTTCCACCTGGTGACTTCACAACTCCCAAAATACCAAATGAATCCATTGGTAGAAGACTTTGAACTGGTCGACAAGATTCAATGACCTCTTTTCTGATTTACAATCATGGATCCAAGGATTCAAAGAAGATATGCTCCAATGAACAGAGATCATATCCCTGGATTCCCACACAAAATGCCTCAAATAAATTGGGATAAAAACTTGCTTGTTTTTCAAGATGAAGAGTTTGATGACCCATTGTTGCATCTCATAAAATTTCATATACATGTATGGAGGTTAAAAGTGGAATGGCATGAAGACTGCCTTATGAAAATGTTCATGTTAACATTAGAAGGAAAGGCAAGGGATTCGTATGAATGGTTGAGGACTGGTAGTTTGTTTTCTATAAGAGACCTCCACATATTATTTTATGATCATTATAAGGAAAAATCCCCTTATCTATCATTAGAGGGAAGTTGTTGTAATCAATCTGAGGGCATCATATAATATCTTGCAGGCATTTATGAAGATTTATGAAATTGGCAGCCTGAGGATCTCTTAGCAAGCATCCATGAATTTCATACCCAAGAAAACTATCATAAAAGCCTAGGTGAATTAGTTGAGGATGAAATAGATCAAGAAACAGAAGAAAATCCTCAAGATTCGACTGAAAACATAACTAATAATGATTCATCATCCTTTCTAGGTGAGGCTAAGTTGAATATTGATGATCTAGAACAACCCATGCTTTTCCCTGATCAAACAAAAACTCCACCACTACAAGACCTAGACAAAGAGAAAGAAATGTATGATAATAAAGAATTTATAGAAGATGATGAGGAAGGTTGTCAAGAAATTCCAGATTGCCTGTCTATGACTTGTGTTTTACTATTAAGAGATCTTTACAAACAAAATGAAAATACTAATAGTGAGCAGTGTTTTAAGGAAACAAGTAGCCACTTAGAAAACATAGGATCTGATATGGAAGGAGAACCAACACATATATGGACTCTCCCTCTATATTATAACTCATTTCAGATTACACAAGAAGAGTGGCATCCTGATAATGTAGAAGAAACAACTCATGAACCTTGTATTCAAACTGAGTATCATAAAAATCATGAGGAGTTTTTTGAAACAGAAGAAGATCAAGAAACAATAGAAAATCCTCAAGGTTTCCTTGCAAGCACAAGTAAAGATCCCCTAGAATAGGCTCAAGAAAACATCCAGCCTCAAAACCAGTTAACACAAAAGAAAGAGGGTTGTTGTACTTCTGTTTATGTTGAAAAATAAATCCCTCCTTTGATAGAAGAAGAAATTGATCAAATACTAAACAAGCAGCTAGCCTCCAAACCTTCATTGGAACAAGAAAATCATCAACATAGTGCCTTTCCCACAGAACAACACAATGGCACTGAAAAAAAAGAAGATAGTAGGGAAATTAATGATAAATATGAAACTAGTCCTTTGTGGAATATGAGTTTTGATGGGTCACGTAGTAAAACTAGTGCAGGTGTAGGAATATGGATTTGTAATCCAGAAAACAATCATGTTGAAATCCATTCATATAAATTGAATTTTCAATGCACAAGTAACATAGTAGAGTATGAGGCACTCCTTTTAGGGCTGCACTTATTGAAAAAATTAAGAGCCCAGAGGATAATAGTTCATGGAAATGCAGAGTTGGTCATTAGACAAGTGAATGGTGAATACATTGTTAAAAATCCCAGACTTAGAGCCTATAAGGATGAGGTTATTGACCTGTTAAAATCATTTGAAGAGTTCCAACTTACACTTCTTCCTAAAAACCATATCAGTCTTGCCAATAAATTAGCCCTTGTTGCTAGTACATGTCTGAGGCCTTCTGAAAACAAATAGTACATAATTCAAGAAAAATTCATACCAGTAGTACCAAACAATGAAACATACTAGAAAGTCTTTAGGGAAGAAAAGAAAATAGAAGACTGTCCTACTAAGGACATATTATCTGTTCAAGACAAATATTCTGCCATTGCTGATATAAATATGTCATCCAAAGAACCTGAATTTACATCAGAAGCAAGCATAGATTTAGAGAAAGAAAAAACTTCACTGCTTGTTGATTTACAGGTGAAAGATGATGATGCTTACAAGGAACATACTGAAGATGCAGTCCTCAAAGCTGATGTCTTAAAGGCAGATAATATACCAATCATGGAGGGCCAAAAAGAAGAGAGTTCTCATATTTTCTTTGTTGATCCTATGGAATAATATGTGGAGGTCATAATTGGCTCAAGTTATCAAGCATGGATCTTTTACAAGAGCCAAATGCATAAAACAATGTCACCTTCTGTGATAGCCTTGATTTTAAAGATTAGTATTCAATATGTACCATGGTTATCTCTGACAGGCAGCCAAATTTTCTATTCCTTTTTGTCATTACTCAACTGGCTATACTGGCACTATTGTACATATAAAACATCTCAATATTGCAAAGTTAGATTAGGTTAGATAGGAAAGCAAATAAGCTCACCCTGTGAGTATTTAGTTAGTTTCTTGTTAGGAAAAAGAGGGCAGATATAAAAGAAGAAAGGTACAACCTGATACCAAAAAAGAGAAATCTGAAAGTGTGGAAGCTTAAATGCCACTACCAAAAGAACACTGCTATTTTTTCATACATCCTAATCATGACTATATGGTTTTCAATTTACTGCTGATAGGTTAGTGAATCAGATTTTCCAAACTATTTAATCTTGGCTTATCAGTAGATTATATTAGATAGAAAGAAATGGCTCTAATCAGACCAAAATCTGAGCCAAATAACAAGAAGATAATGGTTCAAACATGCTTAAAATATGAACCAATAAAGAATAGAAAAAGAACAACTCTAAAAGATCAAAACCAGAGCTGAAAGAAAGAATGAAGGATGTTTTTTTATTTTTAGATCTTAATCCTTCATAGTTTTGTTTTAAATTTTCTGCAAATAAAGTCTATGTACAACTTGTACATACAGCCATAGACACCATAGCAAATCAGACAGTCTAATCCTGATTTGACTATGTTTAAATTTTTGTTTTAGAAAATAGAGAATAAAATCTGCTAGACATTTTAATCCTGGCAGATAGTAGCTTAGGTAGAGAATTAATGAGTTCAACTGTTTAATCTGAACTCATGGAAGAAATAAGGGTAGATTTAGACTAGTTTCCTGCTTTCAATAAAATAATAAAATGTTGATAACAAAGGTTTGCAAGTCCAAGTGCACCTTATGAAGAAAAAATGTTAGGAAGAGTAGGTTGTGTAGGTAGATGTTTGGGAGAAATTTGTTTGTTGATATGAAATACTGATCATCTTTTCTAAAGCATCATGATAAAAAAGAAAGGTTGTAAATGGATAAAGGCACATGTCTGCATCATAGAGATTTCTTTCTGAGGTTCTTGACACCTCCAAGGAGCTTCTATCCCCAAGTGGAGCCATTGTTAGCCATCAATAAATTTTTGTCATAGCAAATGATGGCTAAAACAGGTCTTAAAGCCTTCAAGAGATTATTTTCATAGAAAATTTATCATTCTTGAAGCCTTCTGAAGCTTTATGACTTAAGAGTGATCTTCACTGTTGTTTCCTTGAATAAATCCACCAAGAAACCATGCTGATATCCAAAAAGACTGTTTTTAGGCCATGTTTCATCATTTTCTAAACCTATTTTTCACTCATTTTTGCCCTTATTCATCCTCCATTTTCCTCTGAAAAATCCCCTTTTATCCTTCTCATTTTCCCTTCATGATGCTAAAAAACCTTCAAAATTCCCTTTTAAACTCATAAAAAAATCCTTTTTTTATGGTTTAAATTGTCTTATTTTGCCTATCGAAACCTCAAAAAAAACCCCTAAAAACCCTCTTTTTGCCTAAAAAATGCCCTTTTTCTATAACATAGTTTTTAAGCCCCTGAGGGCTTAAAAATCCAGCCCCTTATCCATCATATCACCAAGCCCCATGACCTGGCGCTTAAAATCCTAGCCGCTAGCCCCTTTTTCTCCGCTCTTGGTCATCCTATCTCCTCACGAGACCACTTCCCAAACCTTATCCCTAGCCCCCTTCCCTTACCTTCTATTTTACCCTCGCACCTATGGTAAAACATGTTTTTTCCTTTGTGTCTCCCCCTCCCTACTTGGTGAATTCCACATGAATCCTGGCCATAGATCTATATGATCCGACGAGGCAGATTAATTTCCCCCTTCTCCTTTTTTCCTTAAACCACATTCTGTCGCTCCTTCTCTCTCCCTGCCTTAACACCCCATCATGCAACCTCCACCGTAGATCTATAAAGATAAATGGTCGTCACTGCCCCTTTCACCCTTTGATCACCTGACTAACATACATCTATTCACCCTTACAATAAATCTCACCGTTGATTCATTTAAATCCAACGGATCTCCGTTAACACGAAATCCAACCCCACCGGACCCACCTCCCACTATTCAAATGCCCATCCATTCATTGCTTGCCACCTGGCCCCCACTAAAGCATCACCCAAGCATCTTTCCATTTGTCGCGCTCTCCCGTAGCCGTTGGATCTTCCCCCCCAAATCCAATGGTCTACGTTTATTTTCGTGCAATTTTTGCTGCCCTGGGTTAACAATCAAACATCTTGCGAGACCGCTGGTTTTGCAAAAGCCATGTCTCCTTTTAATTGGATCATGTTCCCTCTAGGTAGAACTACTTACCACTCATTTACCGTGCAAAAACTGCTGGTGGTTTTCATGAAACCATTTTTCCATTCTACGCCATTATTTGATTTTTAAACTATTCCTTTTGTATTTCTGCCTCCCTCCACACATTTTCCCTCTGTCTCAATGCTCTTCCACCTTCTCTAGCCTCTGCAAGCAGTCTTTCCAACCTCGCAGGTTTTAATAACATGTTTTATTGGATTTTTGTAGGTTTTATGATGGTTTTAAAGGCAGAAACCCTGTCTACAACCCGCAAAGGGATAGAGCCAAAGATTATCATCTCTAAGGCCAAATCACGAAGAAAAGGAGCTGCCAGTTTTCATCTCATGGTTTGGTTAGTGCTGTGTGAGCACTGGTTATACCATTGAACCCTCCAACACAATTAAAGCCACCTGTACATAGCGAAGAAAGAAAAATAGTGAAGACAAGGTTAGAGATTAAAGGATTAAAACAAAGATGAAGGTTAAAGGTTTAATCCGATAGTTTAAGGGTAAATACAAAATTTGAAGGTTAAAAACAGAGGATTAAAGAGAAAGTCATCGAATATTCAAGGATAAAGGGCTAAATACCTAAAGATGGAAGATTAAGCAGCTTAACCCTACAATGAAGACCGAAAGCCAAAGAAAAAGGGATATTTAAACAGTGAATACAGTCAGTAGGAAATTTTGAAGGCTTAAAGATGATTACAAAGGCCCAAAATAAATATCAAGGCCTAATCAAGGTTTAAAAGTGATAAGGCAGATAGATCAACAGAAGAAAGGCTTTAAATACCAAATATCAGAAGCTTTTACTCCTCTGGAGACCAAAAATGCCACCTACAGGCCTATTTCCTTAAAAGAATACAAATTGATTGCACAGTTAGAGATATTTGTCAAATACAGCTCATAATTAATTGCTAGCCTACCAAGAGCCCCCAAAGTCAACAAAAGTGACTGAAGTTGATGAAATTTAATGTAATAATCAATTAGAAGAGTTAAAACATTTGAAAACTTCTGTATTTTTCCTCCCAAAGGCTGAGAAGCATTTACTCTATATTAATTGAACAATTAAACCTTCCTTTCACTCTACCTCCTCAATTCATCTATAAATATCACATGAGGAGCCTAGTATTATTGTTGGTTACATACTTATTCAATGTAAATAGCTTTGAGGCCGCTGAAGCTTTGTTTTGTAATTGAATAAAGATAGGCTGAGATGAGAAATTTTGAAGCTGTAAAAGACCCACTAGACTTGAATATTGTAACTAGTTTGAACATCAAATATACAAGCTAATTTATGGGATCCTGGTCTATGTCAATGGTGATGTTTTTTCTTATTGTAAATTGTGTTTTTCTCATGTTTTCCATACTATCCACTTTCTACGATAAAGAACAACAAATATATATTAGGATTTACTGTAAAGTACCCTATTTCTCACTGATAAATCTTTATCTTTATGTTTTCTGCTAATTGTTGCTTTGAGGATAATTCAATAGAGTATAACCAGTGAAGTGTGTGGTGAGCCCATGTTTCTTGAGTACAACTTGAGATATTATCTTTGAAATTTCTTGATAAGTCTGCTAAGCAAATTTTAACTAGGGAAGTCTATGGTTAGCCCTATCCTCTAGTTTATCTCCAACAGTAGCTTTGAAAAGTTCCCTAAAGGTATGCTGAAAGCAGGATAGGTTCAAAGTCCTTACCTGATCTTAAGCTACCCTTTGTTATCTTATATTTTTTCTATTTTTTGAAGGTAATTTGTTAGGTTGCTGAATTGTTGTTTGAAAAGTGTGCTTTATTAAATTTTTTCCCAAAGAAGTATATGGTATGCCAGGTCCTTTGGCTTTCTTCAAACATTTACTTTAAAAGGCTTTTCTTGTTTAGTGAAGTTAACAGATTCTTAAATGGTTATTAGCTTTTCTTCTTTCATCACTTATTAATGTTTCATACCATAAATCAACTTAAAGAGATCTGTTGACATAGATGAATTTCCCCATAGACCACTCTTGAAACCTGTTGTCCAATTAAACCTTTTTATGACTCCATAGCCCAATGGATTGGCACTGTTCTTACCTATCCTATCAGCTTAACCATTTTCTACCTACTCACACCTTTACCCCTCAAAATACTTCCTTCATTTTAATGATATTCATCCCAACCAAAAAAAAAAAAAAACCTGTGCTTTATAACTAGCCTAATATTATATCAGAAGCCTTAAAGATCATATCTTTGAAAACACTTTATAGAGAGACCCCTCTCTGAATCCAAAAGGGCTAGATCCTAAGATTCCAAAGTGGTGTTGATGTTGGCTCTACAACGTTTTTTTATTTCCAATATTGCAAACTATAGAGACCTAACAGGGTCCTAACCCAGGTTCGGAGGTTAAGGTTTGCCAACAAACCCCTATACTACTGGACCTTTCGGCAGTGACCTGCTAACAGAGACCAAAGTGTTAGGTCCCTATATTACTAGTATAGTCCCTTATTGTTTTTAGTGTAGCCCCATTATTGTTATTATTGTACCCTTGTAACCCCCATATTATTATTATTGTGCCCTTAAATTATTACTGTTAGGTCGACTAGGACTACATTGTGGCCCCACTAGGATTACATTATGGCCCCATGGACTCCTATATATAAAAAGGAGGTTTTGTAAATTGCATCATCCAAGAATTGTTCATTAATGTAATGTATTGGAGGTTTCCCCATCGAAGTGGCTTATTTCTAATGTGTTGATATCTCTTTTCTTCTATTTGTGGAGATAGTTTCACAACATTTGGTATCAGAGGTTTGGACTCTAGGGTTTCGCTGCTTTAAACAGGTCATCATGGAATTTTCGCAATAACTTGTTTTCTACGAAGGTTAAAAATCTGAAATTTTTAGGGTGCGAAGCCAAAATCCTGAGGAAAATTGTCAAAACATTTCATAGCTTGGTTCGCAATATTTTTGGAGATATGATCTGTGGAAGGTAGTGCTTTTTCAGGCTCCCGAATTTCATCTCAAGGAGGTGATCGTGGGAAAATATTCATAACTCTCTCTCTGAGAATCAGATTGGAGTGCCGTAAAAAGTGGTTGCAAGTACATGGAATTTAATTTCTTGGATATCAATTTCAGAGCTGAAGGATGAAACAGTGACACGTGGCAAGTCGTACAAGTTTTCTCTACTGAACGAGTCCATAATTAGGTCATTGTGGGAGATTGGACACAACTTTGTCTTGAAGAATCCAAATCAGGTCAGTCATGTGGCATTCAAAAGATAATTTATAGGGCTACATTGGTACCAAAATTCAAATATTGAAGTGTTGTAATCACAGAGATAATCCAATTTCAATATCGAGCTCCTCAAAAGCAAGAAAAAGGTGTGTATTTGTTTTTTTTCCGAATTGCATAAGTCTTGTTTGAAGAATCAATTTGAATTGATTCCAAGGGCATATTTTAGAGTATATATCAGTATTGGGTTCTAAAATATTCCCTGTAAAAATAATTCAACACCCATTAAGCCTTCAGAAGGCTCTACTATGACTCATGAATATGAAGAATTGCAACAAGATCTATCAAAATTACAAGAGCAAGTGCACCAAATTTCGCTCTCGCAAAGAGCAACAAAAAATGAAATGGAAGTGTTGAAGAAAGGCGTGGAAGCTAAGATGGATGGCATGGAAGCTGGCATAGGAGCGAAGATGGATGACATGAAAGACAACATCGAAAACATGAAGAATGATATAAAAGCAGACATGGAAGGTTTAACAAAGTTGATACAAGAAATGTTTCATAATGGTGAAAAGATAGTAGAAGAAACTCATGATGAGAACCAAATAAATGTTCATTGTGATTTCATAAAATCTAATGTTGGCAGGAAGAACCACCATATTCCAAAAATGGAGATGAGGAAGTTTGATGGAAAGGATCCTGTAACATAGATACTTCAGATGGAGCAATAATTTGATCTCCATAACGTGAAAATCACACAAAAGGTATGCATTATAACTTTACATTTAGAAAAAAATACATTCGTATGGTATCGATGGCTTTCTCCCGTAAAAAAATTGTCACTTGGTCAATTTTTACGAAGGAAATGATAGCACATTATGAAGATAAAAAGAGCAACACCTTCTTTAGCCAATTGATAAATCTCAAACAAAAGGGCTTAGTGGGGGAGCACATTGAGGACTTCCAAAAATTGAATATAAGGGTAACTGATATTCTAGAGGAACACAGGATTGATATTTTCATAGGCACTTTAAAGGATAACATCCAACATGAAGTTCGCGTTTTGGAACCTGATTCATTGGAGAAGGCATTTAGGTTGGCAAGAAAAATTGAATGTAAAATTATGGCGACAAGGAAGCCTACCACTCACTTCTATAAAGAAGGAAGTGTTGCTACGCCTAGATTTCCACAACCTATAAGGTTGATAGCACAAAAATTGGAAGAAAAAATAGCAAAAGGGCTTTTCTATAGTTGTGATAGAAAATACACTAAAGGTCATAAGTGTGCTGAGAAGAAATTATTTTACATATATTTTGAAGAGGAAGAAGAAAATGAACAAGAAGAGGATATACACCAGGAACCAACCATATAAGGGGAAGAAATGAATCCGACCATATCGTGTAATGCACTGGCAGGAATTACCACTCCTCAAACTCTGAAGATAGAAGGACATATCAAGAAGAAAAAGGTGATAGTGTTGATTGATTCAGGTAGCACCCATAATTTTATTCATTGTAAGGTAGCCAAGGAATTAAATTGTTTCCTATACTCAGCACCAGAATGTCAAGTGATGGTTGCAAATGGGGGAACTATAAATTTCTCTAGAAAATGCCATAATATCAAGCTAACCATGGGGGAATATGTAATTACTAGTCCAATGCTTTCCATTCCTATGGGAGGTGCTGATGTTGTACTAGGAGTACAATGGTTACAATCTTTGGGGACGGTAGCTTTTAATTTTCAAGAAATTTTATTGAAATTTTTTTCAGAAGGAAAGGAAGTCGAATTACGAGGTATTGCGGGGAAGCCAGGAAAGATAATAAGCTCTAATGTCATGACAAAGCTTCTAAAGAAATAACATCGAGGCGTAATTGCACAATTATGCTCACTAGAAGTTCCAACATCAAAATCATCTATTTCTACAGATCTCCAACAAGTCTTGGAAAATCATTCCAAGGTGTTTGAAACTCCCAAAGGATTCCCATCTATTCGTGATCATGATCATGCTATTCATTTGATTCCAAGAAGTGTTCCTCCAAACATCAGGCCTTATAGATATCCCTGTGTCCAAAAGAGCGAAATTGAACATATGATTGTAGAAATGTTAGACGCGGGAATAATTCAACCTAGTCAAAGTTCTTTCTCTGCTCCTATAGTATTGGTACACAAGAAGGATGGATCATGGCGAATGTGTCCAGATTATAGGGAGCTCAATAAGCTCACCATTAAAGATAAATTTCCCATTCCTATGATTGATGAATTATTGGATGAATTACATGGAGTAATTTATTTTACCAAGTTGGATCTTCGTTCAAGATATCATCAAATTAGAATGAAGACTGAAGATACTCCAAAAGCAGCATTTCGAACTCATGAGGGTCATTATGAATTTTTGGTCATGGATTTCAAGGGTTGATGAATTCCATTTTCAAACCCTTCCTTATAAAATTTGTGATAGTATTTTTTGATGATATACTAATCTACAATAGGTCTTGGAAGGATCATGTTGAACATGTTGAAAGGGTGCTCAAATGATTGTAGGAGAAACAACCATATGCAAAAACATCCAAATGTTTCTTTGGATTACAAGAGGTGGAATATTTGGGTCATATTATATCTCACGAGGGTGTTAAAGTAGACCCTAACAAAATTAAAGCCATTAAGGAATGGAAAGTCCCCACAACCATAAAGCAGTTGCGAGGATTTCTCGGGTTAACATGGTATTATTGCAAGTTTGTTAAGAATTATGGGAGAATAGAAGCACCTCTAACAACATTATTGAATAAAGATGAATTTTCATGGACTCCTAAAGCAACTAAGGCCTTTTAACATCTTAGAGAGGCAATGTGTCGAGCACCAGTATTAGCTACGCTAGACTTCACAAAAACCTTTAATGTGGAATGTGATGCCTCAGGAAATGGAATTGGTGCTGTTTTAATGCAGGAAGGAAGACCCATTGCTTTTGAAAGTCGTCCAATCAAAGGAAAGTATTTACATAAACCTATTTATGAGAAGGAAATGTTAGCAATATTGCATGCACTAAAGAAATGGCGAACTTACCTAATGGGAAGACACTTCAAGATAAAAACTGATCATGATAGTCTTAAACACTTTTTGGAACAAAGACTATCTTCAGAAGAGCAGCAAAAATGGGTCACAAAGATGTTGGGTTATGACTTTGAAATAATCTACAAAAAGGAAAGCTTAATGTTGTTGCAGATGCACTCTCAAGAAAGAATGAAGAGGTGGAAGCATTGCTTTGTGCCATTTCTATTATCCAACCAGATTGGATAACCAAAGTAAGAGATGAATGGAAGAAGGACAAAGATGTATGGACACTCATTCAAAAGTTGCAGCAAGATCCTAGTACATCTAATACATTTAGTTGGAAAAATGATTCCTTATGGTACAAAGATCGCTTATATCTTTGTAAGAATTCCCAACTAAAACAAAATATTCTTCTAGAATTGCACACTTCTCCTTTAGGAGGACACTCGGGATTTTTAAAAACTTACCAAAGGGTGAAGAAAGAATTTTTTTGGGATGGCCTTAAATCTGATATTCGAAAGTTTGTGGCGGAATGTTTGGTTTGCCAGCAGAATAAAGTGGAAACAATTAAGACCCCAGGACTTCTACAACCTTTATCCATTCCTAGTCAACGTTGGGAGGAGATTTCAATGGATTTTATCACAGTTTTACCTAAGTCCGAAGGAAAGAGTGTCATCATGGTGGTAGTTGATAGACTTACCAAGTATGCACACTTTTGTGCATTATCTCATCCATTTAAAGCAAGTACAATTGCTACTACATTTATGGACACAATTCAAAAGTTACATGGAAACCCAAGGGTTATTGTGAGCGACAAAGATCCCATTTTTACTGGAAATTTTTGGACGGAGTTATTTTCTTGTTTGGGTACTCAATTAGCTCATAGCTCATCTTATCATCCTCAATCGGATGGTCAAACTGAGATAGTAAATAAATGTTTGGAAGGATATCTTCGTTGTTTTGTATCTGATAAACAAACACAATGGGTCAAGTGGTTACTTCTCGCTGAATGGTGGTATAACACTTCCTTCCATACTGCAGCAAAAATGACCCCATTTATGGCACTTTATGGATATCATCCACCATCCATCACATCATATTTAAGGGAAAATTCGAAGGTTCAAGAAGTGGAAGATCACATCGAGCATTAACAAGAAGTTCTCCAACTCTTAAAGGATAACCTAAATTTGGAACAAAACCGAATGAAACAATAGGCAGATCAACATCGCAGCGAGAGAAGTTTTGATATAGGATATTGGGTATTTTTATGACTACAACCATAGAAACAAATATCCCTTAAGCAAGCTAAGAAGGATAATAAATTATCACCAAAGTACTATGGTCCTTACAAGGTGTTGCAAGATATTGGTACTATGGCATACAAATTGGAGCGTCCTGCTTCTTCGCGAGTGAATCCAATTTTCCATGTTTCATGCTTAGAGAAGGTTATAGGTGAAAATCTTCCAGTTAAAACTATATTGTTAGAAATTGATGAGGAAGGAAAAATCATATTGGAACCTGAAGCGATCACGGCAACAAGAACTCGACAGCTATGGAATCGATCAATTTCAGAGTATCTCATCAAGTAGAATAACTTACCCACTGAAGATTCTACATGGGAGGATGATAATTTTATACAGAAGCACCCAAAGCTACTCAAGCATTGAGGACAACACTTTTTTGAAGGAAAGGGGCATGTTAGGTCCCTATATTACTAGTATAGTCCCTTATTATTGTTAGTGTAACCCCCTTATTGTTATTATTGTACCCTTGTAACCCCCATATTGTTATTATTGTGCCCTTAAATTATTATTGTTAGGTCGGTTAGGACTACATTGTGGCCCCACTAGGATTACATTATGGCCCCATGGACTCCTATATATAGAAAGGAGGTTTTGTAAATTGTACCATCCAAGAATTGTTCATTAATGTAATGTATTGGAGGTTGCCCCCTTGAAGTGGCTTATTTATAAGGCGTTGATATCTCTTTTCTTCTATTTTTGGAGCTAGTTTCACAACACAAAGTCTCACCCAAAGCAGTATGGGAGGGTGCTAGAACCAGGTTTCCGCACCCTGGGAGGGAGAAAATAAGTCAAGCCGGTCCACAACTATCAGATCTTTATAGAAATGGGCTCTTCGCAAAGGTTCCAATAAATTACCAGAATACAACTTATCAGATCTGCTCAACAGGTTCTCATTCACGTGCATACTATTAGTTATAATCATAGAATAGTATAATTATAACAAATCAATAGATCACAGACATATGTACCATGAACACAACAGTTTGCAGCTAAAAAAATATTCGTAATCATATACTCAAGTTACATCAGCATAATAGAATAAATCCAGATAACATCAGATGTCCACAATAATTCCGCATATATATATTCATTATCAAAAATCCTCTCACATTCCCAAATTACTTCCTGCGCACACAGCCAGTAGGGTCTGCACAGAGCAGGACATAGGATCTCTGCGCACACAGCCAGCAGAAGTCCTAACCCAAACAACCCTACCACAGATCTAACAATTTGTACTTCGCATCAATCTCTATTCATTCCTTCTTATGGCTTGAAAAGGTTCATCTATTTATAATGATTTATACTACGCATCCAATGGTCCACAAACTATGGTTTGCAGACTCTTGGTCCACCCTTGACCCATTTACAATGCGTTAGGGGCTTTGACGCACCCCAAAATCCCTGCACTATACTAATTAAGAACAAAATATACCAAATTTATATAAAATTTGCAGCTGTTAGGGGATCCTGTTCCAACAGATCCCTTTTGACCTTCCATTTCCTTTTCCATCTGCGACGCCTTCTCCTTGTCCTGTAGACTACTTTCTTGCTTCTCAAACTCCTTCATCACTCTTTCTCGCCACTTCTTAGCAATCTGCGCCCTCCGATGTGCTCGTCGCTCTCTCAATCTGCTGGAGATTCTGGCATCCATATCCCTATTCCCCCTTCTAACTTACTTGTAGCATCTCTCCCTCAGCTCCTTCCCCGATTACTTGAGGTTTAAGTCTCCATCTCAGAATTTTGAAAGTATATCAAACTCTTATCCACCATTAAAGCTTTGATCCATAACGGGATTTCCTTCAACACTTCTCCCCGAAATCTGGATCTGAATACGTCTTCCACTTTTGAAAAGGATTGGTAACACTCGGCTGCGAATTCCATAATGTATCCTTCCAAGGTAGATTGTACCCAGAAATCTATAGCTCTGGTTAAATCGGTGTCTAAATGATGGAGTGCTACTAGGTTCGTGTGCGTCCACTTGCGACAGACCCTACACAACCCTCCTTGAAGTGACTTGACTTGTAGTCTCTGCATCCAATTATAAAGTTCTTCCAGAAACTTTCCCCATAAAATTTCGTACTAGTCACTTGCAGATTCAGAAAATAGGACCCGATCCTTGACAGTTTTCTCCCTCTGTTGTCGCAACTCCGCTTCTTGCGATATGAACTGTCTAAGTGGTTATCCCACCAGCTTCGTAGTTCTCTCTCATAGATCTATGATACCATGATCTAGCTCCTAAATGAATTTTCAGGTCACAACAATGGAACAATTTGCTGGCGAAAAAGGAGGTCTCTAAGCAAGACCCAGGTTCAGGATAGAGGCCAACAAGGTTTCTGCAGTAGTCTAGCACAACGTTGAAATTTTCACCCTAATTTAAGGAGCAGAGCGTCT
This sequence comes from Pinus albicaulis, assembly GCA_034641835.2. Taxonomy (NCBI): domain Eukaryota; kingdom Viridiplantae; phylum Streptophyta; class Pinopsida; order Pinales; family Pinaceae; genus Pinus; species Pinus albicaulis. The sequence goes on from CM076577.1 coordinate 1,468,851,668, forward strand.
CACTCGAGGCATGCCATGACCTTAGTAAGGTTAGGAGACAGAACAAGTATCAAACGATTACAACCATGAAGAGAAACTAAAGGAACTTGAAACAACAAATGGATCTTGCTACTTTCTATAAGATATTACTCATTAAGCATGTTCAGGATGCTGAATTAAAATTTAAAACAGGGCATACATTCACAATAAGAAACTAATTAACACTTAACTCAGGACATCAAAAAAATCAAGAACCATATTTCATTATCATTATCAAATGACATACATCACTCCGCAGAGTCTATTACAGGGTGGTTTAGTACAACAGAGATCTAACAGAGCTCTCCTATGTCTCTCTCACTCAGCCCTCTACCAGACTAACTCTCTCGTCTACGCTAGCCGATTTCCTATTTGTTCTTCCACCAACATGACTGTCAGTATTTCCTCTTTTCATGCTCCGTTGTTTGCCACTTCTTCTTGATTACTGGGAGTTCTGCTGATTATCTTTGTCTCCCATACATGCAATCTGTGTTGTTCTCCGCAACTCTCGCACCACCTATCTTCCGGCTATTCGCAACCATGATAAATCCTTGTCTACTTTGATTTCACTCCGCCACCTGTTCTCCGTGTTAGGGTCCTATAATAATAGGGTTCATAAATTTTGAATTGACTTTGATAGTCTTGCAAATATGTACATACCTTGCTTTCTGCAAGTTGTTTTTCCACATTTTGAAAAAATGAAAAAATAATAAAAGCCCAAAAAGAGGGTAAAAAGTCCTAAAAGAAAGATCAAAGGACTTAGAAAAATATAGAACCCAATAGAAAAAGAAATAAGATTTGAAATTTAGCAAGTCCAAATGGCACTACTTTATTTTTACTACAAGAATGATGATTATGTGCAGAGTGTCAATAAATGCCATAATCCATTATCAGTTAAACTGTTTAATCTTAACTTTTCATGCTTTCAATTTCATGTTTTATATAGAGAATAAAGATTTGTCAAAAATTTTAATGCTGACAAATCAGTAGATAGGTAGAGAATAATGAGGTGCTCAACAGTTCAATCTGAGCCCTCGAATGAAATAAGGTAGACTTAGATAGTTTTATGCTTTGAAAGAAAAATGTTTTAAGCTTGCAAGCCTAAATGCACCTACAAAATGAAGAAAAAATGTTAGAAATAAACCTGGGTAGGTAGAAAGCAGTGGAGAAATCATGTAAATAAGACATCATCGGGAAAAATCACTAATTTCCCCTCCTGTTACACCATTTTTTTGTCATCTAACCTATTATCATTAGATGGACCCAAGTACACCATGTAAGACCAATTTTACCCTAAGTGAAATTGCCTTCACTATGTTAAATAACTTAATAAACCACATTTATTAGGTTGTTTATGGTCTAAACAGGAAACCCCAAAAGGAAATATTAAACAAACCTATATTTGTTTGATTTTCCTCATGGAATAATTAATTAAACCATAATTTAATTATTATTCCCAGTCATGTTTAACCTAAAAACAAAGAAATTAATTAGATAAACCTTTATTTATCTTATTATTTTCTAGGAATAATTATTTAAATCTTATTTAGATAATATTCCTTGTTAAATATGACCAAATCACACACAAATAATTAAATAAATCATTATTTATTTAATTATCCTTCAACCACTTCCTTAAAAAGATAAATAAATCATTTATTTATTTATTATTAACAAATAAAGGGATTTGACCCAAGTCAAATACTTTTTCCCTCCAACAAATATAATAAAATATTCCATAAAAGGTGGAACTAGATTTGGTTAACATTATTTTAATCATGCACCAAGATCTAGAATGACCCAATATTTTGTTATAAATAGGAGGGTTTTTCCTACCATTCTTCACCTTTTGTTGCCTATTAGATCACTCTGGATCTATACACTTGGTGACATTTTTCCATCATTTGTTGTGTGAGCTCCCATTGAGCTCTATTCTTTACATTGGGTTTTCTACACCAAAAAGAGAGAGAAATCTTAGATCTGAAGTGCTGAGGACTTCCAAGAACCCATCCCACTGAGGAGAATTGGATACGCCTTCTTGTTTTCCTCCCAGGTGCCCAATTAATATAAAAATTCTTTCAAAAAATGTTCTTGTCTTGTCTATTGGTATATGGAGCAAACCCTTGTTTTTTCTGCTTAATGTCTTTCCATGCATAGATCTGGTTTTTGCAGCTCTTTTATGTTCAACTAACCGTAGATCTGAAGATATTGGCAACCACTTTTGTTGTTAGGGCTATTAGTTATGCGTAGCTAAAGTGGTCCTTTTTCGTACACTTCGACAAAGGATTCATACTAACACCTCCCTTATAGGTATTAGTATTCTAAACTTTCAGTCAAAGAGGCTCAAAGAATTTCTTTGACTTTTGTTGGGACTGGACCCAAGGCTCGATGATTGATAAGTTAAAAATATTGAATTCCTACCTTAAACCCTCATTCATCAAAATTTACCCTTCATTCATACATCAAAACCCCCTTTTTTCTAAGTAAAGGCACTTTCTTACTTGGTAAAATTGTAACCTTAAAATAATTAACTTCATTAGTTTCAAAAACATTCATAAAACCTTCAAAATAACATCCTAAGTATTAGTGAAATAATGTAAAAGATGAGAAATGCTTTATTTTTCACATTTTATTTAGAGCTAACATGTGTTTTTCCATTTCACTACCCTTTTCATGTTAACATTTAACCTATTTTTATTAAATCCCTAATTTAACCTCCCGTAGATATTAATTCCCCTATATCTAAATAACCCCCAAATACCCACTATTTTAAACTTTAGACCAAAGTTAATATATCCCATGTGCGCAAAATAAAATTCCCGCCCAATTATTCCCCTTGGTCCAAAGATACCTATATGTAAATATCCCACCCCATGTAGTTTAAACAAGTGTTGAGTACATTTGATTAAACTATATAATACATACTATATATAGCGTGTCCGCAAATAAAGTTTGAAACATTTTACAAATGTTTTAAATAAAAATATTACCCTACCCGCCAGATATTATAAAAGACCTAAGGTTTAAAAACATTGTTCAAGCACCTTTATTATAATGTTTTATCCCGCCACATAACACACCCTGGTCCCACCTATCATTCCAGTGAAACTCCCGAATAAATCTCGACCCTTCGCTTTCAACTTCCAGATGCGATGATTCATATATGATATCACGCAGAATAGATGCACAAGCACCCAACCATAAAACATGCGCGAAATGGATGGTTTCACTATTCTCTCTCTCTCCTCCACGTGCCATTCAATCATTGGATCACGTGGGTTAGGCTCAAAACTGCTTACCACCAAATCACCACGCGATACCACCGATTTTTAATCAGTTGAATCTCCGAAAATCGCTCCTCCTGCCCAATGCGACCTGCATTCAATGCCGATTAACGCAACCAATATGTTTGATAAACCTTGGAAATACATATATTTTATTCTATATTGCGTGTTTATCCCTCTGCAAAGTGTCCTTGACTGTAAAAATATAGTTTTAAGCCATTTTCCGCCCTTTTTTACACCCGAAGCCTACAAAGATTCTCCCTGAAACCTGTTAAGACTATCGAGGAGCTTCATGTTGCTCCAGATAAGCTAGTGAAGTCTTCAACTCAGCAAAGAACCTCAGAAACCTTTCCAGAAACCGATACTTGCATTCCAACAGGTATTTTTCTAGAATTTAAACCTGAAATCAAGTTGAAAAACCCATTTTAAAAGAAATAAAACACATTTAAGTTAAGAAATTGATTAATTAAACTGCCAAAAAGTCCCAAAAACAGGCCAAACTCTAGAAATTTTTTCCCAGAAACCCTGTTTCTCAGCTACGCACCATTTCTGAATAAATTAAAGAGTTTACACAATTTATTAGTCTATTTCAAGCTCTGAGATAAGCCAGAAAACCTCTGCAGGTACCCTAAACCCTCTGTGATCCTTTTAAAAGGGTTTTCAGCCCTATTCCCATTAAAAATACTCAGAAAAGCCCTATTTTCTATTTCAATCCAATTCTAAAGCCTCCAAATCTCTTTGATAGGCCTAATTGAACAAAAAAACCAAAGAAAAGCCTATACTTTGCCAAAATTTTCCCATTTAAGCCTCTGCTAAAGAAAAGTACTTTTGCAAACTGTCTAAATTTGTAGAAGTATATCACAATGCCTAAAAAACAGAGTGCAAGCAAGCCTGAAGGTTCTAAAGCTCTTAAGCCTACCCCTGCCATGACTCCAAGTACTGCTATTGTTGTCAAATCAATTACAACCCCCAGTTGTTGATATTGAACACATTCCCCTAGCTGATACTGATTACAAGATAGCAGATCCCATTGTTGAATTCAACCTGTTAGATATCCATAACTGGAGCTATGAAAATTTTTTAGATGATAAAGAAGTCCATATTTGGGAATCCAATTTGCCCAAATATGTTGTCCCATTGACTCACCCTTGTATGGAGATTATTAGATTATGTTAGCAGTACTATGTTCTAGAACAAAGAGCTATTGTAAATGCCAGTAAAGAAGTCCTATTTACCATCACTACAGAGTCAATTAATCAAATGTTGCAGCTTCAACATGACCCCCAAGCATTCTCTTGTCTATTGAGGCCCTTACTAAGCTATACATTGGCCTAGATTTTCCTAAAAGGTTCATGATTTTTCAGACTTTTATGCCTCTACATGTAGAAATACCAAAGTTAAATCCTCCATATTCTACTGCTAAATTCCCTGAAGGATCAAGGCATGTAATTTCCATGCTCTCTTTTGTACTTGGATATTTCACTGATGAACACACTGATGAATCCATTTTGGGATTCTTGTCCACCTTTTTTGTAGGTCAACCCCCTTCAGTAATATTTGATTATGTTGGTTTCATTGCTGATAGTATTCATTATCAGTTGACAAATTTTCAAATAGAGGGAGTGTTTAGATATACCTCCTACCTTTTCCACATTTTTCTATACTTCCAATCAGATAATTTTACAATCATTCATCAAAAAATTGACATAGAGGCCAATCCTCTATCTATCATTTTTTGGACATCATTGCTCAGAAAAGAATGTGCAGATTTCAGTTATTCAGAGTTTTCAAAATTATTTTTACATCCAGTGATCACCATGTTGACCAAAACATAACAACCTAGAATAAATGAGGAAATGAAGAATATATTGTAGTTGTCAGAGCAGAGTAAGGTTGGTGGCTGGTATTTGTATGAGAAATACACTGAAAGCATAGTCTTTGGGTCAAACTTGTTACCTTACAAGTTACCCAAACATCCTTCATGGAGGATCTTTGCCTTGGAGTATATTAGGCAGATCCTAAAATCTGATTCCATCAATTTCATGGCAGCTAAGAAGAAGACCCAATTCAAACTTAAAAATCAAATTGGGCCATTCATATGCAATCACAAGGATGCAGAAAAAGAAGCAGCAAATCAGTGGTTGGAATTTAAATTTGAAGAGAGTTTCCCTTGGAACTATGATCCACAAGGGATCTTGAGCAAGCTAAGGGTAAAATGCAAATTAACACCCTTTATACATGAAGCTAAACTAGAAATAGAAAAAATTTCCAATCAGCTTGAATGGACTGAAAACACCTTAATAGATGCAGTAAGCAAAGGTAATACTAGTCATACCTTAGAAACTGCAAATCAACCAGAGAAGTACACCAAAAGATTAAGAGAAGAAGGAGCATATGTGGCAGAGACTACAACAAAAACAAAGTTCAATATCATTTATAACAAAAGGCCAAAACTATATACAACAAGCAAAGGAAAGGTGACAATAGATGTTGAAGAAACAGAGCCTTTAAATACCAACACAGGTTTTCCAAAAACAAATGTAGCTACTGTAATCATCAATGTGCCAAATTATAATGAAGAAATAAATAATGAAGACACACAACTGATGTAAAGACAACAAAGCATGGAGGCTTCTTCCTCATAGGCACCTGAGGAAAAGGATTTTGATATTAAGGAGAAATATACGCAAATCAAACTGAAGAATGAGGAAATAAAAACATAAATTTACTCTCAGTTCTTGAAACAAAAGCCAGGCAATCAAAACATATTCCTATCATCATTTGATTACTCAAGTAAAAGATTTATTATGTCAGTATTACAACCCACAGTATCAGTTCCAAAGACAGTTGCTGGCTATAAGAAAGTTTATCTAGAAGTAGCTATAGACAGTATCCATGAATTAGATCAAATAGAGTTTCACAGGAAAATATCAGAGATGTTATATTCCACAGTTACAACTAAAGATATGAGTGCTCATAAGCTACAAAATACCATATCCAATATGCAAGATTAAATGAAGATGGAAAAAGCTTCATTATATGCCAAGGATTTAAGGATAAAAGCCTTAGAAGAATTAGTATTGCAGGTAGGATATGATCCTACAAACATCAAAGTAGCAGAATCATTAGTAAAAAATAACAGCCTTGGGGAAACAACTCAAACTTCCTCAAAGTGAGCATCCTTAGACAAAATAAGTCTTATAGGAACAAAAGGAAAAATATGAAATGATGAGTTTAATTCTTTAGTTGACAACCGAGATTAAGGAAATGGAAATATAGATGGAAAAACTTGTCCAAGAAAAGGAGAAAATAAAAGAACCAGTGATTCCTACAGTCATCCCAGTTATCACTGCAGCAGTGCCTTCTACTTTAGGAGAAAATTTGGCACCCAAAGAAACACTGGCCACTGCAGTGCCAGTGACTTCTTCCACTACCTCAGCGACTGAATCATCTACCACAGCAGTACAACCTACAGATGATGCCAGTAAGATAGTAAAAGAAATGGAAGAGATGTCTTTGAAGGAAAATGAGATTAACAGATTGAAAAAAATGGTTGAAAATCTTGAAAATTCAACTAAATTAGCTCAAGTAAATGCTGAGACACATGAACAAAATGCCAATAGATTGAGTGAAGAGCTAAAGAAGTTGCAAAAATAATTATCTCTCAAGGATCAGATATCATACATCAAAAATTACCTTTGGAATAATATTATTGAAGCCATCCATGATGTATTGCCTTCAATTCAGGTAACTTTTTAGCAAAGAGAATTATTACTAGCAACCCAAGAAAAAATTCAAAAGACTCAAACTGATTAGGCTGAAAAATCTGAAAAAGCACTAAGGCTAATCATTTCCTTAATAGCAAGAATAGAAAAGAGTTGGAAGAGCTCAAAATAATAGACATAACTACTACTATCCTTGAAATTAGGAAAGTCACAACAAAGAGAAATTTGATGAGGCAAATTGAAGAAAAATGTGAAGGTATGAATATTGTCATAACTAGATTTATGGTTAAGTTCAAAAATTTGAGACAAAAGGGACTTCTTGATATCATGGTTATTAATGATAAATTAATTCCTCAAAATGACTATGATAAAAATATAAGAGAATTTTCCAAGGAACAGGTAAATAAGCCAACAGGTCAAGGTATCCCCACAGGAAAAGTATTACTGAAGATTTTTGAAGATTTATTTTAATTACAGTATGAGATCAAACACCTATTTGTCATCAAGCCAACCTTTGCTAGATATACTGAAGCTGGTGAGAATTTTAGGAAATTAAAGAATATTCAAATTCATAAAAATGAGGATTGGCAATCACTTACTGATTTGTTATGAAGGATAAAAGACAAGTAGGTGAAAAGAAGAAAGAAAATTGTTTTCTAAATTTAAGTCAAAATAGATTTTTATTTACAGCAGTGAATAGTTTTTGACTAAGGGTTAAAGAGTATCATTTAAAGAGTATAAGTGAATAAAGAGTATCTGAGAAAGAGTATCAGACAAGGCAAGTCAGATTTCAGAAAATATCTAAAGGCCAGCAAGGAGGACACCAAGGCAGCCACCTGCTTTATCCTTAAAACTATTTTTATTTCTTATGGATAAAATATGACAACTTGTTGATTTGTTAAGCAGCTATCTCTATTTTTATTCTAAAGATATTTTATTTTCCTAAGATTATTCCTAGAAGTGTTCTAGGATATTTTGTAAAACATTATGTATAAATACTTCATCTTTAGAAGTATTTTGTGTGGAATAAAATTGTTGGGATTGTTATAGTCATTTCTTCTTGGACTTTAAAGCTTTTGTGTGTCAAAACTTCGACTAGCAGGCTAGAACAAAGCAAATTGGCATCATACTTCAGGATTCCTGTGATGAGCTATTTGGAGTGAAGTATTTTCTTCACTTTTCATTGTTTCATTTCTCTGTTACATGCATCCATTTATGTTTATGCTAAATATGAATGCATAACTAGGAGTATTACTATAGGATATGTTAATAGCACCCTGTTTTTAACTAGTTATCATTAATATGTTTTCCTCTGATTTCCAGTGTAGGGAATTCTTAATTTCTTCCTCTCTCATTTGACCTCTCCTACTACTTCCTTTTCCAGATTTAAGGATTATTAAGTGCCCTTTATCCCAATCATACCACCTCACAAAAACAACTTTGCAATATCTCCAAAGGTTATCTATCTTGCCCTGAAGACATTTGACCTTTTTCCCTTTGATCCTAGTCCTGTTTGCTTGAGCTTGACTCCATAGCCCAATGGAAAAATAGATTTAGCACTATCCATCCTTTCAAGTGATTTTTCCCACCAAATCTATCAAAACAAAACCAAAACTACACTTTCATAACTAGCCTAATATTCACAAATTAAAACAAAGTTAAACTTTAAAGAGAGAGCCCTCTCTGAACCCTAGGAAGGCTAGATCCTAGAGTTTGAAGTAGGTTTGTGGTTACCTCTAGAATTATTTGAATTAAAACCAAAATTACACAACTTAATAATTACTAGAGAGATAACACTCCGCAACTCAAAACTATTCTTTTTTCCAAAACAAAGGCCCCAACAATTAGAATAAAATATAATTCTCCATATAAACCTTTTGTTCTCATAAGACCACATAGATCAGTATGTACTAATTCCAATGGACGTGATGCAAAGTGTTCTTTTGTCTTGAACTCAAATTTTTTCTATTTGTCATGTTGACAAGATTGAAATATCGTATTGGTAGGTTTTGAAATTTTAGGCATTTCTCTTACTTCTTCCTTCTTGATGATCCTAGCCAAATTGTCAAAATCTATATGTCCCATTCGTTTGTGCCATAACCAACTTACACTGTCCTGTAAAAACACATGTCAGAGATTATATTCAAAATAAAATTCAAACACTAATCATACATACCTTGTTGTAGAAGACTTACCCTTGACTGTTAATGTGTTGTCCTTACTGAATGATCCTTGAATGCATATTTTTTCTTTCATTCTAGAAGATTCGATATTGAATCTTTTGTATCTATGTAATTGCATATCTTCAAGGTCTAAAATTACATCCCGTGGTAGCTCTTTGAGTCCTCTTTCCAACCTCGTAGGTCTGATCAATATTTGATTGTTCAAGAAATAGTTATGCCCAAACTCCTACGATGACTTGATTATAGATTGGTTCAGTAGAGTGAAATTGTACGAAGTGTCGCATGTCATATTTTCGACCTGTTGTCCTAAAAATGATATCCAATAAACTACGGTCCATCCTCTTTTTGTCACTTTTTTCTATATTTTAATCCAATGCTCAGAGAGAAAGTTATGATGATTTTCCCAAGGTCACCTATTTGACATGAAATTTGGGAGCCTACAAAAACCCTAAATTACTTAGATCATATCTCCGAAAATATAGAGAACTTGTTATCACTCTTTAATTTATAATATTGGAAAGAACAAATCACAGAGTAACAACAACAAACCGCTTTGGAGTCTCGGACCTAGACTTCCTAGACTCAGAGAGGGCTCTCTCTTTTTTTATGATTTAGCTTGATAATTCTAAATGTAGATATTAGGCTATTTATAGAAATTATGAGGGTTTTTTGTTTTGATTGATTGTGTGGTTGGACAGATATAGCTGTGAGACTTAATCCATTGGGCTATGGAGTCATAAAAGGTTGAATTGTGCATCAAATTTTCAAGGGAATTCATAGGGCAAGCTAACTATGCAGACTGGATCTTATTGCCAGTGTGAATATGAGATGAAAGAAATTAGTGAGTTTAGTAATAGCTAAATATCAGTTAAGAATTATTTAACTATAATTCAGAAGAAAAAATTAAGATAACAAACAAAGACAAAATTAAGGTTCTCTCTCAGAAAATATTAATCTAAATTTTATGTTTTGCAATCAGAGAAATTGATGCACATCATGAAAAGAGAGAGGAAAAACATTAACACGGAGGAAAGAACATCACCATTAACATAGCTCAAGAATCCTGTGAGTGGTCTCTTATTATTGAGGCCCAACTCAAAACAATTATAGGGCTCCAATACAATGATCTTTTACAACACATAATCTAACAAGGTCCAAAATTCCAACCCTTGATACTGCTAAGGCATACAATATTTATGTAAAACTTAAGTCAGTTCATCTGTCTATTGCAGTGATTACATTTAAGCAGAAACTGGAAAAGTGGAAACTTGTAGGCGGTGATAAGACAGGCATGGTCCCAACAACAGATTGTTTTGATTAGAGAGGAATAAATTGCCTCTTAAGCTCACGAAGAGGCTATGATGAAGTAACACTTTGATGAGTGGAACCATGCAAGCGGTGACAAGATACTTTTGGCCAAGAAGGTGGAGGCAACAGTTCATTATGATCATAATCCAGCTTTGTCCGATGTCGAAGAGGCAAGGAAGGCTCTCACACCTTGCCTCTTCCTCTTCAAAAAATCATTGTGGAATTATTAAATTGATGAGGTGTTGGTGTTTTCCTGGATCGGTGGTCATGCTGCTGCCTTTTTGTTTTCTGCTATTATATCACCAATGCCCTTTTTAGCCGACGTAACCACCCTGGCACGTTCGCAATAGTGACACCATACCTTCTCTGGCTTGATTCTGCCTCCTCTTCCTGTGCTAGCTCTTTCTTTACAAAACAACATATAAACCTAATGCACCCGAACTTTAAAATATTTAGGCCTTTTCTCTGAAATACATCACATCCATGCCAACATTGCACTTTTCATTCTTCGTTTTTAACTTTTCTTTAGCACTTATCTTCTAAGACTTGTGATGTGTGTTATGTGATTGGGTGCCACCTGGCATCGCACATTTCACTTTGGCGATTTTCACAGTTATCTCCAATGCCTATCATTTAAATTTTGTGATTTGCAATTGCAATTGGGTCCCACTTGGCATCGCACATCGTACTTCGGTGATTTTAACATTTACCACCAGTGCCTATCCTTTAAATTTTTTGATTTGCGATTGCTATCGGGTACCACCTGGCATCACACATTTCACTTCGTGGATTATATCACGAACATTTGCGCTTATCTTTTGAAACTTGCGGCATGTGATGAGAGGTAAAGGTTTTAAGGGGGATAATGGTTGGCTGCGAAGGTCAGTCATGTAAACCCCGAAGTCAGTTTTAGGAGGGGTCATAAGGTGGTTGACGACATTGTGAAAGGGGGTGCGAAATAAATGAGTTAACGCATGGGACTAAGGCCTAGAGTTGAAACTGCCCATTTTGGACCCCCCTTCATGGTTAAAGTTTGAAGGCTAAGGGGGGGTGCGAAATAACTATGAATTGACACATGGGAGTAGGGCCCTACCTTGAAACTACCCATTTCAGACCCCCTTCATGGTTAAAGTTTCAAGGCTAAGGGGGGGTGTGAAATTCATCGAAGACCATCAGATGTGGAGGTGGGCAACATAGATGGTTAATGCGGATGGGTCAGAGCAGGTTATGTGAGGGGGAGTCGGGGTATTAGAGTTGAGGGGGTAAAATGAAACTTAGGATAAGAGAAATAACAAAGGGGAGGGGTAAAAGGATATGAAACGTTGTTGGGGACCTAGGATAAAAACATACCACAAGGTCAAAACTTGACAAAAATCATCCCTTTTCAGACCTTTAGAGTAAAATTTGAACTTTTTAGTTCGCTTATAGGAAAACAATCAAGTAGTTTTCAGGTTGCTTACCTATAGTATGAAATTCTCATTTTTCCTTTTAAATAACCTCTTCTCTTCTTCTTTTGTTTCTCTTTATATTTCTTTGGAAAATAGTTTTTAATATTGACATCTATGTATAATATGAAAAATTTGCAAAGAGAAAGTACACAGTCACCTCATGATATTGTAAATTACGGGACTCTAACTGAACTAATATCTCAAATTCGGTCACACACTTCATCAGGATTTTGGCTCAAATAGTTTTTTTTTCAGGATCTGAAGCTTCAAAGAAACAAAGTTATAGCGATAATTCTACAATGGAATGTTTGAAGTAGCGAAATCCTTGCATCAGGAGGATATGAGGGTCACAATTTATATAAATGCTTAAGTTGAGAGGGTCTTCAACAAGTGAACATTGGAGGGATTTTAGGAGTTTAAAAAATTATTAGTTATTGAATATTCAATGACCACAACCAATGATTAGTGTCATGCTACCATGGGGTTTTAGCCCACTAACGGAGGTTACTAACTTCAAACATGAGTATCTCTCAAACTGTGAAGAATTATGTGGTGTGCCATAAATCAACGGAAACATCTCGAAAAGTAGAAACCATCTAAAATATCCTTGACTTGGAATAGATTAAATTTTCAAGTTGAAATTCCCATGCAATAACAGGGTAGCCCTTGATGCTACTTGGGTCAACATCAATGACAACCACTGATCAACAATATCACCCTTTGGCATCGATGGCAACACAAGTACTCCCCCTGCGATCATGACACCTCTTCCTACAACATTCTCTCCCCTTTTTCATCAAGGGCATAAGGTAACTCACCCTGAAAAACGTCATCTTGTAGACCTGTACACACCTCAACTCCACTTTTTTTACTTACTTAGATAAGAAAAATATTCTAATGAGAACTTGGGAGAATCCCAAGCTTTAGGTGAAGATAATAAAATGCTTCATGAGGTAATCGTTTGGTAAAGATGTTAGCACTTTGTTCCTTTATGCCAACATATTCAAGATTGATATTATTTTTAGTGACCTGCTCTCTAAAGAAATGATATTTGATCAGAATGTGACTTGTTTTGGAATGCATCACAGGATTCTTGGAGATAATAATGGCATTGGTGTTATTGCAAAATGTGGGAATATGCTCATAAAAAATGACTTGAATATCTTGCAAAGTTTTCTTCATCCATATAAATTGAGTACAAAAAACTATTGTCGCAATATATTTTGCTTCTGTTGTGGATAATGAGATTGAAGACTGCTTTTTACTTAACCATGAAACAAAGAAACTTGAATGCCACTCCACTGGTACTCTTTTGATCATCAACACTTCCTACCCAATCTGCATCTGTATAAGCTTGGAGAACTAGATTATTTCCTTTGGGATACCATAAACCATATTCTTTTGTGCCCTTAAGATATCAGAGAATTATTTTGATGGAAATAATATGAGTTACTTTTGGTGCTGCTTGGAATCTTACTACTTGTCCAACTGTTTGCATTGCGTCTAGCAGAGAAGTTGTCACACATAGAAGACTGCCAAGCATAGATCTATACAAAATGTGGTCCACATCCTTTGAAAAATCATCTAAACTTAACTTGAAACATGTTACCATTGGGGTAAGGATAGGATTGCAAAATTCCATATTGAATTTCTTGAGCATTTCCTTGATGTACATGGTTTGAATATAAATATTCCTTTATGATGCTGAGATATCTGAAGCCCTAAAAATTATGTCAGCTCCCTAAGTAGAGACATTTCAATCTGAATTTTCATCTTTGTGGAAAATGTTTTACTTAATCTGTCATTATTGCTTCCAAAAATTATATCATCTACTTATACCTTGATAATTGTTAGGTTATCTTGATCCACTTTCACATAGAAATTGTTGTCGACACTTCCTTGATTGAATCCTTGTTGATGTAGACATCCATCAAGATAAGCATACCAAGCTCTAGGAGCTTGCTTGAGACCATATAGTGCCTTCTTTAATCTGTAAACATAGAATTATTTTTTAGAGAGCATACAACATTCTGGTTGTTCAATGTAAATTTCTTCTTCCAATTCACCATTTAGAAATTCCTACTTAACATCCATTTGGTAGACCTTGATTTTTCTCAAGCATGCATAAGTGAGAAACATTCAGATAGCTTCCATTCTAGCAATGGGAGAAAATGTTTCTTCAAAATCAATTCCTTCAACTTGTGCATATCCTTTGCAGACTAATCTTGCCTTGTTCCTCGTAACCTGTCCATCCTCATTCAATTTGTTTCTGAAGACCCATTTAGTTCTAATAAAAAATTTATCCTTTGGTTGTAGAACCAATTCCCAAGTATTTTTCTTCTTAATTTGATCCAGTTCTTCATTCATAGTGGCTACTTAGTGTTCATATTGACTAGCTTCCTCAAAATTTCTAGGCTCAAAAGTTTCTAAAAAAGCAAGGTGGGCTTGTTGTGATGAACGAAGATGTCGACTTCTTCTAGTTCCAATTCCTTCATTTATGTTGCTGATGATTTTATTTGACGTATGATTCTTTTGATATCATCGTTTTAAATATTTTGGAAAATTTTCTTGTACATCCTAATGATAATTTCTTATTTTCTCTTGGTTGATTTTTGTTTCCTTATTTGATTGGTCTTGTTTTGTAGCTTATTATTCACCCTTCACAGATTCTCCCTCAGATCCCTCAGATTTTCTTGAAGGGACCATCTCATTGTCATCCTTTGTAACACAATATTCATCAAAAGTAACATTTATGCTTTCCACTATTTGTTTTCACCTTATATTGTAGCATCTATAAGCCTTCCTTTTGCGTGAATAACCAACGAAAATACCTTCATCGACATGGAAATCAAACTTTTCCAAATTGTTATCTTCTCTTTTGATGTAGCATTTTCTTCCAAATATTTTGAAGTATTTGACGTTATTCGGTCTTCCTTTCCATAATTCCTATGGAGTCATGTTATAATTGTTCCTTAACAAACCTCTGTGTATAATGAATACAGTTGTATTGATTTCTTGAACCCATAATTTATCATCTAATTTTGAGTCATTTAACATTATTCTGGCCATTTCATGTACAGTTTTGTTTTATCTTCCAACAACTCCATTTTGTTGTGGTGTTCTAGATGTTGAGAATTGCTTTTTTATTCCATTTTCATCACAATACTGCTGAAATACCTTGGAAGTGAATTTTCCTCCGTTATTTGATCTCACACATTTGATCTTGAAATCCATTTAATTTTCAACCAATTCCTTGTAGATTCTAAAACACTCGAATGCCTCTGTCTTTTTCTTTAAGAAGCTGACAACTATCATTTTGGTGTAATCATCTATCATTAGCATAAAATATAATTATCCATCTCAACCTTTTGTTCTCATAAGACCACATAGATCAGTATGTACTAATTCCAATGGATGTGATTCAAAGTGTTATTTTGTCATGAAAACAACTTTTTCCTACTTTCCATGCTGACAAGATTCAAATATCGTATTGGTAGGTTTTGAAATTTTAGGCGTTTCTCTTACTGCTTCCTTCTTGATGACCTTGACCAAATTGTCGAAATCTATATGTCCCATTCGTTTGTGCCATAACCAACTTTTGTCTTTCGCCAAAAATCACCCTTTAAGTGTCTCATCCAAAATATATATGTCATTTGGAGCTCTTATTTTTGTAAAGACAATTTTACCGAACTTGTCTTCCCTGATTTTACATTTCTTAGAGTTAAATAGCATCGTGTGTGTTTGATCACATATTTGTTCAATACTGATCAAAGTGTGATTCATATGTTCAACCAAAAACAAATCATTTGTTAATTCATTCTTTCATCGAAGTGTGAATGTACCTACTCCTATGACGTTTGAAGACCTATCATTTCCAAAAGACATTGTTCCATCCTTCTTTTCCTTCAAGGCTATGAACTTATTCCTATCTCCAGTCATATGAGTTGAGAAACCACTATCAACACACCAAAAATTTCTATTTCTTTGAGCCTTGAGAGCGGTAGCACATTTTTCATTCTTCTTTTTCCATATTTTTTCATTCTGATCTTGCGATAATTCCTTTGAAGAACTTCCAAGTCTGAAATATTTAGCTAGGTGTCAAAAATTGTTACATTTGTAACATTCAACATCGTCTCTCAAATGATCAAATTTGTTAATATTTTAATAAGTTCCAAAATATCCATTTCTGAAAGTTCTCACGAAATTGTATTTATTCAAAACATACATGTGACATTCTATATCTCTATGTCCAAACCTTCCACATGAATAATAATGACCATAGAAGATAGGTTGATACCTGCGAGGAAATCATCTTCAAGGAATTGTCTTCCATGGTTCTTACTACGAGTCTTGATCTATTGAGTTGGCTGGAAGGTCTACTTACTTGTTAGATTTTACATATCCATCTTCTTTTGTTGTCATAGAAGGACTTGGCTCATTTTCAGATTTTTCTTTGTAACCAAGACCAACATTATCACTATTTGATCGTTGATCGTTGATTACTTCTTCCAATGCCGTGGGGTTGTTGGTGTAGTTTTGAAGAATTTTTCCATTTTTAATTGCTTTCAAAAAGAAAGTATTCTAGCTTCCGATGCTTATCTTTCCTTGTTGCTTTCCTTTAATACTTCCCTCAGCGATTCTTCAACTCATTTGTATTCTTCAGCCTTGATTTTAATATTTAGGACATGTTCCATTTTTATCTTTAATTTGTCTTTAAGAGTGTTTACAAGCTTCTTCTCGACCTTGGGCTCTTTGATAAACCCGATCAATTCATTTTGAAATTCAACCTCATTCATCTCTTCTTCTTCGTTTACTTCTTCATCAGATGCTTCTTTCTTATTATGCTTGGCCATAAACACTACGAGTCTTCCATTGATTTCTTCTTCGTTATCACTGGCTTCATCAGATGAGGAGCTATCTCTTTGGAGAAGAAACTCTTCTTAAACCATTTCTTCTTGCCTTTCTTGTTGAACTTCCCCGGACCTTTATTTCCTTTCGTAACAGCCTCATTTTTTTTAGGACACTTGGCTGCAAATTTCCCAACCTCACCAAAATCGAAAAATATCAATGGAAGTTTACCTTTAAATTTCCCCATACCTATTCTCATTTTTCACATGATTTAGGAAAATTATTTATCTGAAAATTCTTCTTCATCTTCTTCCTTACAACTACAAGTTTTCCCTTTTGGAGTATGCTTGCCCTTACTAGTTTTCTTGCATGCAGCAAATGTTGTTTCTAGTGATATGTGTCATATTCTTCTTCAATCCTCATTTCATATGACGTAAGCACTCCATGCAATTCATCTTTGCTGAGATTGGCTAGATTCAAACTATATTACAAGATAGATACATTTGGGATGAATCTTGTTGGCAAGGTTCTAAGGATCTTTCGGACAATAGTTTTCATGTCGACATGTTCTCCCAAACCTTCCAATGCATTTTTTATTTCATCAACACATTGTAATTATGCATCAATATTTTAATCTTCCTTCATTTTGAGTTGCTAAAAGTTTCCCTGTAAATTTGAAGCTTTGCTTCTTTCAGATTTGAGTCACCTGCATATATATTCTCAAGCTTTCCCCATACTTCTTTAACAGTTTTTCAACTCAGTACCTTTAGATAGATAGATTCAATAAGCCCGCTAATAATGATATTGTTAGCCTTTGCATCATATACCATATTTTTATTACCTTGTTCCTCCTAGGTTGTTGTAAATCCTTTTTCAAAGATTTCCCATACTTCGTATCCTTGCACCAGCAAATGAACTTGAATTCTTCCACTCCAAAGTGCATAGTTACTTCCATTGAATAGAGGAATTCTATTCTTAGTATACTCCATGATCTCCTTCCAGTTTTTAGACTACTATTGAAGGAACCAAGCTCTGACACAAATTGGTTGAAATACTGAGAGGGGGGGAATCAATATTTCTTATCAATTATCACTTTTAAATATTTTTAGAGCATTAGTTAATCTTCAATTATTCTTTATTTTTATCCAGTAAAAATAGTAAATAATAGAACACAATAGGAACACGAATTTTAGGTGGAAAAACCCTGCGGGTCAAAAACCATCGAACACTTCTATAATAAATTCTTTAATCTTCAGCCCCAATTAAAATGAAAGTTACAACTTCCTAGAAATCTAGAAAAGAATTCTTCTCTAGCTCCCATTGGAAGGATTCCCCAATGCCTTGGTTTATTCAGTAGTAAACTAAATGGATTCCTTGACATCCTAGACTGACCTACCACCCCGAAGTATTCATAGGCTCCAACCTGTAGGTGACTTCATGCACCAAAATAACACCTCCCTGCCACCCTATAATGATAAAAAATAATACAAGAGTGTGGACTCCCGTACCAGGGAAAATTATCCACGATACAATATGATTCACAATGATTTTCTCGAACTAGACCAATCACCCAATCACACTATGACCTGCAACCCAACCATAACATTATCCAACAATAAGACTTATACTGCCCAACAAAGCCTCTCCAACTCTAGAGTAACTCTTTTACATTAATGAATATTTTACAATTTTACAATGATGATTTTTACAATATTGACATTTGACACGACTTAATACTTGACTTGACACTGCTTCTTTAAACACTAGCAACTGTTGAGGTATTGTTATGCTTGCTTCAAATAATGGTACTTTGGTGTTGCATTGTCCTTCTAGTATGTGTCTGAGTTGTCCTATTGTATCCTCCTTCCTGCACATGCATTAATGAACAACCCACACCAATGTAAAAAAAAAATACTTACACTGTCCTGCAAACCATATGACAGAGAAATATAAAAAATTCAGATGTAAATATGTTCAACATTTATGAACAAAACCCAATCAAACATACATACCAAATACTTCAACTATCTTGTGAAAACACAAGTCAGATATGATACTCAAACACTAATCATACATACCTTGTTGTAGCAATCTTACCCTTGACTGTTGATGTGTTGTCCTTACTGCAGTGATCCTTGAATACATATTTTTTCTTGCCTTCTAGAAGCTTGATTTTGAATCTGATGTATCTATGTAATTTTAGATCTCCAAGGTCTAAAATTACGTCTTATGCTAGCCCTCTAAGTCCTCTTTCCAATGCCATAGGCCTAATAAATATTGGATTCTTCAAGAAATAGTTATGCCCATTCTCCTACGATGACCTGATTATAGACTGGTTCAGTAGAGATAACTTGTATGAAGTGATACGTGTCATTGTTCCAACCTTTGGTCCTAAAAATTATATCCAAAAAAAAAAATTCCATGATATTTCTATCGCTTTTTATGAAATTTGAATCCGATGCTCAGAGAGAAAGTTATGATGAATTTTCCAAGGTCACATGTTTGACATGAAATTTGGTAGCTTGCAAAAACCATAACTTATGCAGATCATATCTCCGAACATATAGCGAACTAATATCTGAAATTAGGTCACCAGAATTGTGGCTCAAATGGGTTTTTGTTTCAACATCTGAAGTTTCACATAAAACGAGTTATAGCGATAATTCCACGATGACCAGTTTTAAGTAGCGAAATCCTTGCAGCAGGAGGATATGAGTGTCACAATTTATATAAATTCTTAGGTTGACAGGTTCTTCAGCAAGTGAAATTTGGAGGGATTTTAGGAGTTTAAAAAATTATTAATTACTGAATATTCAATGACCTCAACCAATTATTAGTGTCATGCTACAACCCCATACGGTTTTATCCCACTAACTGGGGTTACTAACTTCAAACATGAATATCTCTCAAACCATGAAGAATTACGTGGTGTGCCATATATCAATGGAAACATGTTGACGATTAAAAACCATCCTAAATATCCTTGACTCATAATAGAGTAAGTTGTATAGTTAAAATTCCCATTCAAGATGTAATATCCCAAAATGGGATCTGCTAGCAAGGCATGACTGGAAAACGCATTTTCCAAGAATGGCTGCTACAAGATTTGAAACTAGCACTTGGATCCATTATATATAAGTATCTAAGTCCTAAATCCAAGAGGATATCAAAAATAAATCCTTCTAGGTGGGGCAAACAGTCCTCCCACACCTAGTATGGCTTGATAAATGCCCAATGAGAGATTGCAACAATGTATAAACACAATAATGGATATTAAAAGTTAAATAAGCTCATAGGTTGTGTTAAAAACACATAGCCATCAATCCAAGTTATAGTAGCAAACTGTACTTCATTTTATGAGCCAAAAGTTGGGGAAAAACAACAATTTATACCCTAAAAAGGTTAATTTCATAGATGTGCATAAAAATAAGGGCAAGTAACAGTGGGATATCGTAGCTTAGGTCATGTGGGACTCACATACCAAATTTGAGCAGAAAAAAATGACTCTAGCTATGTTAAACAGATCTCCCACTCCCGACATGGCTTAAAAATGCCCAATCCCGATGACTTAATTACTGCAGGATTTACTGCAGCACAGACAATGTGATTTTCTAAAGATGTTGGATGCAATATGGTATGGAAATTATTAAATCAGATCTATAGCATGGTTCATACAATGTACAATAGATAAACATAAGAGTTACATGAAGAAACCCTCAAGATTGAGGTGTTGCAGCAACAAAATGAGACTGCAAAGCTTGAAAACGTTATTTTATGGGTTGAAGAAGCTGAATATTACATTTCAGATCTAGAACAGATATGTGTACAAAAATATAGATCTATATCATATCTGTACACTAGATGAGTTCCTCTACAAACTCCCCTTGGGGTTTTGATCAAAACATGAATGTACAGGAGTAGATATGAGATCTAGAATTACAGTTCTGCAGCAATATTCAGGAATTATGCAGTAAATAAATACATAAGTAAATCATATCTGAAACAAACATGGATTGGTTGGCCAATCCATGGATCACCATAGTGAAAGGGAGAATCCTATAACCAGAGATCTCTCCTCCAAAAAGCACTCAAAACATCCTGCAACTTCCCTCTTGCAAATAATGAAGTTATGGGAGAGAAATTACGCTGTTAGCTTCAATAATAAGTAGGCTTGATGCCTTGATCTAAAAATGCAGCTCTAATGATCTAATACACTCTTCTGATAAGAGGCACTATATTTTCCTAGATATGAATAGATCTAGCTTCCACTGTTGCAGTTTGCAAAATAAATCAAACCCTCAATAGGATTTGAATTATGGTTGGAAGATGAAGCTTGGCCCAAAGCCTGATAATGGACAAGATAGAACAAGTCTCCTCCAAGAGTTGCTCAAGGAAAGAGGTGGGATTCTCGACCAGGAACACCCAAGTGCTAAACAACACTATTCTCAGCTAAACAACCAGAGAATAAGAAATGTCTAAATAGAAATCACCTTGAGAAATATCAAATAATCAACCCTCTCCTTGGTGTCCTCCTCTTTCTTTTATAATGTGGAAGTCTTGCCAAAACCATAGACCACCTTGATGAATTAGCTCCATCCACATGAGTGGCCTCCAAAATGGACTGCGTTGTGCCTTTTGGAGATACATTGCACCTAGACAGCATTGTTGATTTGGTCCTATTGACCAAGTCAATTGATCCAGCCTCTTTCACACTTAAGTGTGTTTATGAAGATAGCTCAGATTTAGTTTGTTTCACATTGAGCATTGATTTATTTTGTTTTTTAGGAGTTATATTGATCCTCCTTTACAATTTTATTCATGAGACAGAAAAAGTAAAACAAAATTAAATACTCCTATTAGCTTGGGCTAATTAGGAATATTACACAAGATCGGGGTAGCCCCTGGTGCTACTTGGGTTGACATCAATGACAAACACTGATCAATAGATACAAGAGTGACCTTTTACACAAAATGTTTTTCATGTAAAGGAAATAACATTTAGAAAGAAAAGTACATGCATAGATAATTTCATAAATATTTCATGAAACCTTCACTAAAATTATGTACACAACATATATATGATTTTCAGAAGACTAAACAGTAGATAATCAACTATTAGATCCTCTAATAGTTCTCTTACCCACACTTTACTAGCTATTGCAAATCATAAATCAGAAGTATGAAACAATGAGAAAAACACACCATACATTAGATAGTCCTTGAATCACAAAATCCTCCAGCATGAAATGGAAAAAAGAGTTTTATTTATTATGAAAAGTCTTCAGGTCGATCAAAATCCAACCTTGAAATGGCATTTACCAATGATATATATAGAGAGAGAAACACCAAATCCATCTCTCCTAAAAATAAGGAACCACTCTTTCTCACATTACATAAGAGTTACAGGACATTAAATATATATCCTATCAAAAATAACTAACACGAAATATGTAGATAAGAAGAAAGAAGATAGTTTGGATTGTGCTGCTGAGTGTGTTGACATGCAGCCCCTTTTTCTATTGATTTATCTCTCCATGACCTTGGTTCTTTAACAACCACGTGTCTTCATTAAATGTGGCCATTAAAAACCTCCTAACTATTTATCAACCATCACTTAACTTATCCAAATTGTTATGAGTCCTTATCATCCTTAGAATTTTTCGGAAACTTTGCTGACAACTGTGAAAAATCATTTAAAATAGGCACTAGCAGAAACTTAGGTAAAATCCTGTAACTATACAAAAACTGTAATGGTACTGAAATTTCTGGTACCACTCTGTTTCTTTTTCAAAAACTCAAAACTAATACTTGAAAAATCCCATGTAGACTTATACATTCTGAAAATTGAGTTGTTGTTAAAAAATTTAACTATTAAGCAAAAAAGTATTTTACTGGGACACCCTTTTACCTCTCCTCCATATGGGTTGCAACTTCTGCAAGCTTGTCCAAGTCAATTTTTTGTCAACAGCTGATTTTGACCTTATGGTCCTGGTGGTTGTCTCTTTGGAAATGGTCTTTTTATATTCTGAACCCTTTTGAATTTTTATTCTTTTTGAGGATTATGTTTGTTGTTCTGAAGGGGATTTACCCTTATCTTCATTTTTGGGACCACTAGACTCTGCAATTGAAGGAGTTAGGGAGTTATACATATATGACTTCTGTCATATAACTTGGATTATGCAGGGCTTTAGATTTCATCTTAAATTTGTTGATGTCTCTTGTGTGTCTTTTCCTACTACCAGCAACTTGTTTTTCATCTTTTTTCCTTCTCTGGTTGCTAATAGATACCCTGCATATTTTAGGAGCTCCTCATCAGACTTAGTGGGTTGATATTCCTTCTGAATCTTTTGTTGAATGTCTGCTTCCGAAACTTTTGGTAGCCCCTGTTCTTTTGATTTTTCTACAGTTACATACTTTCCTCTCTATTATTTGGTATAAACCTTGGGAAAAGGAGAAATAGGAGGCACCGTCTTCGTTCATTTGGGTTTTTTGGTCTGTGAACATTCTCCTTTCTCTAACTTCTTTTCAACCTTGGTTGGAGGAGCCTTTTCCTTTCTACCTTTAGCATTTTGTGGATATTCTCCTTTTTAGCTTTTCTCTTAGTCCTCTTACCAACTCATGAAGTAGTTGGCTTCCAAATTTTTTCTTTCTTCTTGGCACGCTGAGGATGTTGTTGTGAAGTTTGAGATAGCTGAGGATATATATCTTGTGTAAGTGCAAGATGTCCTGCCCTATAAAATAGAAAATTTTCCCATTACTGGTTTCTTTTTCTTGAGTTCTTCCTCAGCCAATACTTTAATAAGAGCCCGATGAAATAATCTATACTCTGATGCAGTTGTATGAGTTTGTATCCTAGATGAAATATTTGTCAAGTTCTTCATTAGAAATAATGGTAGGTTGAGGGTCTTCATACCTGCAATATGAAACAAAAATCTCATATGATAAAGAAAAACAACAGTATCCCTCCTCTCACA
The DNA here is from genome assembly GCA_034641835.2 of Pinus albicaulis. Lineage (NCBI taxonomy): Eukaryota > Viridiplantae > Streptophyta > Pinopsida > Pinales > Pinaceae > Pinus > Pinus albicaulis. The sequence goes on from CM076577.1 coordinate 1,468,875,456, forward strand.
GGTAAGGTAAATATTGAAGAGCTTGACAATCTCATCCCATTCATTCTTGAGGTAACTACTGGGAATACATTTAGCCTAGTTAGGGTCTCTATGTCCATCTTTAATGAAACTATTGAGGTCTCCTCCACTGATAACTTGGTTTTTAAAACATTTTTCTCCTTCCTGTGGAAGGTTGAAAGCTTCAGCAATATACTTTTTTGATACCTGCAATTTGAGGTCATAGACATTTTCTTATTGCCCATTAAAAGAGAGTGCAAATTCCTTAGCTACTCCTAAATGAGAGCTTCCTAGTCTGAACATAATGGATACCACCTTCCTAAACAAAGAACATCCTCACATTCAGATTAGCATCAATTAGATGAGCTCCATGGGGTTCAATGCATTTTAGTTTTCCTCCTTTCTTAGTCATTTTCAGCAATAAAAAAGTTTTATGCTATAATCTGATAGGTGTCAAGATTAGGGGAGCTCACCTAACAGTTAATCTCATTCACCAACAGTCAAACTCCAAACTAATGGTTTTCCATTTCTTTCAGTGCTTTAAAAATATATCTTGGTTCACCTTTCCATGCATGAGATTTTTCATAATGGGAAATGTTTTGGAACATAGAATACACCTTGTGGTAGTCAACTTCAGTTGGCTGCGGTGTTTCAGATTATATGCTATTGGTGGCTGGAGCTAAACAGAGTTGGAGTTGGCAATAACCTCCATCATATCCTTATGACAGGCCTAAAATTCTGGTCGTGTTCATGTGTGATCAAACCAAATGGTCATCACATTAAAATTGCAAATTCACAATCTCAACGAATCAACTGATATACAGGGAAAACAATGGTTGGCTTTTCTTAACTACGGATTGACACCTAGATTTCTCCATGTATAATTACGATTCAAATCAACATCACTCAATGTAAACATTTCCTATCACGTCAACTAACTCATGATAAAAAATTTAAAATGTATTTGATAACGAGAACACGTGGCTAACACAAAAGCATATGCGCTTTATTTATTTAAAATAAAAACAGGGGAGGTTATCTGAATTTCTAGTAGCATTGGGTAAAGGAAAAACAAACATAAAACATAATCAAAACAAATTGTCCGAAAGGGCTAAAACAGACACTACCGTAATTTTCAGTATTGTTCTAAATTTTTTTGAAATTTACAAATTTTTAATCCTAAAAACAAAAAAATTTAAAACACACTCATGACTTAGCATAGAATTGTGCTAACAGGACCCTCCTGAGCCCCCTGCATTACCACTACACTGGCTCTGCATGAGGACTACACAGAACTGCATCACCCCTTTATGCTACTCCCTCCTAGCCTCTGCGTTGTCTCTTCCTTGTGTTGTGTCACCTGCCCCTACACCTCGGATTGCTGATGAACCCTCTCTACTTCTCCACATGCAACTCTCCCTCTCAGTCGATTTTGTCTTACCAAAATTTTTCCACTAAGAAAATCGATTTACTATTTTTAGTAGTTTTTTGGGTCTTGAACTTCTAGAGAAGATTTTTTGGGCTTGCCGACCACAACACACCCATATCCGTACACCATTGGGTGGCTTCACTAAGGATGGGATCTCTGTGTTAGCCAGTAGTGTTGGCTTCCTTACAGCATCAAGCCCTTCACAGATAAGGTATTATGTGAAATTTCTCCTCTTGATGTTTGTGATGTTTTATTAGGCCAACCATACTTGTGGAAGCGACATTCTATGTATGAGTCCCAACCTTGCGTTGTCATTGTTACTTTGGGAAACATACCAGAGGTACTATCACCTGCAGCTATCTCTATGGTTACTGCAAAACAATGCAGTAAGCTCATTTCCAAAACCAGGAATTTTTTTTTCCTGATTATCTACCCCCAGGGAAAGAAGAAGATTGTGGCCATGACCTCTAGACAAGGATCCTCTGCACGACAAAAAAAAATGGACAAGGTCATGGAGGAGTACGGGGACATCTTCACCTCACACATAGGGGTGCCTCTGCACTGTCAGGTCAAGCACCCCATCGATCTGACATCAGGTGCACCGCTACCCAATGGACTGATCTATCAGTGCTCTGTCTTGGAGAACGATGAAATCAAGAGGCAGATTCAGGAGCTTCTCCAAAAAGGTCAAATCCAGCCGAGTTCATCGCCCTGTGGGAGCCCGATTTTATTACTATAGAAGAATGATGGGACTTGGAGACTGTGTATTGACTATCAAGCACTGAACAAGATCACTGTATAGAATAGGTACCCAATCCCATTGATTGATGACCTTCTGGATCGACTCAAAGGGGCGAAAAAATTTAGCAAGATCGACATAAATTCTAGGTATCACCAGGTATCAATCGAACCCTCTGATGTGTGGAAGATTGCCTTCAAAGCCAAGGAGGGCATTTTTGAATGGTTGGTCATGCCTTTCGGGTTGACAAATAATCCCCCAACCTTCATGAGGCTGATGGATGAAATCTTGCGGCCATTCACAAACTCATTTGTAGTAGTGTACTTGGATGACATCCTAATCTTCAGTTGGACTTCGGAAGAAAACCTCCACCACATCCGACAGCTCCTCCAAACATTGCGGAAACACAATTTGTGTGCCAATTTGGAGAGGTGAACTTTTGGCATGACCCAGGTTCAGTATCTGGGATACCTTATTAATGAAAGGTGGGTGCATGTGGATCCAACCAATATCCAAGTAATTTTGGATTGGCTGGCCCCAACCACTCTAATATAACTTTTCATATTTCTGGGTCTTGCTAATTTCTATTGCAGGTTCATGCTGGGATTCTCTCATATCACTTGGCCCTTGTGTCAAGTCACCAAGGGAAGAGTGAAAGAAAAATTCTTTCGGTCAGAATCTCAACAGAAGGCGTTCGTAGAATTGAAACATCACCTCTGATCTGCCCCAATTCTCACATTACCAGACTTGCAACAACCATTTGAGATTGAGACATATGCTTATAACTATACTATTGGGGTAGTTCTTACTCAACAGGGGCATCCAGTGGCATATCACATTGAGACACTGTCTGACACAGTCTGCAAGTATCCCACTTATGACAAAGAAATGTATTCCATTGTGCAAGTGTGCCACCAATGAAAGCATTACATTTTGGGGAAGGAAATGGTCAACCACACAGACCACCGACCCCTACAATTCATATATACACAAGGGAAGTTGTAAAACGATCACCATCAAAGTGGTCCACATATCTACAACAATTTAATTTGAACATCAAGTATAAATTGGGCAACACCAATAATGTTGCAAAATGCCTCAGTCGACCACCAATCGTGGTGCTAACCACCATTCTCAACTCTTGTGGGCATGAGTCTTCTGATTGGCTTCTTATCTACAAGAGCGATCAAGAAATCGGCCACACGTACAAGACACTCTTGAGGGTACGCAAGTTCCAAATTTTCACCTCTAAGATGCACTATTATGTCACCTGGGAAACCTTTGTGTTCCTTCAAGTGAGCATGCCAAGATGATTTGGGAAGCACACTACAGTTGATTTGCTGGAAATTTCAAGGTTAAGAAAAAAGTGGCAGTTTTGCAGAAGTATTTCTATTGGCTGGACCTTCGCCAGGATGTTGGGAAGTACATCAGATCCTGCACTGCTTGCTCCATTGCCAAAACTACCATCAAGAAGCAAGGCCTCTATAATCCGCTATCTATCCCTAGTCGACCTTGGGAATCCATCTCCATGGATTACATATCGAGCCTTCCTTCTACTAAGCATGGGAACAACTGTGTTTTTGTGGTCGTCGATAGATTCTCGAAGATGTCCATTATTTTGGCCTGCAAGAAGAATATCATAGCAGAAGCCACTGCTAAAATCTTCTTTGAATGAGTGTGGGTGCACTTTGGGATCCCACAATCTATCATATCAGATCGGGATAGTAGGTTCCTTAGCACATTTTGGTCCAGCCTCTAGTCAATGCTGGGCACCAAGCTCACCAAGTCCACATATTTCCATCCCCAAACTGATGGCCAGATAGAGGTTGTCAACATGATGGTTGTACACATTTTGCGCATGTAAAATTCAAAGCATCCACACACATGGAATGAGATCCTTCCCTATGTATAGCACAGATATATCCAGGCTCTCCAAAGCTCAACCGGGCACAACCCCTTTCAGGTGGGCATGGGGTTCCAGCGACTATGTCCCATTGACGTAGCCTTGCCATTTGTGGCTACTTAGGTCGATTCGGCTCATGTCCAGTATGAAGCTGACAAAGAAAACAACTTCATTGAGCGCATTTATCACATCCACTAGTAGGTTCACGACATATTGGATAGATCCAATGCTAAGTACAAGCAATGAAATGATCAACATCGGGTTCCACACCACTTCCAGGTGGGTGACAAAGTGTGGCTACATTTGTAGAAGGAGCGCCTCACTAGACCCCACTGCAAGCTTCTCTTGATCTGGTATAGGTCGTAAAACATCACCATTGTTGTAGGGAACAATTCCCTCGAGCACCAAGGCACGAGGTTCACCAAGGACCAAGTTTAGCAGAAGTTTCCTCATCTCATGGAGGAACTCAATGCAATGGGGACCATTGCTTCCTAAGGGGGGAGGAATGATCTAGGTGGATATTGGTGGCCACACAACTATTCCACTAGGGGCCCCAACATTTTTTCTTTTAGTTTTTCAGTTTCTTTAATTATAGCACAATTTACTATTTTTAGAAGTTTTTCGGGTCCTGAACTTCCAGAGTCGTTTTGAGGTCCTAAACGACATTTTTTTGGCATCGCATTTCTGGAAAATTTAGTCCATTTCAGACTTGATATGCATTGTCAATATTTTTAGTCCTCATATAGATGTTTATAATGATGTATAATGTGCATCAAATCAAGATAGTATGCCAAAGTTACGACCCTAGGAAATTGATGTACCAATTTACCTCGACAGGGCCCATAATCTGGTGTTTCATCTCCTAGTGTTAGGTTTTTGGATGTTTAGGGTTTTCCATTATTTCTCAATAATATATAGGCCTTCGAGCCTCATTGTAACACAAATTTTAGAGGCCTGTAGCCACCAAATCTCTTCTCCGAGATAAGCTACCAACGCCCTAGCTAGTTTATTTTCATTTTGTCTGTAAACAAATTTAAGTTCTTTGATATTAATGAAATGAAGTGTTATTTTCGCTACATTTTATATTTATATTTATATGTGCATTATGTTGCATACCTGCATAAAGTTGGATCAAGAATGTAGTATTGAGATTGTAATGTTCCAAATTTTTATGGAACATTAAATTTTGATAGGAGATTAATAAAATGGGTAGGGGACCCATTATTTGATTAATTAGAAAATAAAAATCCTCTAGATATGAAAGGGGATCATATTGGAGCTGGATTTCACACCTCCATGTGTGAAAGAAGGTTTTCTCATAAAGGTTTGGCCAAAGTTGACCAAGTCAAATTGCGTTGGCATGAGTTGGAAAGCACTATGTGGGACAACATAGGAGGGAAGATTATAGAGGGAGGAAAGCCTAATTTTAAGTAAGGCCCATGGAGGGAAGGCTCACTTGTTTAAAAGAGGAGCAAGGTAGCCATTGTGGTCATCTTTGATCATTTTTACATCCAAGTCTTGGAGACTTGTTGCTGCCTCTTGCTGTTCAGCAGAGCCGTAGTGCCTTCGAGCACGAGGGAGTCCTGTTGAGGATTTCATCTCCTTCTTGAGTAGCTCATGAAGGATTGCACTCCATTCCCCATATTCAGGCCATAGCTTCAACCATCTACATCAGCACAGTTTCTGCAACAGATATTGTGCAGTGTGTTAGTGTCCCGTGTTTTGATAGTTTGAAAAATCAAAAGACAAGGCAACATCAGAACCAATCTTTAGAGTCCCAGGATCTAGTCCTCCTATTCTCAGAGAGGGATCTCTCAAATGTTTGTTTGTAGAGGTTTATCTTGTGTGCTTATAATATGGATTTTAGACTAGTTATTAAGTACAGGTGTTTGTTTGTTTGTTTTTTGGTTGGATTGATACAACAGGACATGAAAGGTCTAGGAAAGATATATAGAATGGAGAAACATTTGGTTCATTGGGAAATGGAGTCAAAAAAGATGTCATAACATACTCATCAATGGATATGGGATATCAGAGGGAAAATCTAACTTGGCCATAGGATGCTTTGGTTTTGAAATGAGATGGACATCAATGATTTGGAAAGAGAAGTTTAATTCTCAACGAAGGGAACTTGAAAACATAACTTGAACAATAAAGACATATTTAATAGACAGGGATAACCATAAATTCTACAGATATTCTTTAAGAAAATAATGACTTCAAGACAACTTTCAAAATGAAATCTAAGATTCGGGGAACACCCTATTTCCTCAAAGATTTTATTTCAAATGAATTAGAAAACATAAAATATTCACTGATAATTGCAGTCATAGAAGAGGGAACACCTAATATATATATGATTACAACTATAAAATACCTTCGAAACAACTTTTCAAGCAATGACAAAGGGCAAGATCGAAACATACCTCTTTGAATAACTTAAAACAATGGTACTTCAAAGGGAGACTTCAATAAGAGATTTCAAGTGATAGCAGACAAGCAAGGAGAACCATAAATCATGCTGAAATCAACTATTTGAGCTATTATAGAAATAAACAAGAATGAGGACTAAAGAGAGAGATTAAAGACTCTAAAATACCTCAGAAGAAGAAAACATAAAACAGTGAAGGATGAATGGGTATAAGGTGCTTCCAGGAGTCATTTCTTAGCCTAAAATTTTCAACCTATTGTAGTAAGAAATTATGGAACAAAATGAAAACAGGAGAAAACATTAAACAGTTTAGAATACTTCACCAATAGCCAAGCTCATGGATCCAATGATAGAGCCTTCTCAGTAACAAGCATGCAACAACATCATCAGGGCTTCCAAGACTTCAATTTGTTCTTCAACTTCAACAGACTATGTATTATTTCAAAGAGTTCCAATGTTACAACTAGTGATCAACCAACCCCTCTCTCATCTTATGCAGTAGTATATATAGAAGAATGAGGAGGTGAGATCTAATAAAAGATCTCCAATTACAATTAATACGGACTTAATGGCTTCTTGGCCTTCAAGTGGCTCAATGAAGAAACTTACAATAGGTGTCTTCTGTATTAAATGTTTCTACATAAAGATTAAGCTCAGTGGGAGCTTTTGTTGACCTTTGAGGCTCAGTGTGGAGTCGAAGTAACTCTGCAGATGTTTGTCATTAGTTTTCCTGTAGAATTTACCTTTTGGCTATGTTGTGAGGCAGATATCCAGTCCTAATCAATAAATTCAGCCTCTAATTGAACACTTTGAGGTACAGGTGGCATTTCAGTAGCTGGGAGGAGTCAATTTGCCTCAGATGTGGCGGTGGAGGATTTCCCTGTCGATAAAACACTTCATATTTTCTTTAAACTGTGTTTTAAATCGAGGATAAGGCTTTTGATAAACATTCTTAGCCATGATCCCTGCAAAATTTGTCTTTAATCCTCTGTTCTGATAAATTTTGGCCTTTGTCACTGATATTCTCTGACTGTGCCTGATTCATGGTTTTTGCTGGTATGCAGGGCTGTGCAGGGTTATGTGGCATCAATGCTTTATGAATGATTGATGAAAACGTGGATTTAACACCTGTGAATGATTTCCCCCAGTGAATCGAAGGCAGGAGGATCGTCGGCCTTCGTTTCTGAATTTTCTTCAGAAATGGCGAAAAAACCATTTAAACCCTGCAAAAACAAACAAGTATTATAAAATCCATGCATTTTAAGGTTTATTGCTGCCAAAGGCATATGGAAGAAGTGTGGCCGTTGGATGGCATCATCCAACGGTCAGGATTGATCGGGAGAATGGCATAGTGAAGGCGGAAGAAAATTTTGAATCCAGGCCGTCGATCATGCAGAGATCGATGGTTGGGAGTGGAAAATGTGATGCAGGAGCATTAGCTCGAAAAATTACTTTGTAATTTATTAAAACTTAGGGGTTTTTAAGAGCTATATTTTTAGAAATGATTTGAGTGGGTTTTAAGTATTTTTAATTAAATATTGTAAATAATTGAGAATATGAGAGGATTGATTAGTTGAGGATGTAAAGGGATGAGAGATTTTTCTAAATATTAATTTATAAATTAGTTTCATTAATTATGGGTGAGAGAGGATCCTTAGGGATTCAAGAGTGATTTTAGGATTTGTTGAGATATTTGGGGGTTTTTTGAGTGATTAAAGGGATGAGAACCAAAATTGGTTCTATTAAATTTGTATAAATTATCAAGCCTCAAAGGCATTGAGATCAGGTGAGATTAGAGTGTGGAATAGAGGAAGAGGTTGTAAGCCTCCGGGCATTTGTAAGAGGGCCAATGATTTGAAAATCAGGCCAGGAACTGAGATTTCCATGTAAGTAAGTCCATTTATATTATATGACGTAATTCGATTCTGAATTATGAGTAGATTTTGATTAAACTCTGCAATAAATGGTTGAATTAATAATTCTGCATACTATTGGAAATATTGATGGAAATGTCGAGTAGGTTATAATTGTGGGTTTTTAATGATGAGTTGCATACATATTTGTGAAAACATATGAATGATGGTGTATCAATCATTGTAAATATCGATTATGCAAGAGGAAAGTGGATGTTTTAACTCGATCTTTGATATGGCGCAGTAAAAGTTTAATAAATGATTAAACATCCGACAGAGATCCTATTTCTGTCAATAGTAACAAAAAGAGGAGTGCTGTTGGTGGATTTGTAGCGCGGTGGAAGAAATGGAATGCTATGGGCATATAAACATCTGTTTTTTTATATCATATTAATAATTATTGAATACTGTTTTAACACAAATTGAATGCGGCTACAGGTTTAAATGGAGTTTAGAGACCTAGCAAGTTTTGGAAAGCCAATCCAAAAGATTGTAATGTGTACAGAAGCGCAGGGAAGAAAAGAACATCGAATTGCATAATTCAATGTCAAGTTGGTGCAAAGACACAACACAAAAAATCCATAAGCGATACCAATGCTTCATCCTGTGATAGATCTGGCATTAAAAACTCTAATCATTAATTGGTATCGATTGAAACCAAATCATAACATGATAGTGGAGCAAATGGGTTTAAATTTAATGTAGAATGAATGTGTTTACATATTTGAGCAGCGTTGGGGTCAATCCATGACATGGTCGAATTAAAGCCAGAAGCAAGAATTATAGAAAGGTGTGTGCAGAGATTTAAGTATGTATGCAGATATTAAAGATAAAGCAGATCGAGGGGACTGAATTGAACCAAGGACACAGAGTTTTTTTTTAAAGACTCTATTTTGAAATCGATTAGTTAATTGACATGCTATTTTGAACGCAGGAAAGAAAGAATCTGGAATTGTGTAAGTTGATGTCGATCTGGTGGCAAATTACAATACCAAGAATCGATGAGGTTGAACAGAATAGAGTGAAAACTCAGGTCTAAAAACAAAGGGCGAAGTTGTTTAAAACCTAATTGGATTGTCAAGTCAAAGGCGTTGAGTAGTGAAGACCTCAAACTACTGAGCAATGGATCCTGCATTCATTTGATTGGAAGGTATGTTAATTGAATGGCAGATTGTTGTTTACGTTAGGCGTTGGTCTTTAATTAATTTGAATCTGGTTGAAGTCTTAAAGAAGGGCAATGGAATTCTGCATTATATTGGATTCTTATGAGCTAGATTATAAAAATTGTGTTTTTGTGAAAGCCGTCTATTGAGCTGACAGTTTGCATTGAGGTCGAATAGAGTTAAGCAAATGTGTTGAACCAGCATTATCAGAGTCAATTTCATTTGAAGAAGGCGAACGCCAATGTGGGCGACGTGAAAATCGGGTGGAAACTGTGAGGTCAAAGTGACCAAACAGTGAATAATATGTTTTGTATAAGAGGTGCTTCGACTTGGCATGATAAGGTGTAACTTAAAGAGTGTACATATATGCTTGTTAATATCCAGATTTGCAAGTATATATCTCATTATAAATGTGAGATTTGAAAAGCTATGGACCACTATTAATTTGTATGCAAACATTCGAATATTTATTCGAATGGTCACAAAAAAGGGTTTATTGAATAAGAGAAAGGGGGAATTTATTTTTTTAAATGGATTCGACTATGGATGTACAGGAAAGGAAGAAATGTTCTCTTAAAAATTAATTTTAAAGCTTCTGCAAGATTTATGAAATTGCCAAGTATTGAAGTTTTGATTTGGGCAATTATTTGGATGCATTTTGTATATGCATGAGAGAGGAAAGATTCTGGTTATTGCCGGGGTAGATCTGAATCATTTGGTATCAGAGCTTGGATCTGTTGAAATGGAAGATGTTTGTTTTTTTCTGAATGAGTGTAGGAAGGTTCTGTTTAGAACTGAAGAGTGTTTTATTTGAATGTATTCTAAATCTGATATGCAAGCTACACAATTGCAGTGAACAGGATTTCAGAAATGGATGAAGGAAAAGATCATCCAAGATCTTAAAGGTGAGATAATTTTCTAATTTGAAATTTGTGATTAAGATTTATGGTTGCAGAGAAGATGATGGCAGTGAACCTGACATTCAGCTCAAGGTTGGATAGGGAGGACAATTGCAGTGTCCTGAAGAGGAAGTGAGTTGAAGAGATAGCCTAGAGAGAGAGCAGAGGATAGTGCTCAAGAGGTTCCAGAGGTAGTGAACCAGTACATACCAAAAGACCGAGTCCAATGAAGTGGATTGGTGAGGTAAGTGGCAGTAGGAGAGCTTGTTGTTGCAGAGGCTAGTGCAACTCATGGTGAGTGAGAAACTCATGGAGAAGATGATCATGGAGGATCAGAGAAGAGGTTCAGAGGAATGCCAAAGAGGTAAGATGACTGATAAAGTCAGAGAAAGAGAAATTACAGTAATGAAGGTACAATTGAAGGTACTACAGGAATGGCTGCAAGAGCATGAAAATCGGAATGGAGGATGGATCTTTCCACTGAAGGGAAAGAGAGTGATTTGGAAACCATTGCAGATGAAGTTGAGGCAAAATGAGATTGCCTTATTGAAAAAGGAACTTAGAGTTCTTGAGCAAGAGATGGAATTTGAAAATTCCACACGTAGATCTGTTCAAAGGGAAGTGCTTGAGGAAGCAGTCGAGACTGAAAAGCCTTGTGGTTTTAAAACAAATAAGTTGTGTATGTTTGCAGGTACAGTACAGGGAGATGAGCAAGCTTTAGAGTTTGTTCAAGAAGAGTTGAATCTGAAGTCTGTTCAGATCGATGCTGAGATAGCAAGATCTCAGGAGGAAATGGAGACAAAGGAGTCTAATCAGAATATTGGTGCAGAGAGAGAAGGACCAGCTGATGAATGGTCAAGAGCTGGTGAAGGTATGGAAAATTGTGTGAAGTTTTCAAGTTCAACTCCTAATGAAATTGTTGAATTGTATAGGAAACTAGATCTTCAGAGAAGAGAATTGGAGAGGGAGAGGACTTATGTACAGGATAATTACTAAGGAAGAAAGGTAGGAACGTTTTCATGAATGACAGTCATGGAGCAGAGGATGGAAAGAAGAAGAGACTAGCTGATAGTCTCATGATGAATGAAAATCAGCATACTGATGTGCTAACAAAGGAGTTGGAAAGGAACTCAGAGCAGCATACTGAAGTGTTGCCAGAGAAAGCTGAGGAGAAAGCTAGTGAAGATTTTCTGAGTCCTGAAGAAGGCTTGGAACTATAGAGAGAAAACTTGGTGACGGAATCAACAAGTGAGACCATTGGGTCTTGTAATTTTGAAGCTAACAATTTGATTGTGTTTACAGGTGATGCAGAAGACAGTCCATCACTTGGAATTGTCTTGGAAGGAGGAGAACTGTTACAGAAAGAAGATGAGACAATCATGTCTCATAAGCAGAAGCTTGTTACCATCGGTAACAAGGAAGAGTTGGCTTGTCTGAATAGCCAAGAGAGAACTGTGGAAATTTTTTTTGGAACTGCTACAGTGATAGAGGATGAGGCTACAATGTTTGAAGAACTTGATTTGCTTTTCAAAATCAATCAAGATGATGATGGAAAATTACTGAAAATTGTCAAAGGGGAAGACGAAGGTTATGCTGGAACTAATTTGCAGCATGTTGATGAATTGCTTGAGGAGAAATGGCTGAAATGTTTGCTGGAGACATTTGAACCAGAGAAAGAAGTTGCAGGTACTGAAGTAAATTTTCTTGAAGTCGTGGAAGGAGTAGATACTAGTTTGTTAAAATTAATTTTTCTTACTAGTATACAAACAGAGATAAATGGATATGTTACTGTAGGAAGAGAATTAGATGATAATTTATTTTCTGAAGATAAATTTGCAAGTGATGAGCAAAAGAATGTTGCAGAGGGACAGGATGTTTTGGAGGCAGCAACGTCTATGGTGGCAGTTGAAGCAACATGTGGGGTGATATCCGCAGGAGTAAAACCAATGTTATCAACAATCGGGGAGATGATAGCTAAGACAACATTAGCGGCAGCAACAAGAAGTGAAAGCAATAGCATTAAGCTAGACATAGAGATTGAAAGAATCAGAAAACTGATGATAAAGGTGTTTCAGAGGCAACAAACAACAACAAGAAAGCAGAAGAATTTAAGCAAGGGAAAGACAAAAACAGAGTATGAAAGCATAGCTGGAGGCACAATGCAGAACAAGATATGGAAACTTGGAGAAAAGCAGCAAGAAACAACAAATGATGACTTGCAGAACAAAGTGTGAGATCTAGGTGGACAAATATTTAAAACACATGATCAGGCGATCATGGTCATTTTCAACTTGGGATTCAAGAGTGATTTTAGGATTTGTTGAGATATTTGGGGGTTTGTTGAGTGATTAAAGGGATGAGAACCAAAATTGGTTCTATTAAATTTGTATAAATTATCAAGCCTCAAAGGCATTGAGATCAGGTGAGATTAGAGTGTGGAATAGAGGAAGAGGTTGTAAGCCTCCGGGCATTTGTAAGAGGGCCAATGATTTGAAAGTCAGGTCAGGAGCTGAGATTTCCATGTAAGTAAGTCCATTTATATTATATGATGTAATTCGATTCTGAATTATGAGTAGATGTTGATTAAAATATGCAATAAATGGTTGAATTAATAATTCTGCATACTATTGGAAATCTTGATGGAAATGTCGAGTAGGTTATAATTGTGGGTTGATAATGATGAGTTTCATACATATTTGTGAAAGCATATGAATGATGGTGTATCAATCATTGTAAATATCGATTATGCAAGAGGAAAGTGGATGTTTTAACTCGATCTTTGATATGGTGCAGTAAAAGTTTAATAAATGATTAAACATCCGACAGAGATCCTATTTCTGTCAATAGTAACAAAAAGAGGAGCACTGTTGGTGGATTTTAGCGCAGTGGAAGAAACGGAACGCTGTGGGAATTCAAACATCTGTTTGTTTATATCATATTAATAATTATTGAATACTGTTTTAACACAAATGGAATGCAGCTACAGGTTTAAATGGAGTTTAGAGACCCAACAAGTTCTGGAAAGCCGATCCAAAAGATTGTAATGTGTACAGAAGCGCAGGGAAGAAAAGAACATCGAATTGCATAATTCGATATCAAGCTGGTGCAAAGACACAATGCAGAAAAGACATAAGCAATACCAATGCTTCATTGTGTGATAGATCTGGCATTAAAAACTCTAATCATTAATTGGTATCGATTAAAACCAAATCATAACATGATAGTGGAGCAAATGGGTTTAAATTTAATGCAAAATGAATGTGTTTACATATTTGAGCAGCGTTGGGGTCAATCGATGACATGGTCGAATTAAAGCCAGAAGCAAGAATTATAGAAAGGCGCGTGCAGAGATTTAAGTCTGTATGCAGATATTAAAGATAATGCGGATCAAGGGGACTGAATTGAACCAAGGACGCAGAGTTTTTGTTTAAAGACTCTATTTTGAAATCGATTAGTTAATTGACATGCTATTTTGAATGCAGGAAAGAAAGAATCTGGAATTGTATAAGTTGATGTCGATCTGGTGGCAAATTACAATACCAAGAATCGATCAGGTTGAACAGAATAGAGTGAGAACTCAGGTCTAAAAACAAAGGGTGGAGTTGTTTAAAACCCAATTGGATTGTCAAGTCAAAGGCGTTGAGTAGTGAAGACCTCAAACTACTGAGCAATGGATCCTGCATTCATTTGATTGGAAGGTATGTTAATTGAATGGCAGATTGTTGTTTACGTTAGGTGTTGGTCTTTAATTAATTTGAATCTGGTTGAAGTCTTAACGAAGGGCAATGGAATTCTGCATTGAATTGGATTCTTACGAGATGGATTATAAAAAATGTGTTTTTGTGAAAGCCGTCTATTGAGCTGACAGTTTTGATTGAGGTTGAATAGAGTTAAGCAAATGTGTTGAACCAGCATTATCAAAGTCAATTTCGTTTGAAGAAGGCGAACGCCAATGTGGGCGATGTGAAAATCGGGTGGAAACTGTGAGGTCAAAGTGACCAAACAGTGAATAATATGTTTTGTATAAGAGGTGCTTCGACTTGGCATGATAATGTGTAACTTAAAGAGTGTACATATATGCTTGTTAATATCCAGATTTGTAAGTATATATCTCATTATAAATGTGAGTTCTGAAAATCTATGGACCACTATTAATTTGTATGCAAACATTCGAATATTTATTCGAATGGTCACAAAAAAGGGTTTATTGAATAAGAGAAAGGGGGAATTTCTTTTGTTAAATGGATTCGACTATGGATGTACAGGAAAGGAAGAAATCTTCTCTTAAAAATTAATTTTTAAAGCTTCCGCAAGATTTATGAAATTGCCAGGTATTGAAGTTTTGATTTGGGCAATTATTTGGATGCATTTGGGTGTATGGAGGATAATACGACTGGGGTTTATGGAGGAAGGGGCTTAAGACTTAGTCTGAAGGGGCTTAAGTCCACACCATAAAAAATGTGATTTTTATGGTTTTTGAATGATTTTCAAAGGGTTAGAGGGGTTCCGATAAGGCAAAGAAGGAGTTTTCAACCTTGTCAAGGGGATTCTGAAGAAGGGGAAAAGGGAAAAATATGAAAATGAGGGATTTTCATGGGAAATGGAGGGACAAAAACTGAGGTTAGTTTTGGAAAAAGGGGAAAAGGAAAAAGGTGTTTGTAGTAGTATTTTTCCTTGGGAATTAGCAGGATTTATGAAGGGGAAAAAAGGCACAGTAGTGAAGATTGGGACAGAGGCAGGAGGCCTCCAAGAGTCTTCAAGAGCCAACACTTTTTAGTCATAAAATTTGTTCCTTGAAGGCTCCAAAGAGTTTTAGCTAGCATTTGGTATAACAAATTTTATAGCTGGCTAACAGTGGCTCCACTCGGGGGTGATGCCTTCTTGAAGGCATCAAGAACTTTCAGACTTGGATTCTCTGGGAGGCTAATCAGTTGCCTCATCCATTGGGCTACCCTTCCTTTGCTGATATGACTTTCTATGAAAACATATTAGCAACCATACAGATAATGGATCTTTATCAATACAAGCTTCTACCTACCCAATCCTACTGATCTAACATTTTTTCGTCATTAGAGTGCACTTGGATTGGAAAACTCTTTTACAACATTTTATTCTTTTGAAAGCATAAAACTAATCTAGTTCTACTTCTTATTTCTCCATGGACTCAGATTAAGCAGTTGAGCCCATATGCTTCTCTACCTAATCTACTAATCTGTTAGGATTAAACAATCTAACATATTTTTATTCTCTAATTGCTAAAGTAGAAATTTAAAAAGCATACAAGTCAGGATTGAACAGTCTAACTTGATGCTAATCTACAGCATAAAAAAAAGCTGCACATAGATTATTATTTGCAGAAAATTAAATTAAAATGATGAAGGCTTAAGATCTAAAAATTCATAGCACTTCCTTTATCCTTTTACAGCTCTGATTTGACCCTTATTTGAACTGCTTCTTCCTTACTCTCTGGTTCATATTTTGAGCTAATTAGAACCAGATTTACATCTTTTTTGACTCAGAAAATAAAAAATATTTGAGTCATCTCAATTTGGAAACTTAGGTTCAGATTTTGAACATGTTTGAACCTTTAATTTATATCCTAATCTATCTACTGATAAGCCAAGATTAAACAGTTTGGCAAATCGAATTCACTATCCTATCAGATGAAAATTTAAAACTAATTAGTCAAGATTAGGTTGCTTGACTAACTAGAAGTGTGGTTTTTAGGAGTGGCATTTAAGCTTGCACGCTTTCATATTTGTTTCTCTTTTTGGTATGGGGTTGTACCTTTCTTTGTTTTGCAATCTGCCCTCTTTTCTTTTCTATTTTTTTTTTGTATTTTTCTTTTTTCTTTCAAGACAAAAATAAACAACTAAATAGATGCTTAAAACTAAGTTTTATTGACATTCCTATCTAACCTAATATAAATTGGAATATTTACATGTTTAGCCGATGAACTCTCTTTTCTAGTACAACCAATCCAGAAAATTATTCCATGATTGGTCCTTTTTCATCTCCGTGGGCAGGCTGGACAAACAGGGCCACTCCCATTCCTTTTGTTCTTCAGTAGCAATGCTGAATAATCTTCTTTCTTTTGGTAATACACTACTCCTAATGACCTTGATCCCTTCTTCAAATGCCTTCAAGAAGTGAGCATAGGGATCTTGAAATAATACCTGGTGAAGAGTATTTGGAAGACATGTTTCAACCAGGATCATCTCTTGTTTCTCCATTAGATCAAGGAAAATATTCTCTTGAGAAAGAAAAACTTCCTCATCTTCATGGTCATCTGAACTAGAGGACTCATCATATATTGCAGTGTTGTCCTCTGGTAGTCCTGGTATGCTCTGATTTAGTGGACTATGCTTTGTGAAGATATCATCATGTTTTTTAGCAGGGGTATCTTTTATTACCTCAACCCTTTCCGGAGGAGGCTCCTTATATGCATCCTGTTCAAGAAATTTCTCTTTCTTCTCAACCTCAACATTACAACTAGTAGATTGCTGACTCCCAATTATGTGAAAGCTATTTCTGATGAATTGGACTGGCTGATTGCTGCTTTCAAGCTGATTATAATGAAATTCATGATACCAATCGACTGTTGGTTTCCTTGCATGATTAGTTTCTGTTTGGAGCTCATCATCATCATCAGATTGATTAGAAGTTGAAAAATCATTAGTATAAACAATTTCACCAATCAAGCATATTGGGTTATCAGTTTGTTATTTTAGCCGATCTACAAGTTTATTTTCTGTCTCAAGACAACAAGGTTTAGTAAGTAAATGAGCAGAAGTGTTTTGTTCTAATAAAGAATTGAGGGTTGGCTGTTTATTTAATATTTGATCAATTTCTTCCTCTGCAAAAAGAGAAGGAATTTTCTCTTTGCTTTGGACAGAAGAACAACAGTCCTCTCCCTCTTGTGTTAACTGGTTTTGAGGCTGGATGTCTTCTTGAGCCTCTTCTAGGGAATGATTACTTGTACTTGTAGGGGAATTTTGAGGATTCTCTTCCTTTTCCTGATCTATCTTAATTTCAAACAACAGCTCATGATTTTCATGGCAGTCACTTTGACTGTAAGGTTCACGGGTTGTTTTAAGTATATTGTCAGAATGCCATATTTCTTTAATAATCTGAAATGAGTCATAACATAAAGGAAGAGAATCTGGTTGTGTTGTCTCTTCTCCTATTTTATATTTTGTGGGTTCAAAATGGCTTATGTTTTCCTCAAGGCACTGCTCACTATTATTTTTTCAATCTGGTCATGAATTTCTCTTAATAGCATGGTACAAGATATAGGGAGATAATCAGGAATTTCCCGACAACCTTCTTCATTGCTTTCTTTATAATATTTTTCAACTCACATATCTTGTAATGTTTGGGTTTGTTCTTTATTTGAAAGGATCATGGGCTGCTCTAGATCATCAATATTCAAATTAGCTTCATACCTTTCAAATCTTTTCCCAAGCATGTACACCATTTTCTCCATCACGACCAACAATTTTTCTTTATTGTTTTCTCTATAGTCTTGCTCACCTTCTTCTATAAAGTCTTGATCATCATCTATATATTGCTCATTGTCTAGGTATTGTAATGGTTTAGTTTGTGTTTGAGGTCACTGTATCTCTCTAACCAGTTCAAAGTCCTTTACCAGTGGAGTTATTAGGTTTTTTGGGATTGTGGAGTTGCCAGGTGGAAGATTTTGAAATTTTCTATCCACCAACAACATGATTGGGTTTTCTCAATGCATTCCCAAGATAGTCTATAAGGATGAATGAATTAATAGGCCTACTGGAGGCTAGTGGAGTCACCAGGTGGAAAATTTTTAGCTTTTGTGAATGTAAAATATTTTATGGTTCCACCACCATGTTTATTATGAAGCCAAACTGAAATATTTTTGGGTTTTTCTGAGTTTCTATGGTTGTTTGAAATACTAATGAGTCTATAAGAGCTTGCTAGGCAACTATGAACTCAGTGGTCCCACCGTGATTGCCATTATGTTGGTGTCTCGTGTTTTGATAGTTTGGCAAATCAAAAGACAAGGAAACATCATAACCAATATTTAGAGTCCCAAGATCTAGTCCTCCTGTTCTCAGAGAGGGATCTCTCGAATGTTTGTTTGCAGAGGTTTGTCTTGTGTGCTTAGAATATGGATTTTAGACTATTTATTAACTACAGGTGTTTGTTTGTTTTTTTTTTGGTTGGATTGATACAGCATGACATGAAAGGTCTAGGAAAGATATATAGAATGGAGAAACATTTGGTTCATTGGGCAATGGAGTCAAAAAAAGAGGTCATAACATACTAATCAATGGATATGGGATATCAGAGGGAAAATCTAACTTGGCCACAGGATCCTTCGGTTTTTAAATGAGATGGACATCAATGATTTGGAAAGAGAAGTTTAATTCTCAACGAAGGGAACTTGAAAACATAACTTGAACAATAAAGAAATATTTGATAGACAGGGCTAACCATAAATTCTAAAAATATTCTTTAAGCAAATAATGACTTCAAGACAAATTTTAAAATGAAATCTAAGATTCGGGGAACACCCTATTTCCTCAAAGATTTTATTTCAAATGACTTAGAAAACATAAAAGATTCACTGATAATTGCAGTCATAAAAGAGGGAACACCTAAAACATCTATGATTACAACTATAAAAGACCTTCGAAACAACTGTTCAAGTAATGACAAAGGGCAAGATCGAAACAGACCTCTTTGACTAACTTAAAACAATGTTACTTCAAAGGGAGACTTCAATAAGAGCTTTCAAGTGATAGTAGACAAGCAGGGAGAACCATAAATCATGCTGAAATCAACTATTTGAGCTATTATAGAAATAAACAAGCATGAGGACTAAAGAGAGAGATTGAAGACTCTAAAATACCTCAGCAGAAGAAAACATAAAACAGTGAAGGATGAACGGGTCTAAGGTGCTTCCAGGAGTCATTTCTTAGCCTAAAAATTTCAACCTACTGTAGTAAGAAATTATGGAACAGAATGAAAATAGGAGAAAACATTAAACAGTTCAGAATACTTCACCAACAGCCAAGCTCATGGATCCAATGATAGAGCGTTCTTAGTAAAAAGCATGCAACAACATCATCAAGGCTTCCAAGACTTTAATTTATTCTTCAACTTCAACAGACTATGTATTATTTCAAAGAGTTCCAATGTTACAACTAGTGATCAACCAACCCCTCTCTCGTCTTCTGCAGTAGTATATATAGAAGAATGAGGAGGTGAGATCTAATAAAAGATCTCTAATTACAATTAATACGGAATTATTGGCTTCTTGGCCTTCAAGGGGCTCAATGAAGAAACTTACAATAGGTGTCTTCTGTATTAAATGTTTTTACATAAAGATTAAGCTCGGTGGGAGCTTTTGTTGACCTTTGAGGCTAAGTGTGGAGTCGAAGTAACTCTGTAGATTTTTGTCATTAATTTGCCTGCAGAATTTACCTTTTGGCTGTGTTGTGAGGCAGATATCCGGTCCTGATCAATAAATTCAGCCTCTGATTGAACACTTTGAGGTACAGGTGGCATTTCAGTAGCTGGGAGGAACCAATTTGCCTCAGATGTGGCAGTGGAGGATTTCCCTGTCGATAAAACACTTCAGATTTTCTTTAAAATGTGTTTTAAATCGGGGATAAGGCTTTTGATAAACATTCTTAGCCGTGATACCCGCAAAATTTGTCTTTAATCCTCTGGCTTGATAAATTTTGGCCTTTGTCACTGATATTCTCTGACTGTGCCTGATTCATGGTTTTTGTTGGTATGCAGGGTTGTGCAGGGTTATGTGGCATCAATGCTTTATGAATGATTGATGAAAACATGGATTTAATACCTGTGAATGATTTCCCCCGGTGAATCAAAGGCGGGAGGATCATCGGACTTCGTTTCTGAATTTTCTTCAAAAATGGCGAAAAAACCATTTAAACCCTGCAAAAACAAACAAGTATTATAAAATCCGTGCATTTATAGGTTTATTGCTGCAGAAGGAATGTGTAAGAACATGGCCGTTAGATGGCATCATCCAATGGTCAGGATTGATCGGGAGAATGGCATAGTGAAGGCGGAAGAAAATTTTGAATCAGGGCCGTCGATCGCGCAGAGATCGACAGTCGGGAGCGGAAAATGGAAAGTCAAAATGGGAAATGTTGACTGGGTGATCGAATCAGGGAGATGGAATGTGGGCCATCGATTTGCAGATTAGATCGACGACGGAGATCAATTGAATGCTGCGCCGTAGCCCGATTAACTGTCAGGCATCTTCGAAGAGCGATAGCCGTCTGATGGGCGGCCTCAGATCGGATGGTGTACAGCGATATCGTACCAGGTTTGCTGCCGAAAGTTAATGCGCGATGGGGGGTGCAGTTTTCAAATAGTGCACGGGACGCATGTCGGCCAGCATATGGAATCGCTGCCGATTGGGAAAAAACCGTCGTTGCCCAAAGGCGGTGCGATGAATACCACACGGTTTTTGGACAGGTGAGTGGAATGCGGGGACCACCGAGGAGATGGACTTCGCACCGTTGATCTACAGATCAGATCGACAGTGCAGAATGAATTAAATTTGGAACCGGTGGAAATTTTATAAAATAATAAAACCGACTATTTTTTAATATAAACCAAGCTTTAAAATATTATTTACGAAGTAGCTTGGCGTCTGACTACGGGACCTTTGGGTGTATGGAGGATAATACGACTGGGGTTTATGGAGGAAGGGGCTTAAGACTTAGCCCGAGGGGGCTTAAGTCCACAGCATAAAAAATGTGATTTTTATGGTTTTTGAATGATTTTCAAAGGGTTAGAGGGGTTCTGATAAGGCAAAGAAGGAGTTTTCAACCTTGTCAAGGGGATTCTAAAGAAGGGGAAAAGAGAAAAATATGAAAATGAGGGATTTTCATGGGAAATGGAGGGATAAAAACTGAGGTTAGTTTTGGCAAAAGGGGAAAAGGAAAAAGGTGTTTGCAGCAGTATTTTTCCTTGGGAATCAGCAGGATTTATGAAGGGGAAAAAAGGCACAGTAGTGAAGATTGGGACAGAGGCAGGAGGCCTCAAAGAGTCTTCAAGAGCCAACACTTTTTAGTCATAAAATTTGTTCCTTGAAGGCTCCAAAGAGTTTTAGCTAGCATTTGGTATAACAAATTTTATAGCTGGCTAACACAGTGTTAATGGATTGTAGATTTCTGTGGTGTAGATTTTTAGAATCAAAGCTCGGAATCTCCACAGTTCTCATTTTTAGGTCTATGTTTCGGGTCTAAAACAAGACCCATCATCAAGACAAATCTGCAAAAAAGAAAGACAATTTGTGTTAAATAAATAGTGGAAAAATGACAAGAAAGACAACCAACCAGATATCAACTTAATGTTTTAATTTCTAAATAATTTCATTAATTTTTAATTTATTTTTATTTATATTATGTTGAGTTTTAGTTATTTTGTTGTTTTAATGCTAATAATGTTTAATATTTCTTATTATTAATTATTTATCCCTTTTTATAAAGACTTAGGTTAATTTAATTTTAGGTTAATTATTTAATTTTGCTTATTATTTTTAATTTACATAAAGCATTGTTTTTAATAATGTCAAAGTGTAGTATTTTCTTTCTTATCCTAATTTTATGTAGAGAGGTCCTAGTAGATTATATTAAATGATTGAAAAGTTTGATTATTATTCATTTTATAAGGCCCTATGTAGATTATAGTATCTACTTTTTTATTAATTTATCCTTAAAAAGTTATAAGTTTCTATCAATTTTAGCTTACGAATTAGATTAATAGATTTTGCTTTTTAATAATATCAAAGAAAAGTAATTTCTTTTTTATCCTAATATTATGTAAAAAGATCTTAGTAGATTACATTACTAGATTTAAGGATTTGATTTTTCTTAATATTATAAGATCCTATGTAGGTTATGATGTCTACTTTTTCATTAATTATAAAATATTGTTTAAAAAGTCCTATGTTTTTTATCCTATTTTATCTTATGATTAAGACTAATTGTTTTTGTTTAAAGTCATACAGCTTTATTTTAGAGATATTTTAGAGTTTTAGTATTATCCTTATACTAATTTTAAGATTATACGGTCCTATGTAAATTATATTACCTTACTGATGACAACGTAGTTATTTAAATAGGTTTGGAATAGGTCAATTGATTATAACCCATAGATAAGGCTTGTAACCAATTGATCCTATAAACTAAGGTTTGCAGAAGGACGAGGTTTAATAAGGTCCAAGTTAATGTTAGGAGATTTATAAGGGTGATTTTAAAATAATTACTTATAACTTTTTAAGGTTAAATAAGGGTAGCAAGGTAAGGGCAAGGAGTAGGGTAAGGGTTTGATGCGAACATGTGGATAGAGGGAAGGGGAAAGGGTGCGAGGTAGAGAAAGTGAAAGTCAATTTAAAGGTCACAAAGGGATGAAGGAAATTGTGCAGTGTTGCTGGATGTTGCTGAGGAGGTTTCCACACACCATCCGGAGCTGGATTTTCAGTGGAGAGAGGTTCTATTAATTGGTAGATTAGAAAAGGTGGTTCTTGAGCATATCCCACCATCTTTGGCATCAGGCTAAGCACTTTCCATCAGAAGCAGTGCAGTCCCTCTCTTAGACAGTGTTTTTCTTGGTGCATAATTGTTGTGAGGGATTTACATTCATGTGGAGGAGAAGTCTTGGGTGAAAGGATCAGCCTTTCACTTCATATTTCCATTGGAGGAGGATTCTTCAGTTGTTGCAGACATTTCAGCCTTCTCCATCCATTTCTAGTTCTTGAGTTGCTGCTGCCCAACAACTCTGGCATTTATGCAAAATGCCATTTTTGTATAGATTTCAGCCAATCCTTTTAGAGGATTGATGTTATGTATTTTTATGGGTTGAGAGCTTGCTCCCCCACTTTATTTGAGCCTTTCATTGCTATATCTTTGTATTTCCATCTTTTATGCAGCAGTTCCTCCTATAACTGCGCAGTCATGGCCTAGGGCTTGATATATTCAACAGTGTTCTTCATATTTGTATGTACAGATTTCTTGAGGCTTGTTGTGCCTTTCTTGAGTGATCATTTCCTCAAGATGATGTATATTTCATGCTGCTATGTCTAAATATGATGGCCATTGTATTCTCCAGAATTTTATGTGTTCATGAGTCACTATTATTTCCATTTGATGTATTTTTTATTGTTGTAGCTGCAATATTGGGAGATTCCCAATCTTGTTGTATTTCCTTATTGGGGATATTGTCCTTTGACAATCAATCTATAGACAGATTCTGCTAGAGGGCTAGGTAGCCTCTGGAGCTCATTCTTTTTTTAAAGGTGAAAAATCCAGTAAATGCCCTGAAATCTATCTCTGGAATAGATTTACTTTGTCGATTGACAATGTTTCTGAAAAAGGAACATTACAGTGGTATCAAAGCATCGAACTGGCACAGCCTGTGAGTTTGATTTCAGAGGAGAATGATGAAGAAGATGAACCTGAGCTCATCTATTTTTGGAATAAAGAAGAGCCTTCGTAAGGAGGAGGAGAAGAAAATAGGAGAAGAGGAAGGTACATGCACTTCCTACTCTCTTGAAGACCAGCATGGGAGATGCTTGGATTTCCAGATCTTAAGCAAGTACCTGGGTGTCTATAAACCCCATTCTGCAACATTCAGGGAAGCTACAGTGTTCCCACAGTATATTCAGCAGATGGAGAGAGAAGGCCCTGTGGAAAAAGGAGAAATTAGAGGCAATAGGATTCTATTGTCTACATTTGATGGGGTTACTTTAGCTAAAGCTTGGGAGAAGAAGCTGGAGGCATTTTTTATTGCTGCATCTAGTGGCAGAGAAATAAGTAGTGGAGATGTCAGCGCTTCACGTGGAGGATAAAACCTCTGTTTGGTGGTTCAAACCTTTGGTCCTGTTGTACCTTAAGTGACAATTCCTTAGCTGTGAAAAGGATTGTGCTTAAGACATTATATGTTTGTGTCACAAGTGATTATTATATATATGTCTCTGTATTAAAACCCCTAAACATTGATTCTGTAACTTTCAAATATCAAACCCATACATGTTTCTGCAATGCAATATTCAAATTATGCTGAAATGAATGAATGGAAGAAAATGAGAAGAGGATTTCAAACTAATATGCTGTCTAAAACATAATCTACCATTTTAAAATCTAGAAGGATTATGTAAAGATAAAGTTAAAATAGAGGAGCGCACATTAAGGTTTGTTTAACTCTTAAATACACATGTATAAAGAGACCTGCTGCTCAAATTACTCTATTTCATTCATAGATATGAAAACATTATGTAAACTGGATAAACTTTCAACA
Organism: Pinus albicaulis; assembly: GCA_034641835.2. NCBI lineage: Eukaryota > Viridiplantae > Streptophyta > Pinopsida > Pinales > Pinaceae > Pinus > Pinus albicaulis. Next base: position 1,468,900,252 of record CM076577.1, read on the forward strand.
TAACTAGAATAATAGAAACTTGCATACTTCTTTCATTGATTTGCAGCTTCAAGGTTCAAAAACTCGGAACCTTCATCTTTCTTGAAATTGTCTTTAAATACAGTATCACAAGTCAGTTTCCAGTAATGAAACTGATTCTAACTGCCCTAACTAATTCTAACTGCTTGAACTACTGACTGTTACGGAGGCACATGCCTCAAAAAGGTTTTATTACATTTACATGATTTTGAGAAATAGCATAATGAGAATTTGAAAAATTCTAATCTATGAGAACAGCTTCTCCTGAAGAGGTTGTTGAATCAACGGCTACTTTTGGTTGAGCCTCTGGGACCTCTTTTGTTGAATCTATTGAAAATTTCTTGCACTTCTTCCATAGCTCGTTTTGAGTTGTCGAGGAATTTTTGAAACTTTGATATTCTATCCTGAATGCTACAATTTGACTGTGTGTAGGTTTTCCTGTAAAGAGAGTCTTCACCATCCATAGAAAATTGAAATGCCTATGCAAGAAGTTAAACACAGTTTCCCCTTTTAAGATTTGTGTCTTTTCGTGTCTATTATCTGCCTTACTTTTTGCTAATGTTAACTGATCTTCATAAAACTTCCATGACATGATATTTCCTTTCTCAGTCCAGCATGAAGGTAAACCTGTTCTGGTCAATTTGTCAAATGATATATCAAACTTCTTTACTGTCTCCTTGATTTCCAGTAACCTTTTCTCTGCAACCTTCCGAAGATCATTCTTAATTATCATCTTATTAACTTCCTCGGCATAAAAGTATCTGTCTTGTATTCCAATATCTTCTAATTCTTTGTCTGATTTGGAATTGATAAAATTTATAAACTTCCTAGCTCAATTTGCTCTTTTAATGGCTATCTGTTTTTCAGATAATATCTCCTCTTGAGGCTTTTCTTTTTAGGAACTATATTCAGGGAATTCCAATTTGACTTCATTTCTGAAATAATCTCACCCCAAATGATATATTTAGCTTTAATAAGAAAGATATTACCTTTTAACTTCTCCTTGAGATCCTTAATTTCATCTTCAACCTTCTGTAATTTCTTCTTATTCTCATCCGCTTTATCTTCTAGTGCTCGCATGATCTTGGTGGCTGTTTCTAGCTCTGATTGAGCCTACTTTCGATCTCGTTCTGCCATCTTCAATTCTGTGCTGAGCTGAAAAATCTATGCTTGAGGGTCTACATTACCTGTAGGAAAAATAATGTACAAGTGTGATTTTCAATATGGTTTTGTAATGAAATAGAAGTCTGTTTTACTTTAGTTAACTCTTCATCTTTCTTCAACAATTGCTGATGCAATTCTTCTTTCTCTTTTTCCACCTCTGCTACTTTTGCAGCCATTGAATGTTCTACAGTAGGTAACTTCATCTTTCTTCTTAGGGTGGATATCTTCTCTATTTTTGCACTCTTCATGAGCTTCTGCACTGCAGCCTTGTCATTCAGATCCACACCAATCTTCATGATAATATTTTTTAACTCTTCGTTTTGAACTGATAACGCCCTTGAATTGGCCTTTTCCATTATGAACTGTTTGATAACTTTTGCAAGCATGTTTTCAGCTTTAACCGATGTGGCATTAGTCTTGGTTAAATCATTAAAAATTAACTGTCCAGTATGCATATGAAGGTTCATCTTATCCCACAGTGGGATCTTCTTGACATCCATAGTTATATTTACCTCATTGAAACTGCTTGAAGATCCAAGGGACATCCCTGTTGGATGTGTTAGAGCCATTCTGAATTGATCCTTTTCAAGGTCCATTACAGTCAACAACCTAGTCTGATCAGCAGCTATATGATGCTCCGCCTGAGCTTCTACATTAGCTTTTATTCACTGATTTCTTTCTTCAATCTATGTAAATATTTGTTTGACTGAAGGCATCTTCTCTGAGTGAAGTTCATGGCCTCTGGGAGAAGAGGGAACATTTTTTTCTTCATTGATATGGAAGGTAAAACCAGGTGAGTTTGAAGAATGATCTTCAGCCAATTTAGTTCTCTTTTCCTCTCTCGGCTCTTCATCATTTACTTCAACAAAATCATCCCTACCTCTTTTATTTGCCCTTTCAGTTATGACAGGTGTTTGAATACTCATTTTTTATGCACTTAATTTGCCTCGGTTTGCCAGCTTCTCCTGATCAGGTCTGCTTACGTGAGAAAACGCAGAATATCCATTCTCAATTATTCTCTGGGAAATCACTCTATGTGGATCATATGACCATTTTTCTCCTAGTAGCAAATGTGTCTCTTCCAACATTTAGAAACTTCATCAAAATCTTGCCTCATATTGACCATGAAGGGTCCCACATTCATAGGCAATTTATACATAAAACCTTTCTTCATGGGAAGAAAGTGCACCTGATCTACATTAAGGCTTTGTCTTATGAATTCCAAGGCGAAAAGCCGCATAGGTACAAAATTCAAGAGCCTATAAGGTTCAATACTGGCTCCATACAACCTTATTTCTGAATATTCTTCAAAAGCAAACCAATCTCCGAATTTGCAACAGGGTCCCAACTGTAGAAATTCCCGGGCTTTTGGTAGAAAACATGGAGGAGGGATTCCATTCAAAATTCTATAAGCAATAGACATATAATGACTAGTAAACTCAAATAACCCTGCTTCATTTCCTTCTTTTCTAGTCATGTCAGTCCAAAATAAAAATGATTTATTTTGCTTGTTAACATCAACTATATTCAACTCCAAGCTCATAAATTCTTCAACATTTTGATAAAAAAATAAATACACAATCAATGACGGGAATTTAAAGAAACCTGTAAGAGGAAAGGTCATCAACTGAGAATTTAAAATCTCCTGCCAGAAAGATGGAATGTCGAGAACAACCCCTGGTTTCATCATCAGCGCATACATTCCCAATACTAATTTATCAACTGTATGGTCATTGTCTTTGCCCAAAATCTCTGCAATGCAACTCAGAATTGGTCTATACTCAGCATTGAACAATTCCAAACTAAATTCTTCTCCTTCTAGTTGAGCTTCCTTTGAATTTGGTCTCAGGTAGGACATACATTGGTCAAATTCTTCATTTGAAAGGTCCTCAAAATAACGAGCCAATGAATCTTCGGAGAATTGCAGTGGTGACTCGCTTTCAGGAAAGCATAATGCTTGGTGGATTAACTGCGTCGATACCTGCAAAACGTTTTCTCCCTGCGAATTCATTATGAAGCACTTACCAGAATACATCAAAGAGACCAGCCATGAGATAAACTCGGGAAAGAAATGGGCTTTTGGGATACAGGCAGACAGTATACTGGAATTCTTCATGGCGGAAAAGACTGGGGATTTCTCAGTGTTTAGGGTCACTTGATGATACAATAAGGGATGATTTACAGAAGACAAGGTATCCTGGACATATTTTTCACTGTCTATGAGGGAATTGAGGCTTGACGAACCAGATAGAGAAACTCTTTTTGCCATGGCTTAACGGACAACAGATAGAAAATGGAAAGGTGATGGTGATACAACTCGAAAGGGGGAAAACGACAGCAGGTACTTTGAAAATGGGGTAAAAGAACCTTTTAACAACTGCGCAAAGCCATATTTAATGCCTGGAGTGACGTGTAAAGCCGTTGATTTGGGGGTACAACTGTCTTCCACCTCATTTTATGACGTCACCGCGGGGGCTGCTGAAGTACGGAGGCAAATTTTTAGCTGCGCCCCCCCCGCAATGCATCCACGCCATCGATCAAATTTTACCCGTGGTAAAACGGGTCAGTTGCGGGGCAGCTGATCCATTAACTCATGAAATCTTCACACCTCCGCAATTCATCTCTGCTCATAATCTTCAAGGCTTGTCGCTTCCGCCTTAAAACTTGCTCGATTTTTAAACATCAAACTATAACACGAATCCAAATAAAGTTTAATAATAAACTTAAATGGTAACGAAATTCGAAAATATCTCTTTTTCATGCTATGGTATACATTATACCATAACATATACTTTTTTTAAAATTTAGATTTTTTTATTTTTCAATTTTTAAAATTAAATAGAAAAGGATATGTAGATGATCCACAACATCTGGCTCCACATGGGGACAGTGTTTTTGCCACGAAACACTAAGAACCTGTAGATTAGTGCCTTCACTTCGGGCATGGGGTCAAAAATTGCTTGATGAAATATGTACAATGATCACACTGAATATATAAAATGATGGTGAAACAACTCTTTAGTGCCAAAAATAATGCTTTAGATATTGCCCATTCACAGGCATATCTAATACTTCTCCTTCAATATTTTCCAGCATGAAAGTATTATTCATCCTGACTTCATTAATTTTGAATCGACCATACCACAAGGGATCAAATTTTCCGTGCTTCCCTTTGTCTTCCCTGCGGGTATCCCACCTCAATACCAGGTCTCCCTTCTGAAAGATGATTTATTTTTCTTTCTTGTCAAATATTGTCTTCATTTTTTGCTGATAAGTAAGAAAATTCTCCCGAACCTTATTTCTGTGTTCACTTAGCTCCATTACATTATTCATTCTTCTAATAATGGCATTAGGTTCTGCTTGAGCATCTTAAAGGAAGGAAATCACAGGTTTCACCAACTGGGGGGAAAACAATGCCTGAGTACCATATACGAGCTCATAGGGAGACTTGACAGTGGACCTCCTAGTGGTCATCCTTGTTGCCCATAGAGAAAAAACTAGCTTTGAATCCCAATCCTTCTTATTTTCATTTATTGTCTTCTTCAAAAAATTTACTAGCATTTTATTAGAATATTCTGCAAATCCGTTTCCCTGTGGATGATAAGCTGTAGAATGAGACAATATTACACTATAAATCTGAAAAAAATTAACAAACCTGAGTGAGCTGAAAACTTGGGCATTATCTGTCACAATATTTATTGGACATCCAAACCTGCTAAATATATTTTCTTCTAGAAACTTCATAACAGCCAAATCATTTGCCTTCCTAGTGGGGATTTCCTCCACCCACTTTGTAAAATAATCTGTAGCAGTAAGGATCCACTTAAATTTCCCACTGGATGGCAGATTGATTTCTCCAATGAAATCCAATCCCCATTGTCTGAAAGGTTCTTCGACTACTTTATAAACATCAGCAAACACAGATGGCCAATAGAAACCTGATTTAAAAAAATTGTGAGTAGTTACCTTCCAACTGTAGTGACCCCCGCACAAACATTCATGATATTCTTTAATTACTTCTGAAACTTTCTCCTCTGTAAAACATAGCAATAATACACTAGCAAGATCTTTCCAATATAGCTTTGCTTCAATTATGACATAAGGTTGAGCCTTAAGTTTTAAAGCTCTGTATTTAGTTCTATCTATTGAAGGGGGACAAGAAAGAAAGCATAAATAATGAACAATATCCTTGTACCAATCTGAGCACATAAATTTATATTTAATTGCTGACTTCGACTGAACATCACCTGTTTCTTCATTGAATTCCTCTACAGGTGCCAATAAATTAATTCCCAGTGCTTTGGAAATTTGACTCTGTTAACAATTTTGCCAGCCCCAATCCTTTAATCAACTTTGTTGGTTTAACATCTAGGTCATGTTCTTGGATTTTAGCAATCCATTTGCCCCTTTTCCCATCCACATCACTCTGTACTAAAAAATCTTTTACAGCAGAATTAGGAACATATGCTAAAATCTGGGAATGAAGAACATAGGTTCTGAATGCTTTCAATGCTTTTAGCAGAGCATAGACTTGTTTCTCCAATATATTATACTTCAATTCCGCATCTCAGAGAACTTTACTGAAATATGTTATACGTTGTTCATACTTTTCTTCATTTCTCTGTAATAACACAACAACAATTGTTGAAGCAGACGCAAATGAGAAAATTTGAAATGGCTTCAAATAATCTGGACTAATTAGAACAGGCGTTTCCTTTAAAGATTCTTTAATCCTTTGAAAAGATTCCCTTTCTTCTTTGTCCCACTTCACCTCATCATCCTTTTTCAGCATATCTGTTATTTTCTTGATGATCTCTGCGTAATTAGGAACAAACCTTCTTAGAAAATTAATTTTTCCAAGAAACCTCTGAATATATTTCTTACTTTAGGGCAGTGGAATTGACTGTATTGCTTCGACCCTTGCTGGATCAATCTTCACTCCTTGTTTGGAAACAATGTGTCCCAGCAGTTTACTCTCCTCTAGAGCAAACAAAGATTTTTTAGGATTCAGCGATAACCCATACTTCCTACACTTCAGGAAGGCTTTTTGCAAATGTTGTAGATGTTCCTCATCAGAATTTGAAAAAATTGTGACATCATCCATATAAACAACCACAAACTCATCTCCGACAAATGTAATGTCCATCTCTCTTTGGAACGTAGCCCCCGCATTCATCAGGCCAAACGACATCCTGGCATACATGAATGTCCCCCAGGGTGTAGTGAAAGCAGTTTTATTTTGATCTCCCTTCTCGACAGCAACCTGATTATACCCTGAAAAACCGTCCACCATAGATAATTTGTAAGCCCCAGTGACTTTTTGTAAGACAAAATCCATTTTTGGCAAAGGATAATTATCTTTCAATGAAGCCCTGTTCAAGTTCCTGAAATCTACGCACAACCTTATCTCTCCATTTTTCTTTCTGACTGGTACAAGATTGGAAACCCAATCTGAATATCTAAGAGGAACAATTATTTTGACCTGCAACAATTTCTTTATCTCTTTTTCAATCGGGGCCAACAACAATGGATTGATTTGTTTGAGTTTCTGTTTATGTGGTTTGACTTCATCTTTCAGTGGGATTTTATGCTGTATAATACTCTGATCATAAGTCTTCAAGTCATCATATGACCAGGAAAATACATCCTCAAATTGTTTGAACAGATCTATGTACCTTTGTTTATAGTCCTTCTGAAGGCCTTTGAACAATTTTACCATTTTAGGCTCATATTGAGTTCCCAAATTACAATCTTCCACATTATCATCTTGTTGTGATTTCTTCTGATTTACTGCCACATCATTAGCGTCAAACAATCTTTCGAGAGGCACCAAGCCTCTTGGCAAAAAATTGTCTTTCAACTAAATAATCTCCTGACCACCAATATTCTTTTTCAGAGTCTTACCAGCCAACTCATCTTCATCAGTTTCCAAATCAATCTGATGATCTTCAAAATCCTCAATCATCAACAAAAATTTCTTAATCTGTTCATCATCCTCAAAGACCTGCCAATGTTTGACATTGTCATGGATTGAGGGCCTATGTCTCATCTCAATCTCATACCTTAGTCTTGGACTAATTGGAGGTTTGAATGTACTAGCTGCAACTGATAAAGAATCTGCCATTCTATTCTCTTCTCTTGGGATAAACTGTAGGTTAAAAGCTTCAAAGTAGTTTTCAATTAAATCTCAGACCTCATTCCTATATGCTCTTAACCTTGGATGTTTAGTTTGACACAAATTCGTAATTTGTCTTATGATCAATTCAGAATCACCAAACACGGTCATAGACTGAATTCCCATTTGTTTAGCTGTCTGCAGACTAATGATTAACGCTTCATATTCAGCTACATTATTAGTGGACTCAAACTCCAATTTGAAAGAAAAAGGTACAAGATTACCTTCCGGAGATACACAAATGAAACCAGCTCTAGTACCTTCTTTAGAAAACGCGCCATCAAAATAACACTTCCAAAGTCTGTTTGAATGCAGCTCCTTATGTACAATGGATGAAGAGAGCTGCCCTTGTGATTCTTCAACGAATTCTGCATCTTCATGCAGCATGAAACAAGAGAGGTCATCCTTCTCTTGGCCATAAATATGTGAATTACCTGCATCTTTTTCAGTGGCAGTTTTTTGAAATATAGTTTCTCTATACAACCTCCTTTCTTCCCCATTAAAAACAGGAATGATAGCATATGTAAAATCTAGCTTCAAAACTCCCCCAAGCTTTGCCCCCCAAGATCTAGATAATAACATACCAAATCTGGCTGGAATGTCTGCCAGTACCACATCCATCATAATGCTCTTGGCTGGGATTTGAGCCAATGAAACAACCATATATTTAATAAGACCCACACACTTCACCCTTTTTGAATCAAAATAATAAAGATCTTTGTATGGCTTAGTGATTTGTAAATTTACCTCTTTCATCACACACAATGGCATTAGATTGTGGGATGCGCTAGAATCTAGCATACAATTGTGTAAAACAAAATAATGTAACAGAAGAGATATATAAAAAGGAGGAATGGTTGAATCTACCTCTTCAACATGAGGTCCAAAGGTGACTACTGGTTTTTCTTCCTGCAGATTTACTATATCACCCACTTCATCAGACTGTGATAAATTGATAAATTCTGCAATCGCTTTTTTATATCCAGGGGTTTTTATTAATTCAAGAAGAGGAATTTGAATTTTCACTTTCTCCAACTCTTTCGACAAACTGAAAGTTTGATTTTGTTTTGTCAACTTTTCAGGTTCCTCTTGATTTTTATTGGAATTTAGGCCTTGACTCGAAACAGTAACAACTTTCTCCAAAATATTAGGGTCCTTAATCTTTGTTTGAGAAGCCCCAACTTGCTGTTTTTCCTTCTCTTTTTCTTCATTCATGGGCTGTTTCCCCTTATCTGATTTCTTAATCTGATTTTTCTGTAATGGAGTCGCCATCGGAGCAGGTACTGATTCTGATTCCTTTTCCTCATCATCTTGAGTTCTTAACCTCTTTTTTGACCTAAATCGTATTTTTTATGTAATTCGGATTGCATAAAATCCGTGAACTGTCTAAAATAGTCATCCATCTCTTCTTGATCGAATGGAAGATCAGTTTATTCATCTTCTTCCACTCCTTCTTCCTCTGTTTCTTCTTCGGTTTCATCATCTTCCATGTCAACAGTAGAAATTCAAGCGTCATCTTCTTTTTCATCATCATCATCCACTGAGCAGGATGGAGCTACCTCTATATACAAGGGTGCTTGCACCTGATCTTGATCTTTTCTTTCTCTTTGTAGAATCTCCAGGGGCTATTTTTTAAACTGGGGATTAAAAACCCCTCTATTCTATCTTGCAGGCTTATTATTGTCTATTTCCAACTTCACCAACTTATTAGACAAATTTTTTATGACCTTAGTCATATCGTCAATTCTCTGGTCATGAGCCGAGGCTTCTTCTTTAGCTTTTCCTTTATCTTGAACTTTACCAGCAGCAGACATATTAGCCTCAATCTCCAGAGCATCAGTTTGAATCTGCTCCAAAGTAGGAGACCTTCTTTCTCTCAATGTGAAACTTAAGTCTGGTTCAAATGCACCAGCAAAAATGACCCTTGCTCCAATAGGAGGGGGTTTCATTTCAACAGGAAAACTATTATACAATTTATTAAATCTCTTTACAAAATCATTCATTTTTTCATCAGATTTCTTCTTTATTGCATTGAATTCTGTCAAAGAATTACCATGGTCCCTTTTTTCACCCCATCTCTCGGTGAAACGTCTTTCTAGGGCATCCCAATCATTTATGGTACCATTAGGAAATCCTTTAAACCATTTTCTTGCCTCTCCACTTAGAGACTGAACAAAAAGTCTCATTACAACGTCCAAATGTTCAACATTTTAATTCTCAGCAAATGTGAAAAATAGGGGCAAGTGCTACTCTGCAGTTATTTCATCTTCACCAGTAAATCTAGGGAGTAACTTGAGATACTCCTGAGGCATATCATGTAGTGGTTGGGGTATATTTAATGGTGCATATCTATTCATCAAGAAAGCAGGGGCCGCCATGTTTATGCCTGGATTAACTGCTCCTTGAACGGGGGTAAAATGAATACCAGTTGTAGGTGGGGGTGAATAAGATGGAACAACTGATATAGGAGTTGGAGTATGAACGATTGCAGAAGAGATGGCAGCTGTATGGGGCTAATTTTTTGTAAAAGGGAAAGACACAAACTCCAAAGATTTCTCTTCTAACGTAGGTTCTTGAAAATGAATGGGTGATGGTGGGGATTATTTTTCCGGGAAAATGAGTTTCCTGGAAATATTCTTGGATGAGGGAGTGCGTGAACTGTTGCCTAGTGCGAGCAGTGTAGTTTCTGGTGTATCAAATATTTTTGGTTTCTGGCCCTTCTTCGAAACAAGCTTCTCAGGATCAGAAAAAATAGGAACTTTTTGCTAAGAGGTATCCGACCTCGTGTGAGGTTTCTTTGGAGCCAGAGCTATTTTCAAACAAACACAGCTTACTATTTCCTCCTCTCTGAACAACCAGAGGAAATGTAAAACAAAACCCAGGGAAATATTTGAACCTTCGTCCCCGGAAACGACGCCAATTAATGTTGTACCTTAAGTGACAATTCCTTAGCTGTGAAAAGGATTGTCCTTAAGACATTATCTGTTTGTGTCACAAGTGATTATTATATATCTGTCTCTGTATTAAAACCCCTAAAAATTGATTCTGTAACTTTCAAATATCAAACCCATACATGTTTCTGCAATGCCATATTCAAATTATGCTGAAATGAATGGATGGAAGAAAATGAGAAGAGGATTTCAAACTGATGTGTTGTCTAAAACAGAATCTACCATTTTAAAATCTAGAAGGATTATGTAAAGATAAAGTTAAAATAGAGGAGCGCACATTAAGGTTTGTTTAACTCTTAAATACACATGTATAAAGAGACCCGCTGCTGCTGTTTGAGAATGGCGCGCGCGGGAGTTTTTCTTTTCGTTCTAGGGTTACAGTCCCCCATTGCCGCCGCAGGCTGGAGATCTTTGCACAAGCGGTGCCTCCATGGCATGCGATTTTGCATTACCTGTGCTGTTCCTTATGACTTCATTTGGGCTGAGAATCCATCCGCGCCTATGGGATTCTATTTATCGGCCGAGACAGGTTCATGGACTCCCTGCAGACCCAAAGGAAAGGGGCACTGGTGCCTGTCTGGTCTATCAAATACTATTGCAAAGTATGAAATAAAACACTGCGAGTACCGTGGGTTCCTGGGTGGCTTTTGCATTGAACCAGCACCAGACTTGGTGCTCTGCTGCACCTCACATGGTGACAGTGAGCACTACACTCTGTATTTTCGGTCGATTACCCACGCTGGGCTTCCAGTTTTTCTCGTCTATTGGGAGAGGATCCTGTTCGACTTCTCCACTTACATTCCGGACTACACAACCACGCCCTGGACCTCGATGATGGGTGGTTATTGGGCATCGGACCAGCGCTCTTGGGGATCAACTGCTCTACGGTTTCCACAGTTGCATATCAATCAGAGGCTACTTGGGCCTACTTTCTACTGCAAAGCTGCTGTTACAAGAAATGCCGACCTTATGCGGTCTCTGTGGCCGCATTCGGAACTCCTGGGCCAGGAACAGGCCCACGATGAGGTGCCAATAGACAAAGAACACAGCCTGCGTTACTCCTACATGGATTCTCAGGTAGGCCCGACTCCATACCAAGTGTTCATTAAGCCTCCTGTAGGTAACTGTTTCATTATATGGATTAGAACAGTAGACTCTATATTACACCTGAAGGAAGCAATACAGTCAAAGGCAAGTTACCCTGTTCTTTTACAGTCTCTGATTTTTGGGGGGAAAGCACTTGCTGACCATTGCTCGGTTAATGACTACTCCATTGTCACTGGGTCTTCCATCTGCCTCAATCTCAGACTGAGGGGTGGAATGATGGGCCAAAACAGGGCACATGGACCCTCCATGGGTGCAGGTGCATCCAAAACAGTACCCACTAAAGGTTCATATAGGAATGTATTACAGGGGGACAAGAACATTCCCACAGCTCCTGCTGCCCCTGCTGAAAGTTCCCCCAAGCCATATATTGTAGAACTGCAGGACAACGTGCCTGAAATAAACATAGACAGTCTAGACATTGATATGCATAGAACTGCCTATGAATCCCAAGCAATCATTGGTAGATTTAACTGCTTCTGGCCCAAACCAATGGAGCTGTTCCATTGGATTTTTACAAATTGGACTATGGACTGTGAAATACACCTTTGCTCAAAGGGGTTTTTCATTGTCAAATTTACATCCACTGAGGTCAGAGATGCCACTATCAGCCAGGGACCATGGTTCTGGGGCTCCACGGGACTCTTCATTACACCATGGTTCCCAAATTTCGACACCAACACCATGGAGGTGACCAAGATGCCGGTCTGGGTTAGGCTCTACAACCTCCCGCTACATTTTTGGAATGAAAATGTTCTTGGATGCATTGGAAAAACTCTTGGCAGATACATTAAAACAGACACTCAACGCCTGGAAGAGCGCATATTCACCTTCGCACGAATCTGTGTGGAGGTTGATTTGAGCAAGGGACTCCCTGAGTCCATTATGCTGAACAACAAACAACAGAGATGGACACAACATTTAGACTATGAGAATACAGATTTCAGATGCAGGATTTGCAGGTGCACAGGCCACCTACAAAACTCATGTCCGGCAGCAAAAAGAGATAACAGGAAAAAGAAGAAAACAGGAAAAGCGGCAAAAGGTTGGAAATTTCCATCTGAAGAACCAGAACTACAGGAAGAAGAGGTGGAACCAACACCACATGAGAATCAACAAATAGATACTTCCTTGGGCACACAAGAACAGGAAATGCAAGAGTAGCTCGACGCCACCGCAAAGACTCAGCAGGCTATGGGACCTGGAACACTAGACAGTGGGGGATACAAAAGAACACATACATCAAACACATCCGACTCGGATAAGGACAATGGAGCACCAACAGAAGGAAATCAGCTTGTCCTTATTGAGACCGAGCCAACACTTGGTGCTTGGCATAAGGTTGAAAAGAAGAAGGGGAGAAAATCATAATTGTATCTCCTTTGTTTTTTATTTGCGGCATATTGTATGTCTTTGGACATATACCAGCTCATACAACATGTAATTTTGTTTTCTCATAAATAAAACTACGAACTTTTTCTTAAAAAAAGAGACCCGCTGCTCAAATTACTCTATTTCATTCATAGATATGAAAACATTATGTAAACTAGATAAACTTTCAACATAACCAGAATAATAGAAACTTGCATACTTCTTTCATTGATTTGCAATTCTCAGTACAAAATTATGCTTCAAGGTTCAAAAACTCGGAACCTTCATCTTTCTTGAAATTGTCTTTAAATACAGTATCACAAGTCAGTTTCCAGTAATGAAACTGATTCTAACTGCCCTAACTAATTCTAACTTCTTGAACTACTGACTGTTACGGAGGCACATGCCTCAAAAAGGTTTTATTACATTTACATGATTTTGAGAAATAGCATAATGAGAATTTGAAAACTTCTAATCTATGAGAACAGCTGCTCCTGAAGCGGTTGTTGAATCAATGGCTACTTTTGGTTGAGCCGCTGGGACCTCTTTTGTTGAATCTATTGAAAATTTATTGCACTTCTTCCATAGCTCGTTTTGAGTTGTCGAGGAATTTTTGAAACTTTTATATTCTATCCTGAACGCCACAATTTGACTGTGTGTAGGTTTTCCTGTAAAGAGAGTCCTCACCATCCATAGCAAATTGAAATGGCTATGCAAGAAGTTAAACACAGTTTCCCCTTTTAAGATCTGTGTCTTTTCGTGTCTATTATCTGCCTTACTTTTTGCTAATGTTAACTGATCTTCATAAAACTTCCATGACATGATATTTCCTTTCTCAGCCCAGCATGAAGGTAAACCTGTTCTGGTCAATTTTTCAAATGATATATCAAACTTCTTTACTGTCTCCTTGATTCCCAGTAACCTTTTCTCTGCAACCTTCCGAAGATCATTCTTAATTATCATCTTATTAACTTCCTCAGCATAAAAGTATCTGTCTTGTATTCCAATATCTTCTAATTCTTCGTCTGATTTGGAATTGATAAAATTTATAAACTTCCTAGCCCAATTTGCTCTTTTAATGGCCGTCTGTTTTTCAGATAATATCTCCTCTTCATGTTCTGAGATGAGGCTTTTCTCTTTAGCAACTATATTAAGGGAATTCCAATTTGACTTCATTTCTGAAATAATCTCACCCCAAATGATATCTTTAGCTTTAATAAGAAATATATTACCTTTTAACTTCTCCTTAGATCCTTAATTTCATCTTCAGCCTTCTGTAATTTCTGTTTATTCTCATCCGCTTTATCTTCTAGTGCTCGCATGATCTTGGTGGCTATTTCTAGCGCTGATTGAGCCTAATTTCGATCTCGTTCTGCCATCTTCAATTATGTTCTAATCTGAACAATATGTGCTTGAGGGTCTGCATTACCTGTAGGAAAAAAAAATGTACAAGTGTGATTTTCAATATGGTTTTGTAATGAAATAGCAGTCTGTTTTACTTTAGTTAACTCTTCATCTTTCTTCAACAATTGCTGACGCAATTCTTCTTTCTCTTTTTCCACCTCTGCTACTTCTGCAGCCATTGAATGTTCTGCAGTAGGTAACTTCAGCTTTCTTCTTAGGGTGGATATATCTATTTCTGCACTCTTCATGAGCTTCTACACTGCAGCCTTGTCATTTGGATCCACACCAATCTTCATGATAATCTTTTTTAACTCTTCGTTTTGAACTGATAAGGCCCTTGAATTGGCCTTTTCCATTATGAACTGTTTAATAACTTTTTCAAGCATGTTTTCAGCTTTAACCGCTGTGGCATTAGTCTTGGTTAAATCATTAACAATTAACTGTCTAGTCTGCATATGAAGGTTCATCTTATCCCATAGTGGGATCTTCTTGACATCCATAGTTATATTTACCTCATTGAAACTGCTTTAAGATCCAAGGGACATCCCTGTTGGATGTGTTAGAGCCATTCTGAATTGATCCTTTTCAAGGTCCATTACAGTCAACAACCTAGTCTGATCAGCAGCTATATGATGCTCTACCTGAGCTTCTACATTAGCTTTTATTCTCTAATTTCTTTCTTCAATATGTGTAAATATTTGTTTGACTGAAGGCATCTTCCCTGAGTGAAGTTCATGGCCTCTGGGAGAAGAGGGAACATTTTGTTCTTCATTGATATGGAAGGTAAAACCAGGTGAGTTTGAAGAATGATCTTCAGGAAATTTAGTTCTCTTTTCCTCTCTCGGCTCTTCATCATCTACTTCAACAACGTCATCCCTACTTCTTTTATTTTCCCTTTCAGTTATGACAGGTGTTTGAATACTCGTTTTTGATGCACTTAATTTTCCTGGGTTTGCTAGCTTCTCCTGATCAGGTCTACTTACGTGAGAAAGCACAGAATATCCATTCTCAATTCTTCTCTGGGAAATCACTCTATGCAGATCATATTACCATTTTTCTCCCAGTAGCAAATGTGTCTCTTCCAACATTTTAGAAACTTCATCAAAATCTTGCCTCATATTGACCACGAAGGATCCCACACTCATAGGCAATTTATACATAAAACCTTTCTTCATGGGAAGAAAGTGCACCTGATCTACATTAAGGCTTTGTCTTATGAATTCCAAGGTGAAAAGCCGCATAGGTAGAAAAATCGAGAGCCTATAAGGTTCAATACTGGCTCCATACAACCTTATTTCTGAATATTCTTCAAAAACAAACCAATCTCCGAATCTGCAACTGGGTCCCAACTGTAGAAATTCTCGGGCTTTTGGTAGAAAACATGGAGGAGGGACTCCATCCAAAATTCTATAAGCAAGAGACATATAATGACTAGCAAACTCAAATAAACCTGCTTCATTTCTTTCTTTTCTAGTCATGTCAGTCCAAAATAAAACTGATTGCTTTTGCTTGTTAACATCAACTATATTCAACCCCAAACTCATAAATTATTTGACATTTTGATATAAAAATAAATACACAATAAATGACGGGAATTTAAAGAAACCTGTAAGAGGAAAAGTCATCATCTGAGAATTTACAATCTCCTGCCAAAAAGATGGAATGTCGAGAACAACCCCTGGTTTCATCATCAGCGCATACATTCCCAATACTGATTTATCAACTGTATGCTCATTGTCTTTGCCCAAAATCTCTGCAATGCAACTTAGAATTGGTCTATACTCAGCATTGAACAATTCCAAACTAAATTCTTCTCCTTCTAGTTGAGCTTCCTTTGAATTTGGTCTCAGGTAGGACATACATTGGTCAAATTCTTCATTTGAAATGTCCTCAAAATAACGAGCCAATGAATCTTCAGAGAATTGCAGTGGTGACTCGTTTTTAGGAAAGCATAATGCTTGGCGGTTTAACTGTGTTGATACCTACAAAAAGTTTTCTCCCTGCGAATTCATTATGAAGCACTTACCAGGATACATCGAAGAGACCAGCCATGAGATAAACTCAGGAAAGAAATGGGATTTTGGGATACAGGCAGACAGTATACTGGAATTCTTCATGGCGAAAAAGACTGGGGGATTTCTCAGCGTTTAGGGTCACTTGATGATACAATAAGGGATGATTTACAGAAGACAAGGTATCCTGGACATCTTTTTCACTGTCCATGAGGGAATTGAGGCTTGACGAACCAAATAGAGAAACTCGTTTTTCCATGGCTTAACGAAAAACAGATAACAAACGGAAAGGTGATGGTGATACAGCTCGAAAGGGGGAAAACAACATCAGGTACTTTGAAAATGGGGTAAAATAACCTTTTAACAACTGCGCAAAGCCATATTTAATGCCTGGAGTGACGTGTAAAGCCGCTGACGTGGGGGTACAAGTGTCTTCCACCTCATTTTATGACGTCACCGTGGGGGCTGCTGGACTGCGGCGGAAAATGTTTAGTTGCCCCCCCCGCAATGCATCCACGCCGTCGATCAACTTTTTCCCATGGTCAAACGGGTCAACTGCGGGGGCAGCTGATCCATTAACTCACGAAATCTTCACACCTCCGCAATTCATCTCCGCTCATAATATTCAAGGCTTGTTGCTTCCACCTTAAAACTTGCTTGATTTTTAAACATCAAACAATAACACGAATCCAAATAAAGTTTAATAATAAATTTAAATGGTAACGAAATTTGAAAATATCTCTTTTTCATGCTATGGTATACATTATACCATAACATATACTTTTTTTAAAATCCAGATTTTTTTATTTTTTAATTTTCAAAATTAAATAGAAAAGGATATGCAGATGATCCACAACAGGTCCATTCAAGGGTGATTTCTTTTGGAGACTTTGTTCAAAGGTTGATCCAAACCTTTGATGGAGGGAGGACAAAGGAAGAGAAAGCCATTCCACCATGGGAGGAGAATTGCACCAACACTCCTACAGCTTTGGAGGAGCAGCCTTCTACATCTATGGATGAGGAAGCCATTGGAGGAAAAGCAATTGCAGCTACACAAGAAGGTCCCAAAATCCACCAAGGTATGAGTAAAGTTCCACTTTCTATTTCAGCAAATAATCTAAAGGATGGTGGATTTTCATATGAGGAGGTCCCAGGATCAAATCAAATGGCCACTTTAGGGCCTCGTGATTGCACTGCGCTATGCAAGGGGTTCAAGGAGGAGATGAACCCTCATCCTCATGCACTATTGACGAATCTCATTCAACCCTTGAGGTTGGGATGTGGACCATTGGAGGATGAAGTAAACCATGAAACCTCCATGGAGAATCATGAAGCAAACTGTAAAAACCAGAGGAAGAGACAGCTGCTACATCATTGGAGGAATCATTAGTGCTGTTGAAATTGGGTGGAGAGGAGACATCACCTCCATCACATTTGGTGTAGGTTTTAACCCTAAACAGAAATTATCTACACACGAATCTTATAACAGAAAATAAACAATAGCGAGAGCATAAAACATAAAACAGATAAACACAAAGATTTTCCCCTAGATCCCAAATCGGGATGACCAGCTTGATTTTTCATTATATTCCTTTTAGTGTTACAACACATATATATACATGCCGAAGCATACATAAACCCCAATCCATTAACCCTGGATTAGAACATAACCGTAGTTCCCTTGACCGGATCTACAAAATACCAAGGGCCGAAAACCATCGTACCCCAATACCATGTGCAAAACCATGCACAAAACCATGGACGCGAACTACTCACGTGCTTAGTCGTGGAAAGAATATAACACATACCCAAAATTCTCCCACTTGTTTTTTTCTTTCCACGGGGGGCCATAGGAGGGCTTAGTCATTGGCCCAATTATTCAACACCCATTGTTGACGGGGGGCCACAGGAGGGCTTAGTCATTGGCCCAATTCTTCAACACCCATTGTTTCTCTACACCAAGAGAACTTCTAAGTGCTCACATACTTTGTCAATGCATCTGCAACATTCTTCAAAGTGTCCACCTTTACCAGCAACACCCTTTTAGCCTCAACCATATCTCTAACAAAGTGATATTGAACATCATTGTGCTTTGTCTTTGAATGATAAGCAGGGTTCTTAGCCAAGAAAATTGCACTTTGGCTATCACAGTCTATCCTTATAGCTTGCTATACCAACCCCATACTTGAACACAATCTCTGTAACCAAATTGCTTCCTTGCTTGCATGAGTGGTTGCTATGTATTCTGCCTCTGTAGTTGAAAGAGCCACTACAGACTGTCTTTTACTCATCCAACTGACTGCGCCTTCAAATAGGCTAAACACATACCCACTTGTAGATCTTCTTTGGTCCAGATCTCCAGCCCAGTCTGCATCAACAAAACCACAAATGTCCAACATTCTTTCCAATCCTGGTCTTCCCTGGTAGCACAAGCCATAATCACTAGTGCCACGTAAATATCTGAAAACCCGTTTCACTACTGTCCAATGCTCCTTCCCTGGGTTTGAAATAAACCTGCTCAATACTCCCACCGCATGTGCAATGTCTGGTCTAGTACAGACCATTGCATACATCAGGCTACCCACTGCACTTGCATATGGAACACGGGACATATACTCCTCTTCTTCTTGTGTCTTGGGACACTGTTCAGCAGACAGCTTTACACCTACAGGAATAGGAACATTCATCGGTTTACTATCCTGCATATTGAACCTCTGCAATATAGTCTCGACATACTTCCTCTGGTTTAACCAGAGCTTCCTCTTTGCCCGATCTCTCTTAATTTCCATGCTCAAAATATAGTTTGCAGCACCAAGATCCTTCATGTCGAATTTGGGGAACAGTTGGGTCTTCAAATCTTGGATAATTTCTTTGTCATTTCCAATCAACAACATATCATCCACATACAAGACCAAATAAATAACACGGTCACCAATTAATTTAAAATAAACACAGTGATCCTCCTTGCTTCTCATGAAGCCAAGTCCCCGTATATAGGTATCAAATTTCTGATACCACATCCTTGGTGACTGTTTTAACCCATACAGAGACTTCTTCAACCTGCATACCAGTTCTTTCCTACCCTTCACCATAAAGCCTTCAGGTTGCTTCATGTAGATCTCCTCTTCTAGATCCCCGTGAAGAAATGCTGTCTTCACATCCATCTGTTCTATCTCAAAATCAAATGCGGCAGCAACAGATAAAAGTAATCTAATAGAAGTAACTTTGGCAACAGGAGAAAAAATATCACCAAAATCAATTCCCGGCACCTGGGAATAACCTTTCGCTACCAACCGAGCTTTGTATTTCTCCACCTTGCCTTCTACATTCATCTTCTTCTTAAACACCCATTTTCTCCCAATGGGCTTCCTTCCAACCGGCAACTCCACCAGATCCCATGCATCGTTTTTGTGCAAGGATGCCATTTCATCAACCATGGCCTCCTTCCAGAGTTTTCCATCCTCTGAATCTACTGCCTCCCTGACAGTTCTGGGTTCATCATTAGTTATAGTTAAGGCAAAACCTGAACAAAAAGCAGATGGACTATACCTTTATGGTTGCCTTCTTTCCCGAACTGATCTTCTCAAAGCTGGAGTTTGTGGCTCTTCATCTTCTGAGTCTTCTTCTATTGTAGAGTCTGATTCATCCTCCTTTAGCTCAAACTCTATCTTCTCAGGTTCCTTTGGTAGGAATTCATGTTTAAAAACATCTTTCACTTCTCTAAACACCACATCTCCGCTATACACAACCTTCCTTGTTTCTGGGTTCCAAAGCTTGTAACCCTTTAAACCATCCTTATACCTAATAAAGATGCACCTTTCAGATTTATTATCCAACTTGGTCCTTTTTTGCTTTGGAACATGTACATATGCATCACATCCAAATACCCTTAGATGTGAAAGAGAGGGTTTCTTACCAGTCCATACCTCATGTGGAGTCTTATCCTCCAACGCTGATGAAGGTGATCTATTAACTAAGTAACATGCAATCTCCACTGCCTCTGCCCAGAATTATTGTCCTAACCCGGTACCACTGAGCATGCTTCTTGCCTTTTCCATCAGTGTTCTATTCATTCTTTCTGCAACTCCATTTTGCTGAGGTGTGTATGGAGTAGTCTTCTGCCGTGCTATACCACACTTCTTAGAGAACTCTTCAAATTCCTTCTTGCAGAACTCCCCACCATTATCCGTCCTCAACGCCTTTATCTTCTTCTCTATCTGGTTTTCTACCAGAGCCTTAAATTCTTTAAATTTGTCAAAGACTTCAGATTTCTTCCTCAAGAAATATATCCATGTATTCCTTGAGAAGTCATCTATGAATGAAACATAGTACACAGACTTTCCCAGTGATGGAACTGACACAAGCCCAAACACATCACTATGCACAAGTTCTAATATCTTGTTTGCCCTCTTAGCACCAGAAGGAAAACTCACCCGATTCTGCTTCCCATATACACAATGTTCACAGAAATCGAAATCCAGAGAACAATTAGACATACCTTCTACCATAACATCTCTATGCAGTATCCGAAGGCCCTTCTCTCCAATATGTCCAAGCCTTTGATGCCATAGCATGGTATTTTCTCAAAGACAGCTAGACTTTCCGTCCTACTTTCAGGAACCACAAAACTGTTACACCCATCAATAACAGTGCTACCTTGTAGCTTGTACAGAGTTCCAGTCCGAACTCCCCGCATTAATACTAGTGCTCCCCGAACCGTCTTGCACGCATCTTTCTCGAACACTGTTTTTACACCTGCATCATCCATCTTGCTTACAGAAATCAGATTTCTGGCCAATGCAGGAATATGCAGAACACCAGGAAGTGTTCTAATCCTCCCACCTTGCAGCTTCAACTTGACCTTTCCACGTCCGACGATTCTGGCCTTCCTATCATCCCCTAGGAAGACATCACCGTCATATTTTTCATACTCGCAGAACCACTCCCTATGGGGAGTGAAGTGAAAGGATGCACCTGAGTCAATCAACCATGACTCATGATCTACATGTGTATTTGAAGAAGAAGCAAAATACACATCCCCACCTTCATCCGAGGTGGTTTTTGCCTCTGCAGAAGGACCTTCATCAGATCCCTTTCCTTTCTCAGGAGCTTTAGATCTGCATTCCTTTTTGTAGTGCCCTTCCTTTCCGCATTTCCAGCACACCTTTACAAACTTTCCAGGAGATTTAGATCTTCCTCTAGATTTAGATCTCCCACTCGAAACCTTATTCTTGTTTCTATTTTGGGACCTTCCTCGTACAGATAAGGCATCTCCATTTTGACCCTCCATATTTCTCCGTCTCATTTCCTCCGACAGCAAGGCTGAGACAATGTCATCAAAATTCAAGGTAGTTGTATTGCTACCTATTGAAATAACCAGACTATCCCACAAGTCTGGTAGAGAACACAACAAACTGATGCACTTATCTTCATCTGAGAATTTAATATCAACAGATGACAACTGACTTACCACAGTATTGAAGGCGTTTAGATGCTCTGTCACCGAGTCTCCATCCTTCATCCTCAGGTTATACAGATTTTTCCACAGGAACAAATTATTCACCAGAGACTTAGATTGGTACAAAGTCCCAAGTTTTTCCCACAAATTCTTCGCCGTAGCTTCCCCAGATACATTCAACAATATTGAATCTGAGACACACAACCGTATTGTGCTCTTAGCCTTCCGATCCAGTTTCTTCCAGTCTTCATCTGACATTGCCGTTGGTTTAGTACCTGGATCTACCGCGATCCACCGATCTTTATCCACCAGCAGATCCTCCATCTTGAGCTTCCACAACTCAAAACTTTGACCATTAAATTTCTCGATCTCTATCTTTCCGCCGCTCGCCATCTTCTCTCACCGCAAGAATCGATCCCGCGCAAGAATCGATCCCGCAGATCTCCCACTGAACAGGGTCTACCATAGGCCCAAGCAAAAAACCCTCAACAACAAAGGCGTCCCCTTGAAGCCGAAACAGCTCTGATACCAAATGTAGGTTTTAACCCTGAACAGAAATTATCTACACACGAATCTTATAACAGAAAATAAACAATAGCGAGAGCATAAAACATAAAACAGATAAACACGGAGATTTTCCCCTGGATCCCAAATCGGGACGACCAGCTTGATTTTTCATTATATTCCTTTTAGTGTTACAACACACATATATATACATGCCGAAGCATACATAAACCCCAATCCATAAACCCTGGATTAGAACATAACCGTAGTTCCCTTGACTGGATCTACAAAAATACTAGGGGCTAAAAACCATCATACCCCAATACCATGTGCAAAACCATGCACAAAACCATGGACGCGGACTACCCGCCGGAAATTAAGGACACATACCCAACATTCTCCCACTTTTTGTTTTCTTTCCAAAGGGGGTCACAAGAGAGCTTAGTCATTGGCCCAATTCTTCAACACCCATTGTTTCTCTACACCAAGAGAACTTCTGAGTGCTCACAGACTTTGTTAATGCATCTGCAACATTCTTCAAAGTGTCCACCTTTACCAGCAACACCCTTTTAGCCTCAACCATATCTCTAACAAAGTGATATTGAACATCAATGTGCTTTTTCTTTGAATGATAAGCAGGGTTCTTAGCCAAGAAAATTGCACTTTGGCTATCACAGTCTATCCTTATAGCGTGTTGTACCAACCCCATACTTGAACACAATCTCTGCAACCAAATTGCTTCCTTGCTTGCATGAGTGGCTGCTATGTATTCTGCCTCTGTAGTTGAAAGAGCCACTACAGACCGTCTTTTACTCATCCAACTGACTGTGCCTCCAAATAGGCTAAACACATACCCACTTGTAGATCTTCTTTGGTCCAGATCTCCAGCCCAGTCTGCATCAACAAAACCATGAATGTCCAACATTCTTTCCAATCTCGGTCTTCCCTGGTAGCACAAGCCATAATCACTAGTGCCACGTAAATATCTGAAAACCTGCTTCACTGCTGTCCAATGCTCCTTCCCTGGGTTTGACATAAACCTGCTCAATACTCCCACTGCATGTGCAATGTCTGGTCTAGTACAGACCATTGCATACATCAAGCTACCCACTGCACTTGCATATGGAACACGGGACATATGCTCCTCTTCTTCTTGTGTCTTGGGACACTGTTCAGCAGACATCTTTACACCTACAGGAATCGGAACATTCACCGGTTTACTATCCTGCATATTAAACCTATGCAATATATTCTCGACATACTTCCTCTGGTTTAACCAGAGCTTCCTTTTTGCCCGATCTCTCTTAATTTCCATGCCCAAAATATAGTTTGCAGCACCAAGATCCTTCATGTCGAATTTGGAGAACAGTTGGGTCTTCAAATCTTGGATAATTTCTTTGTCATTTCCAATCAACAACATATCATCCACATATAAGACCAAATAGATAACACGGTCACCAATTAATTTAAAATAAACACGGTGATCCTCCTTGCTTCTGGTGAAGCCAAGTCCCCGTATATAGGTATCAAATTTCTGATACCACATCCTTGGTGACTGTTTTAACCCATACAGAGACTTCTTCAACCTGCATACCAGTTCTTTCTTACCCTTCACCATAAAACCTTCAGGTTGCTTCTTGTAGATCTCCTCTTCTAGATCTTCCTGAAGAAATGTTGTCTTCACATCCATCTGTTCTATCTCAAAATCAAATGCAGCAACAATAGATAAAAGTAATCTAATAGAAGTGACTTTGGCAACAGGAGAAAAAATATCACCAAAATCAATTCCCGGCACCTGGGAATAACCTTTCGCTACCAACTGAGCTTTGTATTTCTCCACCTTGCCTTCTACATTCATCTTCTTCTTAAACACCCATTTTCTCCCAATGGGATTCCTTCCATCCGACAACTCCACCAGATCCCATGCATCGTTTTTGTGTAAGGATGCCATTTCATCAACCATGGCCTCCTTCCAGAGTTTTCCATCATCTGAATCTACTACCTCCCTGATAGTTCTAGGTTCATCATCAGTTATAGTTAAGGCAAAACCTGAACAGAAAGCAGATGGACTATACCTTTCTGGTTTCCTTCTTTCCCGAACTGGTCTTCTCAAAGATGGAGTTTGTGGCTCTTCATCTTCTGAGTCTTCTTCTATTGTAGAGTCTGATTCATCCTCCTTTAGCTCAAACTCTATATTCTCGGGTTCCTTTGGTAGGAATTCATGTTTAACAACATCTTTCACTTCTCTAAACACCACATCTCAGCTGTACACAACCTTCCTTGTTTCTGGGTTCCAAAGCTTGTAACCCTTTAAACCATCCTTATACCCAATAAAGATGCACCTTTCATTGGAGGTGCACTTCAACACATCATGGAGTGAAAATTTCTTCAACAGTTTGAGGAGGTTCTTCCCTTCTCACATTTGGATATTTATGGATTCAAGGGGGAGAAGATAGATGATGGAGGACATATTAGGATGGATAACATCTCTCATGTTTGTGTTGGACACTTCTTGAGCCCTACACATCATGATGGGAGGTTTTTTCCTACCACCTATTTGGCTCCTTATGGGATCAACTTGATCATTGAGAAGATTGCATTTCAATATCCCATGAAATGCAAAGACAAAAATATGATTTTGGAGGACGGTAGTATTCATGGGAAGGGTACCAAGATTGAGAATGAAGGGAGACATCCACAAATGGATGAGTGGACGTGGATGAAGAGCAAGAGGCTGGTGATCCACTTGCAAATATATGACACCGGGAAACAGGAGGCTTGGATGCATTGGCTACTCTTGAAGGATTTTGGCCATCATTTGGAATATACTCTTTCTAAGGGTAAGTGTACGGAGAAGATGTGGCAGGATGCTTGCATCATTGAGCAACACAGAGTATGGATGCATGATGTTGATGTGATCTTCATATCATTCATTATGTTTTCATCACATGATTTTTATAATGAAAGTATGAGGAGGCAACAAAATATTTTGTTTCCTTGGTTGTTCTTCGGAGAGAAACGACATATTTGCTCTCACACTTTGCATGATGTTGCAGGAGTAGGAGATGGAAATATCATGGTGCAAAGGGGCTACTCCTTGGCCTTAGATGATAGAGAGGTACTTCCACCTTGGGAGGAACTTCTTATGTGTAGCAACATTATGGGAGATGTCTTTGGCAAGGAGCATGTCAAAGAATGGAGCTATGAGTTGGTAGGAGCTTATTTGCATGGGCCAACAACACTGTCACTTGGGAGCTTGGGGTTATTGATGGATTGTTCCCAGGATGACTTAACCATTGATGCACTTGGTGTGTGAGGAGAAAGTAATATTGATGGAGTAGTGGATGGGAACATCTATTACAGAGATATGATCTTCTTAACTTGGATTTCCAAGTATAAGAAGGGTGATCTTCATGCAGCATATGGTTCATTCCTCTTCATGGGAGTGTGTCATACCACTATGGATGAATTATTCATATACATATGCATCGTATTACTCTCAACACATGGTAATAATATTGTTCTTGCATCCATTGATTTTCTAACATAGTATTTCCATATTCTTACCATTCTTATTCAGTGCATTGCTCCACAAGAAGGCAATTTTTTCATTGAGCTCCATGGTCAACATTGGGCCAAATTATAGGATGGAGACAACCATCTCCTGTATGGTCTTGGGCAAGTGTTTTATTTCATGTATGTTGAGTTGATGTACCTAGCCATTTTCTATTTACCAGTAGATGTCATGACATACATAATTATCCATGTAACAAAAAACAACTTCCCATGTAATTTTCTGGAGCAACAGTTTGGAAAACTGCGTTGTCACTACTGGGAAAACTATTGGTACCTTCTTGCACTACATGAAACCTTCAACATTTTTTTCATTTTGATGTTGATCATGATTTCATTTTCTAATATTGAACTTATTTTTTTTGGAAGCATGATTGGGAGGGAGATACATGAGTTTGGTTTGTCCTTTGGGGAAGAGGATTCCCACACTTTTTGCATTGCATGTTCTAATGGGAGCATGAGAGGAGATATGGCCACCACAACCAAACAATTGTTTCCTTTTGCTGAGGTGGGCCATGTGATTGATGGGATTCCATATGGTGATGATTTCCTATCCATCAGATATGGGTTGATTTGGGCCAGCTTGATTCACAGTGTTGGAGGAGAGATATTTGAAGATCTAGTATTAATCTTGCCTCTTAAGGGAAACATTATTGCAGCCCAGGATTATAAAACACTCTACAGTTATCATAAGTGGAGAGAAGGACAGCGTGGGGTAGTCTCCTATGTCTACCATGTTCAGATTTTTAGCCCACCTACATTGCATGAACTCAAGGTGTAGGAGAATTTTCTGGAGTTGCCATGTTGGGAGGTGACTCATTTTGTATGGATGATTTCTCAAGGATGGAGGATGCAATTGGGAAAGATTTTTTCCCAATAAATTTCAGTCTCCATGCCTTGGGAGGCAACTTCTCATTTCTATCCTTGTATTTTCTTGAGCACAAGCAACATTTGGGAGGGGAGGACTGTAATATTCCAAAAATTAGCATGCAGCTAATTGGAATATTAATTTTTTCTCATGTCCCTTAGGAGAAAAATAAATGGGTAAGGAGGCCCATACATTTCAGAAAAATGAATAAAATCCCTCATAGTGTGGAAAGGGATCATCAGAGGAGCTGAATTTCACACCCTCATGTGTGAACAAGGTCATGTTTGACCAAGTCAACAACGCTGGGATAGGAGGTGGAGAACACTTAGAGAAACATCGCAGTATTAATGGGAGGAGGTTTCTTTGGTGAAAGAAACCCTAATGAGTGGCACCCATGGTGAGAGGGATTTCACTTTTTTAAAAGGAGGGCAAGGCATGTTGGGTATGTGTTATATTCTTTCCACGACTAAGCACGCGTGGGGGGGTAACAGGGGGGGCGATAGCCCCCCCTTTGCGTTGGGTGCAACGGGGGGGTCACAGGGGGGGCGGTAGCCCCCCATGTCGGGGTCCGGGGCAGCGTCCTGGCGAAAATTTTTGGTCCTTAATTTCTGGTGGGTAGTCCGCGTCCATGGTTTTGGGGTACGATGGTTTTCGGCCCCTGGTATTTTTGTAGATCCGGTCAAGGGAACTACAGTTATGTTCTAATCCAGGGTTTATGGATTGGGGTTTATGTATGCTTCGGCATGTATATATATGTGTTGTAACAATAAAAGGAATATAATGAAAAATCAAGCTGGTCGTCCCGATTTGGGATCCAGGGGAAAATCTCTGTGTTGATCTGTTTTATGTTTTATGCTCTCGCTATTGTTTATTTTCTGTTATAAGATTCGTGTGTAGATAATTGTTGTTCAGGGTTAAAACCTACATTTGGTATCGGAGTTGTTTCGGCTTCAAGGGGACGCCTTTGCTGCTGAGGGTTTTTAGTTCGGGCCTGAGGTAGACCCTGTTCAGTGGGAGATCTGCGGGATCGATTCTTGCGGTGAGAGAAGATGGCGAGCGGCGGAAAGATAGAGATCGAGAAATTTAATGGTCAGAGTTTTGAGTTGTGGAAGCTCAAGATGGAGGATCTGCTGGTGGATAAATATCAGTGGATCGCGGTAGATCCAGGTACTAAGCCAACAGGAATGTCAGATGAAGACTGGAAGAAACTAGATCGGAAGGCTAAAAGCACAATACGATTGTGTGTCTCAGATTCAGTATTGTTGAATGTATCTGGGGAAGCTACGGCGAAGACCTTGTGGGAAAAGCTAGGGACTTTGTACCAATCTAAGTCTCTGGTGAATAATTTGTTCCTGCGGAAAAAGCTGTATAACCTGAGGATGAAGGATGGAGATTCGGTGACAGAGCATCTGAACGCCTTCAATACTGTGGTAAGTGAGATGTCATCTATTGATATTAAAATCTCAGATGAAGATAAGTGCATCAGTTTTTTGTGTTCTCTACCAGACTCGTGGGACAGTCTGGTTATTGCAATAGGTAGCAATACAACTACCTTGAACTTTGATGACATTGTCTCAGCCTTGCTGTCGGAGGAAATGATACGGATAAATATGGAGGGTTAGAATGGAGATGCCTTATCTGTACGAGGAAGGTCCCAGAATAGAAACAAGAATAAGTTTTCGAGTGGGAGATCCAAATCTAGAGGGAGATCTAAATATCCTAGAAAGTTTGTAAAGGTGTGCTGGAAATGCGGAAAGGAAGGGCACTACAAAATGGACTGCAGATCTAAAGCTCCTGAGAAAGGAAAGGGATCTAAAGATGCTTCTTCTGCAGAGTCAAAAACCACCTCGGATGAAGGTGGGGATGTGTATTTGGCTTCTTCTTCAAATACACATGTAGATCATGAGTCATGGTTGATATATTCAGGTGCATCCTTTCACTTCACTCCCCATAGGGAGTGGTTCTGCGAGTATGAGAAATATGATGGTGGTGATGTCTTCTTAGGGGATGATAGGAAGGCCAGAATCGTCGGACGTGGAAAAGTCAAGCTGAAGCTGCAAGGTAGAAGGATTAGAACACTTCCTGGTGTTCTGCATATTCCTGCATTGGCCAGAAATCTAATTTCTGTAAGCAAGATGGATGATGCAGGTGTAAAAACAGTGTTCGAGAAAGATGTTTGCAATATGGTTCGGGGAGCACTGGTATTAATGCGGGGAGTTCGGACTGGAACTCTGTACAAGCTATAAGGTAGCACTGTTATTGATGGGTGTAATAGTTATGTGGTTCCTGAAAATGGAGCGGAAAGCTTAGCTGTCTCTGGAGAAAAGACCATGCTATGGCATCAAAGGCTTGGACATATTGGAGATAAGGGCCTTCGGATACTACATAGAAATGGTATGGTAGAAGGTATGTCTAATTGCTCTCTAGATTTCGATTTCTGTGAACATTGTGTATATGGGAAGCAGAATCGGGTGAGTTTTCCTTCTGGTGCTAAGAGGGCGAACAAGATATTAGAACTTGTGCACAATGATGTGTTTGGACCTGTGTCAGTTCCATCACTGGGAAAGTCTATGTACTATGTTTCATTCATAGATGAATTCTCAAGGAATACATGGATATATTTCTTGAGGAAGAAATCTGAAGTCTTTGACAAATTTAAAGAATTTAAGGCTCTGGTGGAAAACCAGATAGAGAAGAAGATAAAGGCGCTGAGGACGGATAATGGTGGGGAGTTCTGCAAGAATGAATTTGAAGAGTTCTGTAAGAAGTGTGGTATAGCACGACAGAAGACTACTCCATACACACCTTGTTAGTATGAATTCTTTGTCGAAGCGTACGAAAAGACGCTACTCCATACACACCGCAGCAAAATGGAGTTGCAGAAAGAATGAACAGAACACTGATGGAAAAGGCAAGAAGCATGCTCAGTGGTACCGGGTTAGGACAAGAATTCTGGGAAGAGGCAGTGGAGACTGCATGCTATCTGGTTAACAGATCACCTTCATCAGTGTTAGAGGATAAGACCCCACATGAGGTATGGATTAGTAAGAAACCTTATCTTTCACATCTAAGGGTATTTGGATGTGATGCATATGTACATGTTCCAAAGGAGAAAAGGACCAAGTTGGATAATAAATCTGAAAGGTGCATCTTTATTGGGTATAAGGATGGATTAAAGGGTTACAAGCTTTGGAACCCAGAAACAAGGAAGGTTGTGTACAGCCGAGATGTGGTGTTTAGAGAAGTGAAAGATGTTGTTAAACATGAAGTCCTACCAAAGGAACCCGAGAAGATAGAGTTTGAGCTAAAGGAGGATGAATCAGACTCTACAACAGAAGAAGACTCAGAAGATGAAGAGCCACAAACTCCAGCTTTGAGAAGATCAATTCGGGAAAGAAGGCAACCAGAAAGGTATAGTCCATCTGCTTTCTATTCAGGTTTTGCCTTAACTATAACTGATGATGAACCCAGAACTGTCAGGGAGGCAGTAGATTCAGAGGATGGAAAACTCTGGAAGGAGGCCATGGTTGATGAAATGGCATCCTTGTACAAAAATGATGCATGGGATCTGGTGGAGTTGCCGGCTGGAAGGAAGCCCATTGGGAGCAAATGGGTGTTTAAGAAGAAGATGAATGTAGAAGGCAAGGTGGAGAAATACAAAGCTCGGTTGGTAGCGAAAGGTTATTCCCAGGTGCCGGGAATTGATTTTGGTGATATTTTTTCTCCCGTTGCCAAGGTTACTTCTATTAGATTACTTTTATCTGTTGCTGCTGCATTTGATTTTGAGATAGAACAGATGGATGTGAAGACAAATTTTCTTCACGGGAATCTAGAAGAGGAGATCTACATGAAGCAACCTGAAGCCTTTATGGTGAAGGGTAAGAAAGAACTGGTATGCAGGTTGAAGAAGTCTCTGTATGGGTTAAAACAATCACCAAGGATGTGGTATTAGAAATTTGATACGTGTATACGGGGACTTGCCTTCACCAGAAGCAAGGAGGATCACTGTGTTTATTTTAAATTAATTGGTGACCATGTTATTTATTTGGTCTTGTATGTGGATGATATGTTGTTGATTGGAAATGACAAAGAAATTATCCAAGATTTGAAGACCCAACTGTTCTCCAAATTCGACATGAAGGATCCGGGTGCTGCAAACTATATTTTGGGCATGGAAATTAAGAGAGATCGGGCAAAGAGGAAGCTCTGGTTAAACCAGAGGAAGTATGTCGAGACTATATTGCAGAGGTTCAATATGCAGGATAGTAAACCAGTGAATGTTCCTATTCTTGTAGGTGTAAAGTTGTCTGCTAAACAGTGTCCCAAGACACAAGAAGAAGAGGAGTATATGTCTCGTGTTCCATATGCAAGTGCAGTGGGTAGCCTGATGTATGCAATGGTCTGTACTAGACCAGACATTGCACATGCAGTGGGAGTATTGAGCAGGTTTATGTCAAACCCAGGGAAGGAGCATTGGACAGCAGTGAAGCGGGTTTTCAGATATTTACGTGGCACTAGTGATTATAGCTTGTGCTACCAGGGAAGACCAGGATTGGAAAGAATGTTGGACATTCATGGTTTTGTTGATGCAGACTGGGCTGGAGATCTGGACCAAAGAAGATCTACAAGTGGGTATGTGTTTAGCCTATTTGGAGGCGCAGTCAGTTGGATGAGTAAAAGACAGTCTATAGTGGCTCTTTCAACTACAGAGGCAGAATACATAGCA
This sequence comes from Pinus albicaulis, assembly GCA_034641835.2. Taxonomy (NCBI): domain Eukaryota; kingdom Viridiplantae; phylum Streptophyta; class Pinopsida; order Pinales; family Pinaceae; genus Pinus; species Pinus albicaulis. Next base: position 1,468,931,580 of record CM076577.1, read on the forward strand.
TCCACTCATGCAAGCAAGGAAGCAGTTTGGTTGCAAAGATTGTGTTCAAGTATGGGGTTGGTACAGCAAGCTATAAGGATAGACTGTGATAGCCAAAGTGCAATTTTCTTGGCTAAGAACCCTGCTTATCATTCAAAGACAAAGCACATGGATGTTCAATATCACTTTGTTAGAGATATGGTTGAGGCTAAAAGGGTGTTGCTGGTAAAGGTGGACACTTTGAAGAATGTTGCAGATGCATTGACGAAGTCTGTGAGCACTCAGAAGTTCTCTTGGTGTAGAGAAACAATGGGTGTGGAAGAATTGGGCCAATGACTAAGCTCTCCTCAGGCTCCCCGTGGGAAAGAAAACAACATAGCCTTTGTGTAACAGTTCTTGTAGCTGTATCTTTAGTTCTGTTAGTTCTGGCACGCTCATTTTGTAAGGAGCTCTTGACACCAGAGAGGCTCCTGGCAGCAATTCAATGGTGAATTCAATATCCCTCTTGGGTGGCAAACCAGGAATGTTTTCTGGAAATACATCCAGAAATTCCTATACTACAGGAATATCTTCCATTATTGGAGCCTTTTCCTTGGAGTATGCATATCTTACTTGAATTGCATACAGTTGGCATCCTTTTCTGATACACTTACCCAATTGGGATGCTGTTATTGGTTGTAATTACACAGGCCTTTTAATTCCTTGAATTTCTTTTCGCATGCCATCTTGTATTCTGAAGTAAATAATCTTTTCTTTGTAGCCCACTAGGGTCCAGTGTCTCTCCAACCAATCCATACCCAATAACACATCATAAGACCCCAATGGTAAGATATTTAAATCTACTTGTAACTGTTGTTCTGCTACTTCCAATATACAGTTAGGAACTTTTGCAGTTACCTTTCGTTTTGCCCTGGTAGCTAGCTGAACTAACCAGGAATTCTTAAATTTCTGCTCTTTTAACTTGCACATTTCCACTATTTTAGGACTTACGTAACTCAAACTTGCTCCAGGATCTACCAAAATTGAAACATATTTGGTTAGTAAAGTACCTTCTAGTTCGATCATTGTGGGCTGAAAATCAGCCTGCCGATCTTCCAAGGTTGCATTGATGCGAGGTATATTGCATGCCACGTCCCCCACTGTAGATGCTTCCTGCAGATTTGTTACAGCTTCATTTTTTTTTCTTTGGGGATAGTCTTTATAATAATGGGCTTCCCCACAGCCCCAACACTGTAGGGGAGGCTTAAAAATCTATCCCTGATCTGGCTTACTAGATGCTTCTGTGGGTTTCTCCTCCGCTGGCCACTTGGTTCTTTGGTGATTCCTACCAAACTTCTTGCTGATAGGATTCTGTGTTGAGCCTTTAAAGTTGCTACTTTTACTGCTTTTAAAATTAGAGTTATTTTTCTGATTTTTCTTTGGCTGCCAGCTTTTTCCTCCTTCACCCTTGGCCTTGGCCTGCTGATAGCACATTCGTGCTTTACGGATGGCTTCATCCATGGTCTAAGGATTAACAAATTCTATCCATTCTCTCATATGAGTAGATAAACTACTTAAGAATCTCTGCACCTTGGCTTTTTCTTCTCGGAGGTAAGGAACGTAGCATAACAGGGAAGTAAATTTTGTAACATAATCATCCATCATCATTTGTCCCAACCGAATATCATGGAATTCCTTAGCTTTGTCATCATAAAACCTTTCTGTTAAGTACTTGTCCTTAAAGTACTGTTGAAACAATTCCCATGAAATATCCCTTTCATCAATGTTGCGTACATTTTTCACCTCTTCCCACCACAGGGTGGCCTTTTCCCGTAACTGGTATATATCCAATCTAGCCTTCAGATTGCTACTATATTCATACACCTAAAAGTACTTATTTATATTAATTAACTAGGCTTCAGCCACCTCCTTGGCCTCACCATCAAAAGTTGGTGGTTTAATTTTGCGAAACTCCCCCTGCAATTCCACTTTCTGTCTCTTATTTTCTTGCTGGTCAGACAAATTTCCTGACTCCGCCTCATTATAATTCTTGTTTTTGCTTTTCTGGGAGGAACTCTTTTCAGCTCTGCCTGTAGTGTTGTTTCTATTTTGTTGATCTTCTTGTTCTGCTGATAATTATTTTTCAGCATTGGGATGTCCCATCTCCTTATTTTGTTTGTCTGATAAACTCTTTAAAATTTTCTCCTGATCTTGCAACAATCGCTCATTATCCTTTCTGAGTCTTAACATTTCCTCTTGTAATTGCTGCACTGTGTTCAACAAAAAATCAGTTTGGTGCTGTTGTTCTTCCAGCAAACGACTATTCTTTTGATGATGTTCTACACTTAATTGAACCCACGTTTCTGGATTCATGACTGTTGTTGCTTGAGTTTCCTCTGGTTGTGATTGTGATGCTATAGCTCTTCTCATTGTCATTGGTTCTCTCTCTCTCTCTCTGCACTAATCACATACACAGCTTCACTGTTAGTAGACCCTTACAGTCCCAGCGTTGCAACCGGCTCTGATACCACCTGTCACCATCATCCTTCAATATTTACTACTAAAAAAAAAAATTACTTACCTTTATAAACACCATCTTAACAATGCATTCATCATACATGCAAATAACTATGTGACTGTACATTTACATAAGTAAATAAATTAATTTGCAATCTTTGCATATGGTGTTGTGAATATTTGATTCGGTTAACGCTATGGAAAAACAATGATATGAATATTATTAATTCGGTATGTTTTATACCATTGTTTCACTTGTTGACCCTATTTTGGGTTCGGATATTTGCAATGATATGACAGTGTATACATCTAAGAGAATTCTGCACTTTGGATATATGCGAAATCTGTTTATTTATGGTAATATATTATTTCATTGATCTTGGGATGTGAGGCGCTCCACTTGGCACTGTTTCCGCTCCTCCGTAGTCTATTTTTCAACTCCATTTACTCTCAGCAGTACTAGGCTACTCTACCCTTACATAGTTGTTTTGATTTGCCTCAGATTCTCCATTTCTTTTGAGGGAAAAACTCTGGAGTCCTCTGCATGCTAGTCTGAGAGCTAAATGAGTTTTGTTTGTCTTGAATTTTCGGCGTTCTCTCGAACTCGACTTCACCATTGTAGGCTCCACCTTGAACCATATATCAGGTTTGAAACTCCTTGGAAAATCAGCTCTAAAATTCTACTGGTAGGTTTGGTTTACTTGTTCTATTTTTATTGAATGGCTCCTCTATTTGCTTTAACAGGGTTCCGTCATTGTGACTGCCCTCTGCAATGCTTTGAATCCGGTTCAAAGGCATGCTATTCACATGGGATAATGTTCACAGCTCGGCGTAGAGGGTAAATCTACCCTTTTTTCCTATCTCGGTTTGATTTAGAAATGTTACATAGAGTAAACCCTTGTTTGTAAATAAGTAATTAACCCCTGGCCCGTGGCTTCCACAGAGCGGCCGCGATGGGGATTTCCTTACCTAGGTAATTTATTCATGCCAAATTTAAACAAGGTTATAACAAAATTCATTACTTCACTACGCATACACATAGAGTTTTAACTTTGTTGCTAGTTGTTTCTCTATTGCAGGTATGGGAAGTCTAACACTCGAGTATCGCATCCTTTGGGTGATTTATCTCTGCAATGGCCACGGCTAATGTTTCCATCCATGGCATAACAGGTACCTGATATTTCAAAGGGGAAAACCTCCCTAAGATTTTCTGTCGATGATTTAGGTGCAGTCGACTTCTAGTTATGGAAAATTGTTATTAGTGGATAAGGGTTTTCTCACTCGAGCTAGGGTTTTTTCAGTTCTTATGAAATTCTGTCATTTGAGAAGGAGATATTTACAAGGGTTTTACTCGAGGATGATCTTTGTAGAAAAAGGATTTATTTTACTCCTGTTGCATGTTGTTTTTGAAGGCTCTAATGCTAAGCTCGAGCCTGTAGGTTACTATTTGAAAAAAAAAAGAAATATCGTTATATAATTTCTTGTAATATCATCTCTGCTACTGGCCACTTATTGCATCGTTTATCTATACATTTTTTGAGTTAATAAATTTCTTTGTCTGTAAACCTGGTCAGGGTTTCTTGTTGCTAGTAAATTTCGATTTGTGCAATGTACAGAAAGATCTGTTTTTATTCATCTACTACTGTTAAATGTTGATAACTATTGTTTCCACAGAGTTACGGCTACTCTCCTTTTTTCTATTATTATATTTCTCGAGAAAAGAAAATGTTATGCCATGCATTATTGAAAAAGGAATTTCATGCCTCTGTTTTCTTTCCGAAAGTTATTTAGCATAATATTTTACTGTTTACTCATTAGATTTCCAGATTTCGGTGCCTGTACCACCGGTATTTAGTGTCTGAGCTTAGATGGTTTATTGGCCACAGGCGATGATATTTTGGTTTGGGGTTCACACCCAGAACAGATATCGACAGCCCGCTGGGTCTGGTAATACCAAACCTAGGTAATACAGTTCTATTTTTACCGAATTTTCCATATCGTTCCTTCTATAGAGGGTTTGTTTATTTCTGTTAAGAGACATTTAGCTCTGATCCTACAAATATTACTGTAGCACACATAATATAAAAGGCTGCACTTACTTCTTTTATATCATTACTCTACATTCCTATTGTTATCGGCTACTATGATAATCTATTGTCTTTCTCATGCCACAAAAGAATATTGACAATAGGAAAAGATTTAATATTATTATTAAATTCTTCTGTCCTATTTTTTAACAGGAAGAAAGTAATACCATAATTCAGATTTCATCTTCTTTTCATGCATTTACATACTTTACATATATTTAATAATAAATAAGTATACTACCCATCTACTATACTGTAAACATCCCTTCAAATCAGTATTAAATTACTTAAATTACACGGTAGATACTTATCTGAATTAATAGATTCAAACTGTGGTCCTCCCAACCATCAAGGGAGGCTATTACGTCCTCCACTTTCCCCCTAGCTCTAGAATCTGGACAGTGCCATGGGTTAACAGTGGAATAGATTTACTCTTTCTGCTATGACCTCTGGATGGCCAATCCAGTCAACTCAGAAAGTTTTGGCTTTACAAGGGTTGTTGTGAGTTATTTTCAACTGATCACCACTAGCTCTAGAAAATACTCCGCACAAAGGATTTATTTTACTCCTGTTGCATGTTGTTTTTGAAGGCTCTGATGCTAAGCTCGAGCCTGTACGTTACTGTTTGAAAAACAAATAAATACCGTTATACAATTTATTGTAATATCCTCTCTGCTACTCGCCGCTTATTGCATCGTTTATCTATACATTTTCTGAGTTAATAAATTTCTTTGTCTATAAACCTGGTCAGGGTTTCTTGTTCCTAGTAAATTTCGATTTGTGAAATGTACAGAAAGCTCTGTTTTTATTCATCTATTACTGTTAAATGTTGATAACTATTGTTTCCACAGAGTTATGGTTACTCTCCTGTTTTCTATTATTATATTTCTCGCGAAAATAAAATGTTATGCCATACATTATTGAAAAAGGAATTTCATGCCTCTGTTTTCTGTCCGCAAGTTCTTTAGCATAATATCTTACTGTTTACTCACTAGATTTCCAGATTTCGGTGCCCAGACCACCAGTATTTAGTGTCCAAGATTAGATGGTTTATTGACCGTGGGCGATGATATTTTGGTTTGGGGTTCACACCCATAACTAAAATCGACAGCCCGTTGGGTCTGGTAATACCAAGCCTAGGTAATACAGTTCTCTTTTTACCGAAGTTTCCATAGCGTTCCTTCTATAGAGGGTTTGCTTATTTCTGTTAAGAGTCATTTAGCTATGATCCTACAAATATTACAGTAGCATGCATAATATAAAAGGCTTCACTCACTTCTTTTATATCATTACTCTGCATTCCATTTGTTATCAGCTGCTATGATAATCTATTTTCTTTCTCATGCCACAGAAGAATATTGACAACAGAAAAAGATTTAATATTATTATTAAATTATTCTTCCCTATTTTATAATAGGAAGAAAGTAATACCATAATTCATATTTCATCCTCTGTTCATGCATTTACATACTTTACATATATTTAATAATAAAACAGTATACTACCCATCTACTAGACTATAAACAACCTTTCAAATCAGTATTAAATTACTTAAATTACACAGTAGATACTTATCTAAATTAATAGATTCAAGTTGTGGTCCTCCCAAGCATCAAGGGAGGCTATTACGTCCTCCACTTTCCCCCTAGCTCCATAATTCGGACAGTGCCATGGGTTAACAGTGGAATAGATTTACACTTTCTGCTATGACCTCTAGATGGCCAATCCAGTCAACTCATAAAGTTTTGGCTTTACAAGGGTTGTTGTGAGTTATTTTCAATTGATCACCACCAGCTCTAGAAAATACTCCCCTTTACCAGTTTTTGCACATAACCCCTACTCCTCCTTTGGGATTCAGCTTTATCCTCAGAGGAGTAGGTAACTGTTTTCCAACTATCCCCAACCACCTCCTATTCTTGGAAACCTTTTTACCAACAGCTTAAAATATTTCTTTTCATTAATTGGTTCCTCATAATAACTCAATAAATAAATAAAAAATATGTTTTATGAACAATAACAATTTAAGTCTTTCTTTCCATAAAATAAAATAAGCAAATTGTCTTTAACTAGTTAATACTAGTTAACTCTTAATGAGGTTGTCACAAGAATGTTAAAATATGATGGAGAAAAGATTAAGCTAAGATATTCTCATCATTATTTCAATCCTTCCTTCATTGTATTTGAGAAACAAGACTTGTGAAGGTTGAATTTGACCACTCTTTAGTTCATGGTATTGATTTTTGGTTTCTTTTTAGTTCATGGCATCTAATTTTAGCTCAATCTTGAAATATCATGGCACTTAAAAATTGAAATATGAAAACAAAAAATTAAAAAATAGCTTATTTAACCATAAGAAAATAATATAAATTTCTCTATTAAAAAAGAAAAAATAATAATTTATATTTAAATATCATAAAGCTACCCTATTATGTATGTTTAAAAAAATAAATTTAATTCTTCCTTGAAATCTGATTTAGTTCCTTTAATCCTAGTTCCATATATCTTAATTTTGGTATTTTATTTAAGTTTAGTATTTACATAATTAAATTTGCATATTTGGTAAAATTATTCACATTTTCTTAACATATTAAATAGATTTAATCTTGGCTTTTTACTATATTTTAATATTGTTAGGCATTGGTTCTAAATTTAAAATCTATATTATAGTTCATAATTAACAAATATGATATTAGTTTAATGCAACTGTCAACGTGCATAATTATTACTTTCCAAGATTATCTAATGAAAAATTATAGGAAATTTTCATTTAAAAGATATGCGAGGTATTTTTGTATATATAAAATAAATATTGTTAATTCTACATAATATTTATTCATTAATTTAAGATAAATTATAATATAATTTTTTAATTGAAATATAGTTTGTAGTATATATCAAATTTTTAATTTATTTATATATGTAATAATTATTGCTAATTTTATCTTATATTTATTAGTTTAAAAATATTTATAATATAATTTTTTGTTGGAATATGTAATTCCTATTTGTCTTCGGTTGTGACTTTCTATGTATGGAGCCTGTTATTATTTTATAAGAGTTAGATAAATCTAGGTTTCTTGTTTGGTGTGTGGTTATCTTGCATGCTCGGTTTTTATCTTGGTATCAGAACTCATTTGGGCCTGGCCTTGGCCCCTTTCGGGTGAGCCGAGGGAAATAAAGAGTTTGTTTGTCCATTAAATTATTTTTTAATTGTCCATCGGATTATTAAATTCAGTTTGGATTTGTTAGTGTGGACCATCATTACGCTGTGAGGAATGACATATTAGTGGGTGATTTTATCTAATGCTTCCATTTACTCGTTTTTGGAGTTGTTTGGAGCAGAGAGCGATGTTGCTCTAGAGCCCATGGTCGCCATGGATGCTGTGTGGATCGTTGTGGAGCAATTACTAGATCGGGGTGATTCCGTCCAAGTGTTTTAAAATTGAGCATGGAGAATCTACAGATTGGGTTGTCATCCGATTTGATTGTTGGTCCGGTGCATGCATAGGGAATACAGATATCTGTAGCAGAGAATTGAGATTTCCTGGGTTGTTCTTACGAGATTGAATTGGTTTGAAGATTTTAGGCAGGCATCATGAGATCGTTTCGTTGGGCAGCGTTCTCATATTCTTGTGTCTTATTTGAGGCTTGGTGGTGGAAGAAGGTTGTATGATTCACTGAAGGCTGAACGCTTTTCTGTGTCGAGTTCCAATGATTTAGGTCCTTGTGCTTGCTCCTCACCTTGTTGAAATTCCTCCTCATGTAGATCAGATCTCAGAGGCGAATTAGATCAGATTGATGGTTGGTAAGATAGGTGTGACATTTGTGTTCAAGATGAAGGAATTATTTGATGTACGAGTAGAGGATCATTTTGAATTAAGTAAATGGCACGAGCATGTGGGAATGCATGGATTTCTTTTCAGCGGTCATCTTCGGAATTGCGGGTTTGGACACTTTTGCGAAGGGGTGTGCTACTCATGAGTGAAGATTCTTCTGTGACTTCATGCTTGGATAAGAACTGATGGGGTCTGCCTATGGAGGTTGCCATGGTGTTGATTAATTTACATTTTTGAATCTTTAAAATATGTGTTTAGCATTCTTAAAGAAATCCTGTGGTTGGGTTTCTGTGAACACTGAAACAATTTGATGAGGGGAGGCATTGAATCAAATTTTCGTGGATCATTTTATTTATGGATCACTTGCTAATCTATGTAGCTCAGTTTTTATCTAAAAATTCCATAGGGCTGGTAAACAGATTCGCATTTCTTGATTTTTCGGGCTCTCTATACGTGTCATCGCTTTTGGAATGCCCTTACAACACATCTGCAAGGGATGATCACAAAACAGGATCCTCTGAAAGTGAATCGAAAGTTTCTGCAAATCCTCAGGATATAACTTGCTTCTCAATACTGGTGGAGGGATGTCATCCTCACCAATCTCAATGTGGCAGCAGCTCCAATTATCTTGATTCTTCGGACCAACTATCAGAAATGCATTTTTCATATATGCACAAACTCATGCTTGATGATCCAAGGATTTATATGAATATGATGTCTTTAGCTTCAATTTTCTCAGTATCCAATATGAGACGTGATTAGATCAGTGCAATACTACACCAGCAACTGCCAGTGTTTGCAGGTTGGATCGATCTACGAGATCTGCTGTAACAATAGATAAATTCTACATCAAGTAGCTCAGGAATCGGTGGAGGCTTTGAATTTCCATAATGGCTTTCATAATTGATGGCATTTATATTTGTTTTCTTGATAGAAATTGGAAAGAGAAAACTAGTGTTTGTTGTTTCTATTCTTCTTTCTTTCATCTGTAGAAAATAACGAAGCTCCTCACGCCTCCGGTCAAAACTTGGGAATTGAGATCAGTCATTGCACGGTGTGGGTATTGGTGATGCTTCGTTTCCAGACAATGAAAAATCCTTGCAGCTTTTGAATTTGATGTGGCACCTATTTCTGATTCAGCTTATTTAATTGGATTTGAGACTAATGCCCACAAATTTGTTAAACTTGCATGCGTTTTTGGAATCCAAAGGGTCAAAGAAAAATAAATGTGTGGATTCCAGAGTTGTCCCATGCCGCTTCAACCATTCAACCACTTATTTGCATTTGTTTTTCTGCGTTGTCTCATGCCAGGGACAAGCCATGCATGATTATAAATTTGGGTAATTTTGTATAATTGTAGCAATGAGAGTGTTGTGAAGGCTGATTGAGGCCAATTGTGAAGGCCAAATTGCTGCTCAGAGGTCGTGATATGACCGACACTTTTAATATTGTTTGTGGGGAAAAGCGAAATTGTTGTGAGCATGTAGTCGGATACAGTACAGGGTGTTGTTGTATATTTCGTTGTTGTATGGCGAGAGGGTGGACAAGGCCATTGAGAAGGGTCGAGTCCTCAAATTTTGGTTTCAATATGCTGTCAGCGCAGATGTTAGAGTGTTGGATTCACAAATATTTCCAGGAAATGAGTCAATGGTGCTCAAACCTTGTGGTGAATTTGATGGCAATACTGACATGTCGAAGAAGGGAGTGTTTACTCTGTGGTGCTAGTGAGCATAGATTTTGACCTTGTTTGAATGATTGTGCAGTTAAGATAATGTAGTCGTGGTTGGTGCTCTTGCCTTAATGCACAATAATCACAATAATATTTAGATTTTAGAAAGTGTTTTTATTTTTATTTCATATTGTTTTGAAAGGAATATGCCTTAGAAGTTTGTATATATATTAAGATTCATGAAATCAATATGAAGTCATTTTTTTAGAATTCACAACTCTAACTAATGACAGGTAAAGCATGGAGATTCAAGACCAGAATATCCAAAACTCAAAAGTACAAATCCTATGACAGAAATATTTAAGCGAGAAAGCACTGGTGTGTTCTAGCATATGAATGGTATTGTGAGCTGCAAAGGATGATGGACAATCAAGTTTGTGTGAGTTTTTTGTGAGTTTATTGGAATATACTCTTGATGAAGAGTCACACAATTGAATAATAAGCAAGTCTAGGATGGTTTTGTAGTGGTCATTTTATGTACCTGATAACTCCAAGAAATTGGACTTATGTTATAAGCCTTGTAAGGCATGTCTATCCCCGTAAAAGTTTGTGGTAATCTCAAAACCACTTTGTAATTACAGGTTCATGGTCAGCCAGAAACCATTTTACAGTGTTGGTTTGTGGTCAAATGGAAACCACATGAAATAGTGAAGTGGAATGAAACCAGGTCTGTGCCAACGTTCGTGCATTGATGAAGAGATCCGATGAAAGGTCGTCGATGAAGAAATCTGGTGAAAGTTCACCAATGAAGAGATCCGGTGAAAGGTCACCGATGAATAAATCTGGTGAAATTTCACTGATGAAGAGATTCGGTGAAAGGTCATCGATGAAGAGATCCGGTGAAAGGTCGGCAATGAAGAAATTCGATGAAAGGTCGTCGATGAAGAGATGCGGTGAAAGGTTTCCGATGAAGAGATCCAATAAAATTTTGTCGAAGAGATCTAAGACAGATCTACTGTGGGTGAGATTTCATCGATGAAGGAAGAGCATGGTTACGGGTCATCCAATAAAGCCCACGTTGGAGGGGGATCTGTAGATACAGGTACATGTATGCAATGATAATGGTTGACAAAACCATGTATGTGAAGGACATCCTACGAGACTAACAGTTGCAACGGTTGGTACCCATGCATTTTGGTGGATGGTTGCTCCTTTATATCGATTTCTACATATCCTTTTGTTATTTTTGACCACAACTAGATTTTTCAAAGTGATATCGAGACAAGTAGTCATTAAGGGGGTGTGTTGGAATATGTAATTCCTACTTGTCTTCGGTTGTGACTTTCTATGTATGGAGTCTATTCCTATTCCATAGGAGTTAGCTAAATCTAGGTTCCTTGTTTGGTGTGTGGTTGAGATATTCTCTCAACCAACTTATTGTGCGTCCAGGATACCTTATAAATTTTGAATTTAAATATTTTTTACAAATTTTTAATTTAAATGTTTTTACATATTTTGAATTTTAATAATTTTTTTTCTTCAACCTCGTTTAATAGGCATATATAAAATTAGTTTCATATAAAATTCAATTTTGAAAGGCTTATATAATATTAAATTGGTATAAAATTTAATTATATCTCATTTACTTCATCTTCATGTTAAGTCTTGATATTCAAAAGCTCGAACTACTAGACATAATATTCATTGGCCCAACCTTTCAAAAATTTTATATAAAACTAGTAATTTCTCCAAAAGGTGCAAAGAGAGGTCGATCGATTTGTTAAATTGGAAAATTTGTATTTAGATTTCCATAATCCAGTAAATAATTATTATTATATTAAATTTATATTTTCTAGTGTATTATATATATACATAATATTTCCAAAATTCAATTAGACATGTATGTCGTATGTTTTCATTTACTGAATTTTAGTATCTGAGGGTTTGATCTATCTAAGCGTTATGGCCATGAAAATAGTTTGTACTACCAACCACATTTGTCAACTAATATGGGACTGAAGTACCTTAAACAAGCCCTGTAACAAATTGTGGGCATTTAGGAGTGGGTGTATTTTCTATATGTAATGTCTTTATTTGTATTATGCTTTGGATCATAGTCACAAATTTTGAATTTAATTTAACTTTTGAATAATATATTTTGTTATGAATTTCCAAAATTCAAAACCCTGACCTAATTACAATTGACAATTACATGAAAGCCCATAAGAATAAATATATTCTCATCCTGTTGGAAAATAAGGTAAAGGAAAATAACACAAGAGGTAAATCATAAAATATAATAAATAACAACATTAAGAGTAAAATATGTATCACTAGATTAAACACCTGCATAAATTTTCCTACAATATATTATATCATTCTATGAGTTACCGATTTATACAAGAAAAACAAAGCATGGAAAATAGAGTATAACAACTGCAACAATTGGATGTTGCACTACCCATGGTGTGAGACAAAAAGAACACTAAACCACATGTATGAAGTCCTTCCTTCTCATCATCAAAATATTTGTCTCCCTCTTCACTTGCAGTTTCATCCTACTGATACTAGGAATTCTTGGGTTGGATTGTGGTTTAACGTAAAGTTGGAATTCTTGTTCCAAGTGATGACCCATGGTAAAGCAGATGACTAGATATTTTTGTGCTATGGGTAGTGTTAATGCAACACCACTAGTTCTATGCTAACGTAGAGAAGTTGTGATTAATGGTCGTAGATGTTAATGAGATTTATGTGGATGAAGCCACATGTAACTCTTCAGTGACTACAAAATATATACCTTAACACCACTGGTTCTATGATAATGTAGAGAAGTTGTGATTATTGGTCAAAGATATTAATGAGATCTATGTGGATGAAGCCAGGTGTCACTCTTCAGTGACTACAAAATATATACCACTTACTTGCAAAATCATAGCCAAGGGTTTTATGGTTGTAAAACTCCTATAGTATAGAGTTTGGTACCCTCTTCAATCAAAAAAGGTTCAACTCACTTACAAATTAATTTAATATAAATTTTGAATATTGGTTAGACATGTGTAAAAGAAAGGATATAAACCATATCATTGTAACTGCTTCCAAATCTAATGATAACTCACTTTGTAAAAATCAAATACATTTAATTAAAAAATTTAAATTTAAAATAAATATATATTCATAAAATAATTGATTATAAATTTTTAATATATATATATATATATATATATATATATATATATATATATATATATATATATATATATATATATATATATATGAATAACAATCAATTAACAAATTTACAAATGTTAAAATTTGATTAATAATCTCTCTCTCTCTCTCTCTCTCTCTCTATCTCTCTCTCTCTATATATATATATATATATATATATATATATATATATATGAAATGAAGAAAGTAATTTCTTAGAATCCTTGTTCTAAAAATAGGGATATAAACAATAGCATTGCAATGCCTTCCAAAACTAAGTATTTCACCTACTTTGTAAAAATCAAATATGTTTATAATGATTTCATGTAGCATTGATGTTATAGTTTGGAATTCTTGATTAAAAGTATGAATAAAAAAATTAAATAATGTTTCTAAAATATAAATAAAATTTGAAAATACAAAGAATTATATTCACTTTTTGTATATAAATATTCATGGGTTTTTGGAGTGCATTATATTAGCTATTATTTTTGGGATTCAACTCGCTTTAGTGAGTGCATTATATTAGCTATGATCATTTCCAAATGCAATGAGTGCTAAGTGGACTATTACAAATGAAACAGACTTTTGTATGTGACTTTCCAACAAATTTTAATTTTGTGGACGTCTTTCTTTCTCTAAATCTTATTTTTGAAATTATTTTATACTTTCAATTCCAAATTTTCTTTGATATTATTAACTCGTATTAATTAATTTTCATCTCACTATTTATATATTTCAATTTTTCTTTAAATAAAATCTACTTCTAATTCTATTATATATGAGAATTTTGATCATCAATAATGTTTTTTTTTCTCTTAAATATTATACTCTATTATACTCTCAAAACTGTTCATGCCTATTTAATTTGGTTCCATGTACTTTTAAATATATTCAAATTTTTATCTTGCAATTACAATTTTAATAAATGTTTTATAACAATTTGAATAATCCCAAATTATACTCTTCAAACTTTTCATACTTATTTAATTTTATTCCATATATTTTTAAATATACCCAATTTTTTACCTTACAATTACAATTTTAATAAATGTTTTATAAAAATTCGAATAATCCCAAATAGATAAATTCTTAATCTTAACATAATTAACCTTAATCATACCTCAATGCCTATGAAAAAATAAACCTTTGTGTACACAGGAGTTTCATTGAATGTTGATAATGTTAATATGTACAGATAATACATTCCAAATGAAGTAGGGAGGACCATATAAATAAATCCGCAAACAAGGGATGGATGGTCTATTCCACCAACTTGTATATTTATGGTCATTTGACGTCAAATAGAGGGAATCTGTTCATGTCAAAATAATGGAAAACAATTGACATCAAATTTTTCCAAATTGTATATTCATGGTCAGTTTACGTCAAATAGCGAGAATCACTTGACATCAAAATAACAGAAATAAATTGATGTCAAAGAGAAACACGACAAGCGCCCCTGAAAAATAAATGGATCACCACCCTCACCCTCTTTAACAATCGTCAACCCTTTGGTCTAGATTAAATAAATAGTGAAAGAATCCAACCAACATGACCTCCTTTGACTTGTTTCCATTCATTGCAATTAATCTGGGACGACGGATGCCAACTGTTGGTGTGCGGAAAATCTCTGCCTGCCTGTACAGTTCACATTTATTGACGGTCAAGAAACCAATTTCGACAAATTCCAAGCTCCTAGGTGACAACCGTGGAGCCATGACCTACTCAGTCTAGAGGTGTTTGTAAATCGGCGAGGTTGTTTGTAAATATGCCCTGGAACTTCAAAATAAACATGGACGAGTATGGTGCAAAAATGTCAAGCACATGTGTCACTTTAAGAGAAGAAATAAAGGTAGACGAAAATATTAAGTGGACTGATTCAAAAGAAACATCTATCAGCCTAATTATATTCACTGCAATGACTTCACATTCCACCTAATTATTGACTCCAAAAAAATTAGCATTTGGTTGAAAATATACATAGGGTATAAACTATAAATTAGAAAAAATTAATTTCTCCACTCCTTCATGCGAAATTATCTCCTGCTGAAATCCCAATTCTAAAGGTTATTTCATATTTTTTTCTTTGAAAAAGAAATTAAAATGTTTGACTTCAATATTTTTTATCTTTTTTTCATTTGAGTGCTTTTTCTTTTTCACCAAATAATGAGACACACTATCATTTTTTTATGCTTTAACAATTTAAAAGAGCTCGATCGAGTCTATAGCTCAATCGACTCCATTTTCAAATATCCTATCGAAATTGTCGAGCTGCCAAATTGAACAACTATATAACCACACATGTTACATAGGAGCTCGATCGAGCCAAATTTAATCCCTAAAATATTGTTGGATCAAGCCGTTAAAATATGCTTGATCGAGTTGCTTTTTTATGAATTACATCCCATGTGGTTGCAAAAAGGTGTAAACCATATCGATGAGTTCACCTTAAGTTAAAGGTTGACATAAAGATATCCTTAATGCTATTATATATTTCGACACTTTTAAATAAAGTTAAGAGATTCATTTTAAATGTAACGTGATATTAAGCTAATAAAAAAATAAAAAGAATCATTGAATTGAATTTAATATCACACTATTATTAAATGCACATTTTAACTTTTAAAATCATCAAATTTAATAAGTGATAAATTCATTAATTGTAATATTATCAATGTAGATCCATCTTAACGAGAGATCTAGTAAGAGTTAAGAGGGATAAATATCTTGTGGTACAAATCTTTTTTATAGTGCAAAACTTTAAAAATTCACATCTTCAATATTGTATCCCTCTATGGCCTTGATAGATGATGATTAATTTGAATCTCTCTCTCTCTCTCTCTCTCTCTCTCTATATATATATATATATATCATTTTTGAATTAATAAATGGATTCATCCTTTACAAATCCCTTGAATACATGGAATAAAATAGCTTAAACATGCAATTACAACAAATGTTTTCTTAATTCAAAATTATCCCCTAATAAAAGAGTCAAAATGTAGAATAATGATACTTGAAATGCTAGAACAATAAGAATTTAATTTCTCAAATACATTATACAATATACAGACATTATTATTATTATATTAAATCATATATAATATGTAAATTGTTGACATTGAAATAATTTAGTTAAAATGAAAATTGAGATATTTTAGTTATGATACACATTATTTTTTTTAATTACTATTAATATTTTTTAAATGTCCCATATTAATTTTATATTAAGAATTGAAATAATTGCACATTTCCATATTATTACTATTATAAGGAAGGAAATAAATATTTTTACTTTCAATTATTTTTTCTCTTAGCACATTGAAATATTTTCTTGTGGTTCATTGTTTTTTCAAAAGTTGACATTAAAATAAATTAGTTAACATGGATATTAAAATACTTTAGTTCCGTATCCAATTCAAATTTAAAAATATAAATAATATAAAATTTATTTGTTTTAATTACTTCAAAATAATTTTAAAATTTGATATATAATTATTTTATTTTATATGAACATGCAAATAATTTTTTATATGAATGAGAGTGAGAGTGAAATATTATCACCGTAGCTCTTTTGTATTGGGTTGTAATGTCAACAACTACATTTTATATTACTTTTAAGTATAACTAATCAAATATATATATTTGTTTTTTATTTTAATTATAGGAAATATTATTTTTAATTTAAACAATATTTTATTTTTATTTAAAAAAAAAATGTATAAACTCCACATTAAGCATGGACTGAATTATATGTTTCCGCCTATAAAATAAACCTCCAAACTCAATAAATTTAGAAGAAACATGTTCATAAAATGTTGAATTGAAATGTTAGAAAACATTATCATATTCTAATGTAATAAAAAGGGATATTGATTTTAATAATATATCACATTTTTTATATTTTAAACCAAAATTGTGCTTTACATGATTGTTATGAAACATTGTAATCTTCCATAGTAGAATATGTTATATTAAAGGTTTGACCCAAGGGTATCTTCCATGTTATTACTTATTTTGACACTTTTCAAAAACGTGTAGAGATTCACTTTAAATTTAATGTAATATTAAACCAATAACAAAAGTGAAAAAAATGATTGAATTATTTACCATCACATTGTCATCAAATGCATGTTTTAATTTTTTTAATTTTTAAATTCATCGAAATGTAATACCCAAATTGTATGTGTCATAAATTCATCGATTATAATATCAAAAAAACACAAGTATAGATATTCAAATGGTAGATAGCTAAATGACATTAGTGAGCAGATAACACATCCCATTCTAAAATACAACTTGATTGATGAAAAACGCACATCGGTGAACTAGACGACTATGTTGTTTTTAAACCACTCTCTTCTAATTTTCCTTCCATCCCCCTTCTCAAAAATATGATGAAATTTCCTCATAATTTTCTTCAACTGAGATTATATTGGAAGAATTTCATAAAAAAGGTGGCACAGGTATCCACTTTTAGTAGTGATTATATTTTATATGTCTTTCTTATAATGATAAAAAAAAGAGAGAGAGAGACTTTGAAGCATCTTTGTTGTCTATAGGGAAATATAATATTTAATAAAAAAATATAGTCATTGAAATACTATATAGAGGGTTTTTTGATATTTAAAAGAAATTGTTAATTTTGGTATTAATATAATAATTATTTTAATGTTGAGTTGATAGATCATAGTATTCTGATTAGGTTGGAAATTGAAATGATAGGAGGCTTATTTCTTAGTTTTTAGCATATGATATGGATCCCTCTCGCAGAGCAATAAGAAAAAACCTACTACTATCATTCACATAAGTTGAACACAAAGCATTATTTGATTTTTCTTATGAAGTAGTGTGGCTTAGAGTAATTCTCAAAAATATTGGAGAAGAGAAACACGTACCAACGATTATCAAATGCAATAATCAAAATTACATCAAATTGAAAAATAACCGAGCATATCATTCCATGTCAAAGCATATTGAAAAAAAACATCATTATGTGAAAGAAAATATACAAAGGAAATTAATCTGACATATTCTAATACAAATGAAAATGTGGCCAACATATTTACCAAGCATGTTGAAAAGTCAAAGTTTGAAATTTGTATAAAAGAGTTATGAGTTGTAGAATTTCCATTTCTCAATTAAGGGGAGTATTACGAATAATCGAGAAATGATCAGATTTAGGAGTGGTGAGACTTGGTATTGCCCCAAGAATGCTACAACTCCCAGAGGCTTCCCTACTTTACTTTATCAACCCGGGGTTCATACAAAATTGGAAGTGACAGTGCTTTATACACAGCAAATGCATTCTACTTCTAGGGTTTCTGGATGAAGTCTATCACACTTCTGCATTTAGGCCTAGGGCTACAAATGATTCAAATACATGGTGCTATCAGCAATCACAAAATGATGCTATAGTAAGAAATTACATCTAACTACTCTGCAATGAAACAAATATACACATTAAGCTATGATAAGAAATGAAAGAAAACTAGGCATCTTGCATGAAGTAAATTGCTGAATTGAAATTGCATAAAAGAAACTAACCTAGTCACACTTTGTTGGGCCAAATGTCTAAACACACTCTACTCACTCTATGATCTATCTATCATGATTTTAATCATGCAACTAATCATGACCTAACTATGCTTGTAAATGTGTTGTTTTGCAGCGAGGAGAAGAAAGCACAAAGGTGGCTTATGGAAGGTTTGAACACATGGGTGCAAGGCTAAAGGTGTATGGGTGGTTTTGGTAGGTCTACAGGATGTGGATGGTGATTATTAGGATTAATGAGGGGCCCACTGGTGCTATTTCAAGTTTTACTATAGGTTTCCTGTAGTGCTACAGGAAAGTCCTGAATTGCTACACGAAACAGTCTGAGGGAAATCTGAGGCCAAAAATAAGTGTGAAAAGTGTAGAGAAGGTGGACTGAAGGTGGATTTGGATGAGTGGAAGGTGTCCCATCCCTTGTCCAAGCTCATAACCTCTTGGGAGGCTTGTATTTCACCCCTATGGTTTTCTCATAGTGTAGGGATGAAAAATCTAAAAATAGGTTTGATGGCGATTTTGATGAACATAGGGTTGATGAAGGGTGAGAGATGAAGATGAAGGTGTTGGTGAAGTTATCCTTGCATGTGCTACCTGAACCTGCAATAAAACTACATGTTCATGCAATAAAGATGGAAAAATTCATGATAAATATAATGGAAAATGTGACTTGAATTTGGAAATACTTTAACCTACAAATAGAGATCTAACACAACATTATAAACATATCCATAGAACTACAGCAACCTAACTTATCCATTCCAAGAAATCATAAAATAAAAATAAATTTTGGCCTATGGGGAAGTTCTACCCTTCTCAAGCTCCAATGAAAGAGATGAGAAGGGGAGGCTTGACTCACGACTTTATGAATTTATAACCTCTTCTACCAACACGTAAGAAAGCTAAATTTACAGCAAAAGACAAATGGAAGAAAACTAAAAATAGTGAATGAAAACGCAAGCAAAATAGATAAATACTCATAAGAAAAAGTAGCTAAAATGACATGAAAGTAAAGAATGATTACATAAGAGATACTAAGGAACATGGATTGGGCCCTAACCCACAAGCCTAGCTCTCTGAAGCTAGTTCAATGAAGCACAAGTTGAATACTCATTTTATTGCAAAATATAGTCTCATTACATCAACATTAAAGTATCAAAAACTAATTACAATAGAAAAGAGCCTAACAGCTTTCTCCAAGTTTTGAATCCTAATGAACTCTTTCTCAACCCTATTTAGCCTAAAGGTTAGCTACCAATAGCTCCCTACAAAGTAGGTGATGAGTCCACTTGACTGAAAGTGAAGTGTAGCTTTGGTGCACTTGATCTTGAGTTTGCTTTGTTGCCTTTGATTTCGAGATGTTGGAGGGAATCTCGAGGATCCCTTGGTTGCCTTTGGGAGTTAAGGAGGGTGGAAAATCCCCCTAGAATCTCTCCTTTTTGTCCATTTTGAGTCTTAATGGAAAAATCTTCACAAAAAATGCAATATCTTCATGATTTTCCTATATTTAACTCATGTTAGGTACTCGAAGTATGATAAGCCTCAATCACCATCTACATTAGCATCATAAGACCATAATATAATTAAAATGCAAGAAAAAGGGACTTAATAAGGAAAAAAGGTGACCATTGACCCCTCAATTTTTTTTTTAATGATGGACCTCATCATCTCCCCCTACTAAATGGTTGCTCATCCTTTGAGAAACTAGTCCTCCTTATGCATTTATTTTAAGGCTTTGATGGACCCTTTGACTTCCCAAGGAAAAAGTGTGGCAATCCCTTCAAGAGGGTAAAAACCATCATTATTTTCTACTTCCTCCCATTCTCTATTCTGTTGATCTTGGTCCTTTCCATCACGCAACCTCAACAGCAAGGGTGGCATGAGCTTCAAGCCAAGCCACTGAATCCTTTTGGCATGCATGGACCTCTTGTATAATGGTGCTCTCTCCAAGGCACCCGTCAATATTTTTGGTGTGTGGTACTCCGTGTTTCTAAGGTTGTGAGGGAGGTTGTTCCATCTCCTTTGGCTAGCCATTGTGCGCTCATCTCCCAACAACCTTGAAACTTCATCAAAGTGAGACATTTTTTGAGCTTGTGTGTTGAGGTATTTTTCTGGAAGTGCAGGATCCTTTTTAATCTTTAGATGGTTATTGATGACTCCTCTAGGGCTAAATAGTTCTGCCCTAATGTGTAATGGTTCTCTATTTTCTCTTCTCATGACCCTCCTCATTTCTTTACTCTGGTCTCTTCATTAACCTTCCATGATGCCAAAGCCATTAATTTCATATCTCCCTTCCTAGGATTAGGGTCCCAAATGTAAAATTGTATCAACACAAAGCTATGCATGTAAAACTCTACCATTTTCTCCTTGTCTAACATACTTTCTTGGTAGCATAAATCAATGAAATATCTACAGTTTTGGAAAGGTAAACATCCATGGGAGGCTAATGTTTTGATTTGAAAGAGTAGCCATTGTTACTTGAGGTAAAATTCATATGAATATGAAGGATATCTATGTTGAATGGCCTCTATGCACAAATCTGCCATGGTGGCCTCTTGTTTATCCTTTTGTTGAATCTACTCCTGTAGTGCTACATTCTCTGCTTGTGCCTTCCGAAGCTTCTCCTTCAGAACTAACTCTCTGGGCCTAACATCGAATAAATCCTTCCCTGAATCAGCTAATTTTCCTTCCATGACCCCTATGCCATGTGCACCTTATATGTGGCAAGCTTCATCCAATCATGAGTGCGTACCCTCTCCTCTTCCAACTGATAAAATAAATGCATTGTGAGCTTTTGAGGAATTAATCTACCCCCGTCAATATATGTGATGTAGGAGTTTAGATTGGGTTGAGGGCTAGGGTTTGACACTACTGCTACATATTTGAGGACTATTTTTGGTAAGGTGGCCTCTTCCTTATCATCTTTTCCTCCGTACTTTTCTTCTTGTTTTTCCTCTTTTGCCTTGTCCTCGACTTCTTTGACCTCTTTTCCCTCTCTGGTCATCTTTACCTTGTCAACCAAGGCCTTTTCCTCCAAATCTGTGCTTGCTAGAGTTTCCTGTAGAAAAAAACAGAGTTTCTTGTAGAAAAATCTGTTTTGCTTGTTAAAGACCCTCTTTCCCTTGTTTTTCACTCTTTTCAGTCGTTGGAAGGACGGTGGTGGTTGCATGAGGTCTATGGGATGCCAATCTGGTTGAATGTCTTCTGATATATGTTACAGGAGTCCTTATAGGTAAAGTGACCTCTTGCACCCTTCCTTCCTCTAATATGATTTATTCCTCCTTCTTTGGTGATTCTTCAATGGAAATAGGGCTCTTTAGTGGGATTCTGTGGTTTTCCCTACCTCACCCTTTGACTCTTCCTAGATCTGAAGTACATAGGTGTCTGCCTCTTTATTTTTGTTTTGATAGGTGTGCTAAAAGTAGTTAGGGTAGCATCTACTTCTTGATATGTGATGTCTGGTGACATGCTGGTGTCTTGAGTGGAGGATTCACTACCTAGGATAGGGTCCAAATCTTCCTTTCCTTGGTCTCTTCTTCCTCCTTTCCCTCAACATTTTCTTTCTCTATCTATGTTGTCTATATGTTTTCTACCTCAATTTCCATATCTTATTTTTCTTCCTTGTTTTATGCCTCCTCTTCCTCTTCTTCTACCTCCTCTTCTACCTCCTCTTCAACTTCTTCTTCTTCTTCTTCTTCTACCTCCCTCTCTCTAAGGCTAGAAGCAGAGGTTTTCCCTGTTTGGGTAGCTATAAAAGGCTTCCCTATCGACGTATATGAAAGAAGACTAGGATACAAGTAGGCTCAACCTTATCAAAGCATCATTCAAAATTAGTTTTATGAGGTCGTGATGGGAGAAGTCTTAATACTCGCTTTTCCTCGCCTTATGGCTCATATCAATTATGGAATTCAAGAGGAAGTGAGGGATGCTTAATATTTGTTCAAGTGGGAATTATCCCTGCAACCTAGGTTCATTTAACAATCTGAAATGATACCCATAGACCACACTAATTCAACCTTGACAAGAAGTAAACTTCATGATATGGAAGGCTACTTCATCCCAGGGGTATGGAAGGCTTTCTCTCCTCACTCCATTTTTGTATTCAATGTACTCCTCTCCTAGTAGAAATAAATTCTTCTCTGTTGCAGTGTTAGGCATTTTTTCCTTAACCCATTTGACTCCTAAGGGAAAAGTGTTAACACTTCTTATGATATCAGGAGATAGTGTGATGGCTAGGCCTCTAACCATAGTGATGGATCTCTCTCTTCTGAATGTGACTACAGATTCACTACAAATTCCTTAGCTATCTCTTCATCAAAACCTTTCAATAGCTCAAAGAACCCGAGCCATTGGTGATTTCTGAATATTTCCATGACTTTAGGGTGTTGCATAATTCTCTTAATGTTAGAAGGCTCTCTTTTGTTAAATCCCCTTCCCATTTTAATGGCTATGATATGAAGCTAGGGAGAGGTTTGAGAGTTATGTCTTGGAGATGTATGTCTTGAAACAAAATGCAAGAAAATTTCTTTTTCCCTTTAACTCTCAAATTTACTTTGCTGAGTGTGAATTGTATGGAGAAATTTCAGTGATGGAGGATGGAACCCACTTACCTTTGTCCTTTGTTGTTTTGGTTTGAGATATGGAGGTTTTGGGAAGGAAATTCACCCATGGGTCACCCTGTGTTGCCTTTTAAACCCTTTCTGATCTACTTCTAAAGTTGCCCTAGCAAAACTATGTATCTTGTATCACGATGGTACATGCAACCTCAAACCTTGATGCTGCTCTTCTAATGGATCTGACTACTCTCCTACCCTTTCTGCTCTTCAAAATTCTCAATGCAATGGTGAAAATGAGACAAATATTACTTTTATTGGATATTTAACTAAATTTGGAGCATTGTGGTGACTCCTACTTAGCACGAGTTTTCCTCTTTGAGACTGTTGGCCCCACTTCAGTTAATCATTATTGAGCCTCGTGATCACTCTCTTCATACCCATACACTCTCTCTTGACTTAATTTGACTTTCCCAGGTGGCATGCACTTTCACTTTTCATCTAGTTTCACTTTACTAAGGTAGCTAAGTTAACTCGCCACCTTTTTTCCTTTTAAATTTGTAAAACTCGACATTCAACCATTTTGGTGATTATGGATGCATATCGAGAGGTGAGGGGCCATACCTAAGCTTACTTGGTGTTGGTGAGGTCCTGAAGGAGCTAGTGCAAGGAGCTGGAGCTGGTGGTGGCAACCTTCATCTTTTCTTTATTGTATATTCATTTCTTATTTGTTTTCTGACTGAGCAACTTTTTCTGAGTGAGCTGCTTGTCTTTTCTAAGTGAGCTTCTTAATCTTTTCTTGTTTTTTTTTCTTTTGCAAGTGCTTCATGGAGGTCTTCAAGTTTCATGGTTGGTGTTATTATCCTTTTGGAGTCTGTTTTTGGTCTTCTGGAGTCATCCTCATCATCTTTCCTTCATATTTTGGCCTTGTTGTGCCACACACAGATTTTCTACAGGAAACTTTATGATACTTGTAGAAGTTTGTTTCTTGCCTCTTCTTGCTTTAGTTTGCTCAGAAATGGAGGGATATGGTTCATGGATGCCATGGAGGAAGTCATGGAATGAATGGAGTGGAGGATAGGCAAGTGAAATGGGTCCCATGCCAAGTTTCCAATGATTTAGCTACCAATGGTGCAACATAGCGTTTAGATAGGGAATCCTTGTGTATGGAGTGAAATAAGGATTTGGGAATGGTAGTTACAGGAAAAAAAAGAATCATCATGCTCTTATTGAAGTTCCAAAATCCCTGAGATGGATTTTTCCTTCATGAATGAGTTTCATGTAGCATTTACAAGAGTTTCCTATAGTGCTACAGGAACTGTGTAGCTGCCTAATTTGTATGTAGCAATTACAGTTTAAGAAAAAAAAGGAAATTTTTGCCTATCTGATGGGTGAAATGGATGAAGGGATGTATGATGGAGTGGATTATGGAGTGTGCAAGTAGAGTTGAAGAGAAAATGAAGAGAAAATTCTCCTCTTGATACCAAAAACCATCTTTAATCAATAACCTGAAAAACAGAAAAACAAATAAGTGTATAGGTGTTTTCCTTCTTTTTCCTTTTATTTGTTTTCTCTCTTTTTATTTTGAAGGCAAGTGGGTTGCCTCCACAGAGGTTTTCAACCCACGGGACTACCTTGTGCACCTCAGAGAGGTTTTCACCCAAGGATATTTTATTCTATGTTTTTTTCTTTTTTCTTTTTTTTTTCTTGCTCCAAGACTTCCTCATGGAGGTTTTCAACCCTAGAGATGGCCTAGGGCACCTCAGACAAGTTTTCACCCATGCCGCTTTATTTATTATTTTTATCTTTTTTTCTCTAGGAGGTGTTGGAAAATATGGAGTTTCCCATGACATACACCTCCCTATTTATGGAATTTATAAATTCTGCCCTAAATAGGGGCTTCTTGTAAACCTTAAGCATGTAATCATTGACAAGTAGGGAAATTCCTTCCGCGTCTACGGTTTTGATCAGAACTGTGCCATTATCATAGCATTTGTCCACTTTGTAGGGTCCCAGCCACCTTGTCATCAGTTTTCCTTTGAAATCATTAAACCTTGAGTCATGCAATAGCACCCAATCTCCTTCTTGAAAGGTCTTTTCCTTAATGTACTTGTCATGCCAGACCTTCCTTTGCAGCCAAATCACTTCTATGTGTGTTAGGTCCCTATATTCCTATTATAGTCTCTTATTGTTGTTAGTGTAACCCCCTTATTGTTATTATTGTACCCTTGTAACCCCCATATTGTTATTATTGTGCCCTTAAATTATTATTGTTACGTCGGCTAGGATTACATTGTGGCCCCATGGACTCCTATATATAGAAAGGAGGTTTTGTCATGTTTATCATCGAGGAGTATAAATTTCATGTAGCGTATTGAGTTTCCCTATAAAGTGGCTTATTTCTAAGGCATTGATATCTCTTTTCTTCTCTTTTTGGAGCTGGTTTCACAACATTTGGTATCAGAGCTTTGAGATTCTAGGGTTTCGCTGCTCCAAACAGGTCATCGTGGAATTTTCACTATAACGTTTTTTATATGAAGGTTCAGAATCTGAAATTCTTAGAGTGCGAAGCCAAAATCCTAGGTAACATTTTCGCAAAATTTCAGATCTTGGTTCGCAACATTTTCAGAGATATGATCTGTGCAAGTTAGGTCATTTTGAAAGCTCCTGAATTTAACCTAAATAGGTCATTGTGGTATTTTCGTAACACCATTTTTTATAAGAAGGTTCAAAAGCTAAAATTTATAGAGTTCAAAGCCGCAATCCTAAGGAACATTGTCGCAAAATTTCAGATATTGGTTAGCAATATTTTCGGAGATATGATCTGTGGAAGTTAGGGCTTTTTGAGGCTTTTGAATTTCATCTCAAAGAGGTGTTTGTGGGAAAATATTCATAGCTCTCTCTTTGAGCATCAGATTGGAATGCTGTAAAAAGTGGCTGCAATCAAATTGATTGTAGTTTTTTGTTTATCGATTTCAAATCCAAAGGAGGAAACAGTGACACATGGCAAGTCTTAGAATTTCACTCTATTGAACTAGTCCAAATTTGGGTCATTGTGGGAGATTGGACATAACTTTGCCTTGAAGAATCGAAATTAGATCAGACCTATGGAATTTGAAGTAAGCTTCATAGGGCTAGTACAGGGTTGAATTTTAGAAATTGAGGATTTTCAGTTATAGAGATAATTCAATTTCAATTTCGAGCTCCTCAAAAGAAAGTAAAAGGTGTGTATTTTTTTTTCTAAATTGCATAAGTCTTGTTTGAAGAATCATGTTGAATTGATTCCAAGGGCATATTGTATAATAGATATCAGTATTGGATTCTAAAATGGCCCCTAAAAGGAATTCAACACCCATTAAGCCTTTAGAAAGCTCTGTTGTGACTCATGAAGACGAAGAATGGAAACATGACATATCAAAATTACAAGAGCATGTGCCACAAATTTTTCTCTCGCAAAGAGAAACAAAAAATGACATGGAAGTTTTGAAGGAAGCTATGGAAACTAAGATGGATGGTTTGAAGAAAGGCATGGAATCTAAGATGGATGGTTTGAAGAATGGCATGGAATCTAATATGGATGACATGGAAGCTAAGATCGATGAGAAAATGGAAAAAATGAAGAATGATCTAAAAGAAGACATGGAAGGTTTGACAAAGTTGATACAAGAAATGTTTCATAATGGTGAAAATATAGTAGAGGAAACTCATGATGAGAAAAAAATAAATGTTAATCGTGATTTCATAAAATCTAATGTTGGCGGGAAGAACAACCATATTCCAAAAATGGATATGAGGAATTTTTATGGAAATGATCCTGTAACATGGATACTACAGATGGAGCAATATTTTGATCTCCATAATGTGCAAAACACACAAAAGGTACGCATTGCAACTTTATATTTAGAAGAAAATTCATTTGTATGGTATCGATGGCTTTGCTCCCATAAAAAAATTGTCACTTGGTCAATTTTTACGGAGGAAATGATAGAAAATTATGAGGATACAAATAGCAACACCTTCTTTAGCCAATTTATAAAACTCAAACAAAAGGGTTTAATATGGGAGCACATTGAGGACTTCCAAAAATTGAATATAAGGGTAACTGATATTCCAGAGGAACACAGGATTGATCTCTTCATAGGTACTTTAAAGGATAACATCCAACATGAAGTTCACGTTTTGGAACCCGATTCATTTGGAGAAGGCATTCAGGTTGGCAAGAAAAATTGAATGTAAAATTATGGCGACAAGGAAGCCTACCACTCACTTCTATAAAGAGGGAAGTGTTGCTACTCCTAGATTTCCACAACCTACAAAGTTGACACCACAAAAATTGGAAGAAAAAAGAGCAAAAGGGCTTTGCTACAGTTGTGATAGCAAATACACTAAAGGTCATAAGTGTGCTGAGAAGAAATTATTTTACATAGATTGTGAGGAGGAAGAAGAAAATGAACAAGAAGAGGATATACACCAGGAACCAACCCTAGAAGAGGAAGAAATGAGTCTGACCATATCGTGTAATGCATTGGCAGGAATTACCACTCCTAAAACTCTCAAGATAGAAGGACATATCAAGAAGAAAAAGGTAATAGTGTTGATTGATTCAGGTAGTACCCATAATTTCATTCATTGTAAGGTAGCCAAGGAATTGAATTGTTTCCTATACCCAGCACCAGAATGTCAAGTGATGGTTGCAAATGGAGGAACTATAAATTGCTCTGGAAAATGCCATAATATCAAGCTAACCATGGGGGAATATGTATTGAATAGTCCAATGCTTTCCATTCCTATGGGAAGTGCTGATGTTGTACTAGGAGTACAATGGTTACAATCTTTGGGGACGGTAGCTTTTAATTTTCAAGAACTTTTCTTGAATTTTTTTTCAGAAGGAAAGAAAGTCGAATTACGGGGTATTGCAGGGAAGCCAGGAAGGATAATAAGCTCTAATGTCATGACAAAGCTTCTAAAGAAAGAACAGCGAGGCGTAATTGCACAGTTATGCTCACTAGAAGTTCCAACATCAAAATCATCTATTTCTGCAGATCTCCAACAAGTCTTGGACAATCATTCCAAGGTGTTTGAAACTCCCAAAGGACTCCCACCTATTAGTGATCATGATCATGCTATTCATTTGATTCCAGGAAGTGTTCCTCCAAACATCAGGCCTTATAGATATCCTTACGTCCAAAAGAGCGAAGTTGAACGTATGATTGCAGAAATGTTAGAGGCGGGTATAATTCAACCTAGTCAAAGTTCTTTCTCTGCTCCTGTAGTATTGGTACACAAGAAGGATGGATCATGGCGAATGTGTCCGGATTATAGGGAGCTCAATAAGCTCACCATTAAAGATAAATTTCCCATTCGTGTGATTGATGAATTATTGGATGAATTACATGGAGCAATTTATTTTACCAAGTTGGATCTTCATTCAGGATATCATCAAATTAGAATGAAGACTGAAGATATTCCAAAAAAAGCATTTCAAACTCATGAGGGTCATTATGAATTTTTGGTCATGCATTTTTGCCTTACCAATGCACCTTCTACATTTCAAGGGTTGATGAATTCCATTTTCAAACCCTTCCTTAGAAAATTTGTGCTAGTATTTTTGATGATATACTAATCTACAGCAGGTCTTGGAAGGATCATGTTGAACATGTTGACAGGGTGCTCAAACTATTGCAGGAGAAACAATTATATGCAAAAAAATCCAAATGTTTCTTTGGAGTACAAGATGTGGAATATCTGGGTCATATTGTATCTCACGAGGGTGTTAAAGTAGACCCTAACAAAATTAAAGCCATTAAGGAATGGAAAGTCCCCACAACCATAAAGCAGTTGCGAGGATTTCTCGGGTTAACGGGGTATTATCACAAGTTTGTTAAGAATTATGGGAGAATAGCAGCACCTCTAACAACATTATTGAAGAAAGATGCATTTTCATGGACTCCTGAAGCAACT
This sequence comes from Pinus albicaulis, assembly GCA_034641835.2. NCBI lineage: Eukaryota > Viridiplantae > Streptophyta > Pinopsida > Pinales > Pinaceae > Pinus > Pinus albicaulis. The sequence goes on from CM076577.1 coordinate 1,468,960,918, forward strand.
AAGGCCTTTGAACATCTTAAAGAGGCAATGTGCCTACCACCAGTCTTAGCTACGCCAGACTTCACAAAAACCTTTATTGTGGAATGTGATGCCTCAGGAAATGGAATTGGTGTTGTTTTAATGCAAGAAGGAAGACCCATTGCTTTTTAAAGTCGTCAAATCAAAGGAAAGTATTTACAGAAACCTATTTATGAGAAGGAAATGTTAGCAATACTGCATGCACTAAAGAAATGGAGAAATTACCTAATGGGAAGACACTTCAAGGTAAAAACTGATCATGATAGTCTTAAACACTTTTTGGAACAAAGACTATCTTCAGAAGAGTAGCAAAAATGGGTCACAAAGATGTTGGGTTATGACTTTGAAATAATATACAAAAAGGGAAGCTAAATGTTGTTGCAGATGCACTCTCAAGAAAGAATGAAGAGGTGGAAGCATTGCTTTGTGCCATTTCTATTATCCAACCAGATTGGATAACCGAAGCAAGAGATTAATGGAAGAAGGACAAAGATGTATGGACACTCATTCAAAAGTTGCAGCAAGATCCTAGTACATCTGATACATTTAGTTGGAAAAATGATTCCTTATGGTACAAAGATCGCTTATATATTTGTAAAAATTCCCAACTAAAACAAAATATTCTTCTGGAATTGCACACTTCTCCTTTAGGAGGACACTCAGGATTTTTAAAAACTTACCACAGGGTGAAGAAAGATTTTTTTTGGGATGGCCTTAAATCTGATATTCAAAATTTTGTGGCTAAATGTTTGGTTTGCCAACAGAATAAAGTGGAAACAATTAAGACCCCGGGACTTCTACAACCTTTATCCATTCCAAGTCAACTTTGGGAGGATATTTCAATGGATTTTATCACAGGTTTACCTAAGTCCGAAGGAAAGAGTGTCATCATGGTGGTAGTTGATAGACTTACCAAGTATGCACACTTTTGTACATTATCTCATCCATTTAAAGCAAGTACAGTTGCTACTACATTTATGGACACAATTCAAAAGCTACATGGAAACCCAAGGGTTATTGTGAGCGACAAAGATCCCATTTTTACTGGAAATTTTTGGACGGAGTTATTTTCTTGTTTGGGTACTCAATTAGGTCATAGCTCATCTTATCATCCTCAATCTGATGGTCAAACTGAGATAGTAAATAAATGTTTGGAAGGATATCTTCGTTTTTTTGTATCTGATAAACAAACACAATGGGTCAAGTGGTTACCTCTCGCTGAATGGTAGTATAACACTTCCTTCCATACTGCAGCAAAAATGACCCCATTTATGGCACTTTATGGATATCATCCACCATCGATCACATCATCTTTAAGGGAAAATTTGAAGGTTCAAGCAGTGGAAGATCACATAGAGCATCAGCAAGAAGTTCTCCAACTCTTAAAGGATAACCTGAATTTGGCACAAAATCGAATGAAACAACAGGCAGATCAACATCGCAGCAAGAAAATTTTTGATGTAAGATATTTGGTATTTTTACTGCTACAACCATACAAAAAAATGCCCCTCAAGCAATATAAGAAGGATAATAAATTATTGCCAAAGTACTATGGTCCTTACAAGGTGTTGCAAAATATTGGTACTATGGCATAGAAATTGGAGCTTCCTGCTTCTTCGCGAGTACATCCAGTTTTCCATGTTTCATGCTTAAAGAAGGTTATAGGTGAAAATCTTCCAGTTCAAACAATATTGCTATAACTTGATGAGGAAGGAAAAATCATATTGGAACCTGAAGCGGTCATGGAAACAAGAACTCGACAGCTACGGAATCGATCAATTTCAGAGTATCTCATCAAGTGGAAGAACTTACCCACTGAAGATTCTACATGGGAGGATGAGAATTTTATACAAAAGCACCCAAAGCTACTCAAGCATTGAGGACAACACTTTTTTGAAGGAGAGGGGCATGTTAGGTCCCTATATTACTAGTATAGTCCCTTATTGTTGTTAGTGTAACCCCCTTATTGTTATTATTGTACCCCTGTAACCCCATATTGTTATTATTGTGCCCTTAAATTATTATTTTTAGGTCGGCTAGGATTACATTGTGGCCCCATGGACTCCTATATATAGAAAGGAGGTTTTTTAATTTGAATCATCCAAGAATTATTCATTCATGTAATGTACTGGAGGTTTCCCCCTCGAAGTGACTTATTTATAAGGTGTTGATATCTCTTTTCTTCGCCTTTTGGAGCTGGTTTCACAATAGTGTGAAGTAATTATTCCATCATGAACTCATCCAATCCATTTAATTGCAACAACCTCTCTTTTTGGGAATTTGATATATCTAGGTCTAACTCAGCTACCATCCTTAAGGTGTTGAATTCAAATTCAACTGAAAGTAGAGCTTTCTTGCCATAGACCAGGTCATAAGGAGTGAATCATGTTGTTGTTTTCCAAGTAGTGTTGTAGGCCTAAGTAGCTTCTACCAATCCATCTGCCCAATATTTTTTGTTTCTGCTCCCAAACTTGCTGAGGATATTCTCCAAGGCTTTGTTGGTAACTTCCACTTCGCCATTTACTTGAGGGTGGTAGGAAGTAGAAGTATTATGATTTATATTGTGCCTCCTCATAATATTCTCAAAGAGATGAGATGTGAATTGTGACCCCTGATCAGTGGTTACTTCTCAAGAGAATCCAAATTTGTAAAACACATTCTCCCTTAGAAATTCTACTACTTTCTCCTTGGTTGATACCTTCACAGCTTGTTTTAAGCCCACTTTTTCAGGTAGTCAGTCCAGACTATGATATAATTTTTCTATCTAGATGGTGGATCAATAGGTCCAATGAAGTCCATGCCACATTTTTCAAATGGATCAAGAGCCACTTGAGGGTGTAAAGGCATCTCATCCCTTTTTGTAAGTTTCCCCGTCCTTTGGCACTGGTCGCACTTACTAGTGTATCTTTTGGAATCCTGGTGAAGGGTAGGCCAATAGTATCCTGCCTGCAAAATTTTGAAGGCAATCCTTTTTGCAGCAAAGTGGCCTCCACAAGGGTTATCGTGACATGCAAAGAGGATATCAAAAAATTCTTCCTCCCTCACACATCTTCTAAGAATTTGTTTAGGGCCTCGCTTGAAGATATTTCCTCCAATCCATGTGAAAGGGGTGCTTTTTCTAATGATCTTGCTTTTCTCCTTGAATGAGAGATTAGGAGGGAAATTTTTAGTAACCAAGTAGTTAGCTATGTCTGCAAACCATGGTGAGAGTGCTAATATAGCGAAGATATGTTCATCTGGCAGCTGGTCATCCACCATTCCTTCTTCATCTATAGATAGAGCTAGCCTGGATAAAAAATCTGCAACAACATTCTCCTTTCCAGGTTTATCAACAATAGTTAGGTCAAACTGCTGTAATAGTAATAACCATCTAATTATCCTAGCATTAACATCTAGTTTGTTCATTAAATATTTGATGGTTGCATGGTCAATGTGTAAAAAGGTCTAATACCTAGTGACATAATGTCTAAATTTGTTTAAAGCATGGATAATGGCTAACATATCCTTATCTATGAAAGTATAATTGAGTTTAGCCTTAGACAAGCTCTTATTGATGAAATATATTGCATAAGGTAATTTGTATTCAAATTGTCCTAACACTTCCCCCACAGCTTTTTTGGATGCATCTGTGTGGATGTCGAAAGGAAGAGTCCAATTTGGGCCTCAGAGAATGGGGGCAGTAGTTAACTTTCTCTTAATGAGCTCAAAATATTCTTGACAATGACTGAACCAAGTAAAGTCAGAATATTTGGCCAATAAACAAAATAGTGGTGAAGCCATCTTACTGAAATATTTAATGAATCTTCTATCATAGCTAGATAACCCTAAGAAACTCCTCACATCTCTCTACTTTTAAGAAGCAATCACCCTTTTGATAATAGTGATTTTTCTTGGGTCCACCTATATTCCTACTTGGGATATTGAGTGTCCCAATAAAACTCCCGCTCTTTTAAGTAATTCACACTTTTCTGGGCTTAGGGAGAGATGCATCTCAATGCACCTTCTCAGAAATTTTACCAAATTGGAGAGATCATCCTCGAATTCATCCCCATAGGGTGTGAAATTATCCATGTGGATTTTAATTGAGTCATGGACTAGCTGAGAGAAAACTTACAAGGCATCTCTTTGGAAGGTAGTTGGGGCATTTCACAACCCAAAGGGTAGGACTTCGTAAGTGAAGGTACCCTAAGGGAAGGTGAAAGAAATCTTATCCTAGTTTTCAAGGCTGATTTAGATCTAGTTATACCCACTGAACCCATCTAAGAGGGAAAATAATTTCTTTCCTGCAAGTCCATCCAAGACTTGGTCTATAAAGGGCAAAGGGAAATTTTCTTTCCTTGTGTCTTTGTTAATTTCCCGATAATCAACAAAGATACACCATTTTCCATTCTTCTTTAGGACTAGGACAAGAGGAGATACCCACTCACTGTTTGATATAGGATAAATGAAACTTGCTTCTCATATTTTGTGCAGTTATTCCTTGACTATGTACTTTAGAGTTGGTTTCATCCTTATTTTCGGTTGTTGTACAGGCTTGCATCCCTCCTTAATGTAAATATGATGTTAGCATAATGAAGGACGCACCCCTTTCATGTCCTTGTAATCCCAAGAAAATGCATCTAGGTTTTATTTTAGAAGCTTTCATGGCTACTTTTCTTCTTTATTTGAGAGGTTTGAGTTGATTTTCAGATATCTAGATGGGTCAAATATACAACCTTGGTGTTTTCACAGGTTGAATCGACTGAGTGCAATTCCATCCAAGGTTGGATTTCAGATTCTTTGACTAGGTTTTCAGGCAGACTATTAGTGGGGGACTGTTTTTGAATGACATGATCAATGAGTTCATCTTCATCAAGTTGTCCCCCTCTAAGAACAACATCTATGGTAAAAATGGGGGTAGTGTTATATAGATCACCTTCTTCATCCTCCAACCATATAGGTAGATCATGATCAATGGAAGGCTGGGATGGAGGATATAATACCAGTTTTTTAGACAAGGGCCCATTTTTAATAGTCATCTTTCCGGCCGAATAGTTGATATAAGCATCGACAGTGGCTAACCAAGGTCTCCCCAATATGAGAGGATATCAATTGAACTTGGTTTTTGGCTGCAAAACTAGGAAATTTTTAGGATTATCCCAACAGTCAATTCAAACCATAACATCCTCAACAATTCCTTCCAGGGTTACTCTAGACCGATCTGCAAGTTGCAGAACTATTGTGGTTTTCCAAAAATTCCCTTAGAGGTTGAGTTTAAACATAGTTTCCTTGGTCATGACATTGATGGCAGCCCAAAGATTAATCCGAGTATTGGGGACTATGACACCATCTGTGTGCATATCTACAACTAGACTACCAGGGTCCAGGTACTTTGGAAAGATAACGCTTCCCAACATTAAGTTGGGTAGTTGTCCTACTACATTGATGGTTGGGGTATATTTATTATTTCTCCCAGGATTCTTGAAGATCTTTTCCTTGATGAGCCTATTGTAAATAGGGACATCCTTAATGGCCTGAATAAGCGATATCTCTAGACACAAATTTTTCAGTTCTCCCATAAGTTTAGTCTCCTCTAGGATGGTCTGACTGGAATGGATCAAGCGCTCAGGAAAAGGAGTTTTTTGGATCTGAGTGTTACTTTCTTCCTTTTCCTCCTCAACCTCTACAGGTAGAGATGGAGGGTGGTTTTATGGGAGCACTCTTCCCGTCCTAAGATTAATATCATGTATCTCCATAGCATAATCTAGATAGGATGTCTGTCCACTATAAACATGTTTTGCATGTCTCTTGTTTAGGTTCAGATTGGGTTGTGCAGGCATCTGAGGGAACTTGTTTGGAGCAACATGAGTAACCTAAGGTTGAGGTTGGGGTGGAGGCATTAGACCAGGTGGTTGATTCTGTTGAGGTCATCACCCTTGGGATGGATTGTTTCACTGAGGTTGTTAAGTAACATACTGTTGAAATGATTGGTTCACAGGCTAAGGATGATATAGAGGGTTGTAAGACCAAGTAGGAGGTGTAGGCCAGGATGGAGGAGTGGGGGTGTACCAAGGTTTCATGGGTGCATTCCTATTATTTTTATAATAAGAGTAAGGTGCACCTTTCATACCCTATTGATATGTACCAGGGCCTTGAGGCCTTCTCTAGTTGATGAAACATAGTTTCTTTGGTCCTACTTCCCCACCTTGATATACAACTTTGAGTCCAGGTAAGGAGGGACACTTGTCTGTGGCATGATTCCCCTCACAGACTAAGAAAACCTCTATGAAATTTAGTGGACATGGGAAAAATATAGCCATGGATCTTTTGATTCCTCTTGATTCCTTTTGACCTAAATTATGTCCATTTGCAAAGAAATTGTGTGCAACATGTCACTCTTGAAGTCCTCCAACATATTTCCAATCTCATGTTTGATGGAGGTGGAAGCGGAAGGGGTACTGGTTGTACTTTGGCCATCTCTGCCTTTCTTCCTAGCTACCCTAGAATGGTTCTTAAAGATATTTTTGATCGTTTCATAAGGAAGTTGCTAGATATATCCTCCTAATAACATATTGATGGTTTCTATCACCTCCTCCCTGATACCTCAGAGAAGTACTAGTTTAAGTGATCCTGGATCAAGAGTACAGTTGGCTCTCTTATATTTTAACTGAAACCTCTCTTCATAGTCTTCTAGGGGATTCATCAGGCCCTAGATTCATCCTGAATATCTCATTATCCTTAGTTTCCTTGGACCTATAGTAGTCCCTGTACTTATTGTTGAAGGCTTCTTGCATCTATTCCTAGGTAGTGATTTTATTCCCAAGTAGACCCATAATCATAGGTAGATGAGAATAGCTTCAACTTTTGATCATCTAAGCCATAGTCGTAGGTACTACATAAAACAAAAAATTCGAACATGAATGTGTTCGGATATTTCGAGGTAAGTCCATAAACGTGTGGAAGGGTTGATGGGCTAATTTTTTTCATTTCAGTCTCCCCATCTGCCTCTCTAATGGGAAAGGCTCCCTAGGCTTCAGTGTTAGCCATGGTTGAGATAGGCGAAGCAGGTTCCTTAGGTGAAAGAAGATCTTCTTCTTCTCCAATAGGTTCTTCAAAATTCTCAAAAGGCTCACCTATGTTTTTTTTACGTCAGAGCAACTGAAGATGAGTTAAGGGTGACTATGTGGTTATGTGGGGGTTTTAGGTAAAAAATTTCCTTGAGTTTCCCTACTCCTACGAGGCATTGAAATCAAATTTTCTGTATTTTTTTAAATATTTTTGAAAAAACATGTAAAAGGAAAGTAGAAAAGAATGCTAAAACAAAATCAAAGCATATAATAGATACCTCCCCGACAATGGCACCAAAAAGTGATGAGCCCTAGTATTGCACCAAGAATGCTGCAACTCCCATAGGTTGCCCTAATTTATTTTATCAACTCGGGGTTCGTAAAAACTTGGAGGTGATAGTGCTATATACACAATAGATGCATTCTACTCCTGCCATCCTCTTCTAAGCTTTACGAAAGGGTGTTACTTCTAGGGTTTCTGGATGAAGTCCGTCACACTTCTGAATTAAGGCCTAGAGCTAGAAATGACTCAAATCTATGGCACTATTAGCAAGTATATAACTACACTACAAAAAGAAACTACATCTAAATACTATGCAATGAAACAAATATACACATTAACCTATGATAAGAAATGAAAGAAAATTAGGCATCTTGCATGAAGTAAATCGTTGAAATGAAATTGCATAAAGGAAACTAACCTAATCACACTTTTCTAGGCCAAATGGCTAAACAAACTCTATCTATCATGCTTTTAATCATGCAACTAATCATGAAATAACTATGCTTCTAAATGTGTTGTTTTGCAACTAGGAGAAGAAAGTGATAAGGTGGCTTATGGAAGGCTTGAACACATGGGTGCAAGGTTGAAGGTGTATGGGTGGTTTTGGCAGGTCTAGATGATGTGGATGGTGGTTTTTGGGCTTAAGGAGGGACCCACTAGTGCTGCTTCGAGTGCTACTGCAGGAAAGTCTTGAATTGCTACGAGAAACATTCTGAGGGAAATATAAGGCCAAAAATAGGTGTGAAAAGGGCAGGGAAGGTGTGGTCAAGGTGAATTTGGATGAATGGAAGTTGGCCCACCCCTTGGCCTAGCTCATAACCTCTAGGGAGGTGTTGAACCTCATAATTACCTTCTCTTTGAAAGTTTTTCTCACCTCTTTCCCTCTCTTTCTCATAAGATCGAAAACCCCAATCAATTATAAATGCTAGGTTTTGTCTTAAGGATGCATTAAAATTATTTCCATATTATATTTTCATGTTATTTCTATTTGGATAGATTTTTTCCAATTTAGCTACATAACGTAGCCTATTCTGCAGCTAACTGTGGATTCCGTAGCTACTCTCATGGTCTGGAAGGTTCAATGTGTCAAAGGAAGAATTGGGCCACATGGGAATTTCTAGAATCACCTCCACATGGATTCTATCGTATCCACTCGGTCCCGATCCACGAAAAATTAGGCCTAAGGTCATGGTCAAAATTGTGGTCAAAGTACGTTATCCGAAAGCAGCAGGACTCTTGATTTTCTATATCATAGCAAATCAAGAGCCTAACAGTCCTATTGCAAGTCTAATTCGAATTAGCCACCTGTACCAAGTTTATCTCACAAACCGTTATGTTATTTTCCTTTAAATATCGTTTGTAAAAGACCGAGAAGACAGTTCAGAAATTAAGTGTTAATTTTAAGCTTTTTGTTGATACTTTGTACTCAAACTTCATTTTATCATAATACAAAGTTTGTGTTTCCAATTATTATTTAAGTGCATCCTTAACTAGCTAGCAGTTCAGTCGAGTCAGTTGCAGAGGGCCCCTGCACTGAAGGAGGTTTTTCATTTGTTGTTTTAGTTTAATTTCCATTTCTCTTCTTTTATCAAATCTGTTTTCTAGTTAGGTTAATATTTCATTCCAGTTTTTGATCAATAACATAACATTGAATCACAATTGTGCAGCCTTATTCTTCTAAGATATTTCGTGAAGATAGATAACTCTGTTTTCAAATCGAATTAATATTGAAGTAATAAGAATACATACTTGCCTAGTTTCCTTACTATTTTTTCATTCATTTTCTTAGAACAAAATTGTCAATTAACTATGTCAATGGATGTTTTCAAAATCAATTTCAAGATGACGATCCTAAACTAAATGGTTAAATGTCTAATTCATACAGTGATTGAATTTACTCTACACATTGTTATTTTATTTCTAGGAACTTAGAGACTAAGGCATAATTGACTTCTCACATAGCATCTCAAGAGGGTAATACTTCACATTGAATGTTACAAAAATTCTAATATAATGTTGGTGTCCAAGTGCGAATGAATATTCAAACCCTTTCCCACATTAATTATTAATCCGGGTGTGTTGGTTATTGCAAGGTAATGCACAAGGTATATGCAGGAGCAATGGCACAACCCAATATTGATCATAGATTCAACAATTAAAACAACAAGAAATACTGTAATAGTAATTAAAGATAAATTGTAGAATTATAAAAGCATTCACAACCATTAAAGAACATACCATAACACTAGTTAAAATACTCAAACAGAAATGTGAAAGCAACAAAAGGAAATAACACAACACCTAATCAAAAGAGTGGGCCCAACTCTCTGACCAGGGTCGCGGTAGACTCACAACTTACAGGTAGAATGGAAAAATGACTTGCATTCAATTAAATAAAAATCTTCTGTTACAAAACTTGATCTCTTGCACGCTAACCCCTAATGCTTTCTTTTCTCTCTGATTTGTGTCCCTTTAAATATACAAACAACAAAGGGAAATAGTCTGATTACAAAATCTCAATAAGCAATATGAGATCTGAAAGATCTTTCCATCATGATTCAGCTGGCACAGTCGAATCTGACAATTACAATTGGGGAAATTTTAGAAAACGGCCACAACAGAAACTCTGCAAATTTGTCCTTCGAAGAACCTTGCGTTTCTCTCAAGAAAGACCGAATTTTGGAAAACTGCTCATAGAAAAACTAATTTGTTCCATTCTGCACAAAAGCCATGTTTCGTATTTTCGGGATTCCTCTTCGTTTGCCCAAAACGTTCAACGCAAAATCATCTCTTGCTATTCTATCAAATTTCTGAGTTGAAATATTTAATTATTAGCTGAAGATCAAATCTGCAACATGGAAGAGATCTTGGAGGCTAAAATAGTGAGTGATGTTATAATGAATTCATTAATAAACTATCATTCGCAAAAACATGCATAATAATCATTAATTTATTAAAATAAAGGAGAACAAGTATTATTTATCCAAAAGAGCATAAATAATTATGAAATGGAATTATATAATAAATTATGATAAATAATGTGATAAAATAACATTAGAAATTGATGAAATGGATGTTAAGAAGTGATAATAATAATACAAATTAGTGGCCCAACATCTCCCCCAAACTAAACATGTTGCATGTCCTCATGCAACCCAATGCCTCTGTATTAACCAAGTTGTAATACAATAATCAAAATTCTCACCGCAGCGCATGATATTGATGGAATAGAAGGCTTCTTCCCCAAATTATTCCTTAACTTTCATGTATAATTTCAACCATATGTATATGAAGTTGCAACAAAGTATGATACAAGTAAAAAAACAAACTTCATTACAAACCATATTTTGCTGAAATTTTGTAAGAAAATTTATACTATATCACTGCATCTCCAATCCAAAAATCAAATCAATGCAATGAACATATTTCAATATGTCAACAAAATAGTTATAGGTAAAAATGCATATTTTTTTTGGAATTTACTCATTAGTTTACCTTGAAAATTTCTGGGTTTAATGATACCTCTTTGTTGTCCAAGAATCACAAGAATCCAGTTGATAGTTTCAAGGATATACAAAAATGAGGAATAAATGACACATCATTTATTATGCATAGCAACTCTTCCCCCAAACTGGAGAATTAGCATGCCCTCATGCTACACTAGAAGACCAATTGAGGTGGTTGCTATAATCATGGCTGAAATATTTGCTTGGTGACTAACAACATGGAATAAAGGAGATTTTGAGAATGAATAAGGAGATCTATGGATGATAAATAATATCAATGGCATGTTCATGATAATGAAAGTAACACTCCCCCAAACTGAAATATTTTTTGTCTCTGAAAAATTGGAAGTGGTAAAGAAGGGTAAATAATGGTTGAAAAATATGAGTGAATATTGCTCAATGGTTTTTCATGACATTCTCCTAAACTTTTAATAAACCAAAACCTTATGCTATTTTACCTCAAGTTTTACTTCCATAAAAATGTGGAATGGCATGTATGGATTGACATTTTTTTGAAGTTGATGCAAGCTGAGATGATGTTGAAAGTGATGCAGAAGGTGGAAGCCATGCAAGCTGAAAATGTAATCAGAAAGTGTAGCAGGGTTTCCTTCCACCAAACTGATTAGTTTCCCTGTCATCTATAAAAAAATTCATGAGTATCCTTAATCAGTAATTCATCACCACAATTACCTCATTACATTTAAAAGTGACAATCATATTGTGAATGGCATGGGATAATAATCGATAAGCAGGGAAAAGATGCATTCCCTATACACATAAGCTTTGGTTGTTATGAGCACAGAAATTATGAGAATTAGTTATCTCAGTATTTGCTTCTCAAGGTTTGTCCAATTACCTTGGATTCAAAATCATAATTAGGCCTCTTTATTCCACCTCAAAATAGTAGTGGTGTTGTTAAGCTATGAATAAATGGTGACGGATTGGGAAAAGCAACTATCTTTTGTTAAAGATATGATACTTGTAAAATAAAGAAATGATGGATTAGATGATACAAAATGTCAAATATCAAATATCTTAATAGTTTCATCCCTCACAATTAAATTAAATATTTATATCTCAATAATGGATATAAACCATAACCACCATCATCTAAGAACTGATTAAATATTACCCCATGAACCATGCGTTCTGGAAAACCTTGTATATGCAACAGTCAGCTTTATCAGAAATTAGCTTTGAGAAAACAAGGTAACCAAGTAGATTATAGTATTAAATTAACTTCTATACCGTAGGCATAGCCACTGCTACTAGCAGGCGTCCATAGCATCGATAGGGATGCCTTTTTAACCCTTTGAGATGCCAGTGTCCCATCTATTATAAATAAGTAAAAAAGCCTTTCAATTACTTAGATGTCAACTGGAGATAATTGTTCTATCATGGTAACCAGTTAATAACAATGCCATTCACGGGAGCTAACAAAAGTGAAAAATTTGGGTCATGATGGGACCTCTTGTTCTTTACTTTTATGACCGAAGGCCATTACCGTGGCTTGGTGACTAGCAGTTGTAATGTCACTTTATTAGGACCTATGATCATTGTAGGTCAGCTTGTGATGATACCGCCTATCCTCTAGTTGACTATTTATGTTTTAAATTCAACTATGGTTATTGTTAATTAATAAAAGATTACTTAATATATGGGGTGGAAAATCAACTCCTTAAGAGCTAGGGATGGCGTAAAAAGTTGTGTAATAACTATTTTCAACTTTGATAGTTTTTCTTATCAAAAACTAATAAACTTCAAATGACTGTTGATAAATATATTTTTCACTGTTGAGATTGGGGTTGAGGAATAGTTCATTAGAAAATATTTAAATACAATTATGTGGTCATCAACATAAATTTTACAAGATCAGGGACTTGACCAATTAGGAAAGTTGAAAGCTGGCATGATGAAATCATATTTGCATAATTATTCCTTAAAAATAAGATTATGTTTATAGATAAATAAAGATAAATTGACTACCTAATCATTATGTCAAAGATGGCCTAGACTATTAAAATTATTTCTCATTCACCAAAGAGAAAAACAAATCAGAAAAACCTACACATGTTGAATCCAACGTGAAAATTGGTCAACAGCAATAGTTGTGACTGAGGTAACAACAACCATGACTTAGGTAATAATAGGGAAAGGGGAAAAATAAAGATGTTAGGAAGGTGACATGAAGGAGGATTAGTCACTTTACAAAATAATGAGGAATTAAGAGTGAATCATTCCTGACAAGACTTACCATAATAATCCTCCTTAATAGTAAATATGAGACCTCCCCGCAACTAAAGTATGTCTGTCATCAGTCATAGTTGGTCATGTCATAAGTAAAATACAAAATAAATCCACGGAGTCAGTCAAGAACGTACCTGGTGACTTACCTAGGCGGAGTAACAACACCAAGTACTTAGAAAAATATCACCATGGAGTAACATCACCGAAGGAGTAACAACATCATAGGGGTAAAAACACTGGACACTTAAAAAATTTCCTGGAGTAATAGCATCGGAGGAGTAACAACACCAAAGGAGTAACATCATTGGATACTTAAAAAAAAAATCGGAGTAACAGCACCAGAGGAGTAACAGCACTAAAGGAGTAACAGCAGTGACGAAGTCACAGCAGTGGTGGAGTCACAACACTGATGGAGTAACAGCAGTGACGGAGTCACAACACCAACGGAGTAACAACATCCAACACTTAGAAAAAATTTCTGGAGTAACAACAATGACGGATTCACAACATCGATGGAGTAATAATAGTGATGGATTCATAGCACCGAAGGAGTAACAACAGTGAAAGATTCACAGCGTCGACAGAGTAATATCAGTGACATATTCACAGCACTGACGGAGTAACAACAATGACGGATTCACAGCACCGGTGGAGTAACAACAGTGATGGATTCACAACACCGACGGAATAATAGCAGTGACGGATTCATAGCACTGAGGAAGTAACAACAGTGACATATTCACAGCGTCGACGGAATAACAGAAGTGACAGATTCACAACATCGACAGAGTAACAGCAGTGAGGGATTCACAGCACCAGTGGAGTAACAGTAGTGACGGATTCACAGCACCGACAGAGTAACAGTAGTGACGGATTCACAGCACTGATGGAGTAACATCAATGATGGATTCACAATTTCGACGTATAAAAGTACCTCCAATGAATCCATTTTCGAAATAAGGCTTCAAGTATACACATACCCATAATTGAAAGATTTATGTTAATAAATACAAAGGTATGAGAGACAAACTTCCCTGTTAAGGGTGGTGCGAAGAGTTGTTGAAGTACGGAGTGATGCTGCAAGCAAACAAAAGAGTGAAACCAAACCTCAATATAGTCTTGATTTCCCATATTTGTCGCATCCTGAAGTTCCTTTACTGAGTTCCAGATTATGTTTATGCTTTCTTCCTTGACCTCGTCTTGTGATTTTTTTTTTAGATCTCTATTCATAGAACTGGAGGAAGGAGAAAAAAAAAAAAAACTATTCTTAAAGCTCAAGACCTGGAGTAGGGTGAAACTTCCCTCCCCAGGACGAGAAATTGGGCACTAAGAAATCAATAGAAATAAAATCAAAGAAAAAGAAAGCAACTAATGCTTAGGACCTAGATAAGGGTAGCATTTCCCTCCCTAGGATGAGAGATTGGTTCCTAATAAATCAATCGATAATAAAAACAGAACAACTACGCTCAAGACCTAGAGCATGGTAGAATTTTCCTCCCTAGGACGAGAGATTGGTTCCTATGAAATCAATCTAAAAGGAAAACAGAACAACTATGCTCAATACCTAGACAGGGTAGCATTTCCCTCCCTAGGACGAGAGATTGGTTCCTAAGAAATAAATTGAAAAGGAAAACAGAACAACTACGCCCAAGACCTAGAGCAGGGTAGCATTTACCTCCCTAGGACGATAGATTGGTTCCTAAGAAATCAATCGAAAAGGAAAACAAAACAACTACACTCAAGACCTAGAGCAGGGTAGCATCTCCCTCCCTAGGAGGAGAGATTGATCCTTAGATCAATATGAATTCTGTTCTTGCACCTTTTTTGGCCTCCCTGGAAACGGCGCCAAAATGTTGGTGTCCAAGTGTGAATGAATATTCAAACCCTTTCCCACATTAATTATCAATCCGGGTGCATTGGTTATTGAAAGGTAATGCACACGGTATATGCAAGAGAAATGGCACAACCCAATATTGATCAAATATTCAACAATTAAAACAACCAGAACTACTGTAATAGTAATTAAAGATTACTTGCAGAATTATAAAAGCATTCACAATAATTAAAGAACATACCATAACAACAGTTAAAATACTCAAACATAAATCCTAAAGCAACAAAAGAAAATAACGCAACACCTGATAAGAAGAGTGTCCCAAATTTCTGACCAGGGCTGTAGTAGACTCACAGCTTACAGATAGAACGACAAAATGACTTGCATTCAATTAATTAAAAATCTTTTGTTACCAAACTTGATCTCTTGCACGCTAACCTCCTATGCGTTCTCTTTTATTTATGATTTGTATCCCTTTAAATATACAAAAAAAAGGGAAATAGAATGGTTACAAAATCTCAATAAGAAAGATGAGATCTGAAAGATATTTCCATCATGATTCAGCTGGCATAGTCAAATCTGAAAATTACAATTGGGGCAATTTTAGAAAACGACCACAACAGAAAATCTGCAAAATTTTCCTTCGTAGGACCAGCTTTTCTCTCAATCAAGACCGAATTTTGGAAAACTACACATAGAAAAACTAATTTGGTATGTTCTTCACAAAACCCAGGCTTCGGATTTTCAGGATTCTTCTCTGTTTTCCCAAAACGTTCAATGCAAAATTGTCTCTTGTTATTCTGGCGATTTTTTGAGTTGGAATATTTAATTATTTGCTGAAGATAAAATCTACAATCTGGAAGAGATCTTGGAGGCTAAAATAGTGAGTGATGTTATAACGAATTCATTAATGAACCATCATTGGAAAAAAACATGCATAATAATCATTAATTTAATAAAATAAAGGAGAACAAGTATTATTTATCCAAAAGAGCATAAATAATTATGAAATTGAATTATATAATAAATTATGATAAATAATGTGATAAAATAACATTATAAATGGATGAAATGGATGTTAAGAAGTGATAATAATAATACAAATTAGTGGCCTAACATATACATTAGTTGTTTATAGTGAGTTTTACATGCTTTCACATTTTGCTTTTAGATCCTCACTTAATTGCATCACTGATATTCCTAAAAGCCATTCCAAATAAGTTGATTTAATCATGTTTTAGGACTGAATGGTTGAATATTTAATGAGTGCAATCATTGAGTTACCTTTTGCATACTTTATTTAGTTTTCTCGATCATTAGGTGTAATTGGTTACTTAACACTATCTCAAGAAGATCACACTTCATAATTGAATGTTGGAAGTAACTAAATATACATTAGATGTTTTCTTTGCATCCTTTGCTTATTTTTATTAAGACATTAGAAGTTAAAGTACAGACAGTTACTTAACATCATCTCAAAAAGGTCATACCTCATAATTGAATGTTGAAGTAACCAGAAGTACATTAGTTGTTTTCATTTTCTGCTTTTACTTAAGATAAGCACTGCAATTTCAATCTTAGTTTTAGAATTAGATCCATGGAATAGGACTAATGATAAGATAAGCTAGATGCTCTGTTTTCCAAATTAGGTACTAACTAGCCAACAATTTTTGGTTTATTTTTGTGAAAGTTAGACTAACTTAGGAACACTTCCTTTTCTTCCTTCTTAAAATTCATTAGATTCATTTAAATATTTTCATAGTTTTAGATTAAACATTCTTAGACATCAAAGAACAAAAACCCCCAAAACAACATAAAATACAAAACAACGAAGTAATAAATAGGTTAACTAAGCACATACAGTGCATCACACTTCATCAGATTACAAACCTTAGTTGATAATTAATGCAAGCAATTTAAGACATTAAATTGACTAAACATGAGGCCTGTTTTGCACCCCTAGGGTTTTCTCACAGTGTAGGGATGAAAAATCTGAAAACAGGGCTGATGGCAATTTTGATGAATAGAGGTCTGATGAAGGTTTAGAGATGAAGCTAAAGGTGTTGGTGAAGTTCTCCTTGGATGTGCTACCTGAACCTGCAAGAAAACTACCTGTTCATGCAATAAAGATGGAAAAATTCATGATAAAGACAATGGAAAATATGAATTGAATTTGGAAATAAAATCCACTTTAACCTACAAACATAGATCTAACACAACATTCTAAACATATCCATGGAACTACAACAACCTAACTTATCCATTCCAAGAAATCATAACCTAAAAAGAAATTTTGGCTTGTGGGCAAGGTGTACCCTCCTTAAGCTCCAATGAAAGAGATGAGAGTGGGAGGCTTGTCTCACAACTTTCTAAATTTATAACCTATTCTACCAACATGTAAGAAAGATAAATCTACAACAAAATACAAATGGAAGAAAACTAAAAAAATTCAATGAAAATGAAAGCAAATTAGCAAAATAAGCATAAGCAAAACTAGATAAAATGACATGAAAGTAAAGAATGATTACACAAGAGAGACTAAGGCACATGGATTGGGCCCTAACCCACAAGCCTAGCTCTCTGAAACTAGATCAGTGAAGCACAATATGAATAATCATTTTATTACAAAAGATAGTCTCATTACATCAACATGAAAGTCTCAAAAACTTATTACAAGATAAAAGAGCCTAATATATTTCTCCAAAGTTTGAATCCTAATGAGATCTTTCTCAACCCTATTTATCCTAAAGGGTAGCTACCAATATCTCCCTAAAAAGTAGGTGATGATTCCACTTGACTGCAAACTAAGTGTAGCTTTGGTGCACTTGATCTTGAGTTTGCTTGGCTGCCTTTGATTTTGAGTTGTTGGAGGGAATCTCGAGGATCCTTTAGCTGCCTTTGGGAGTCAAAGAGGGTGGAAAATCCCCCTAGAATCTCTCCTTGTTGTCTACTCCGAGTCTTAATGGAAAAATCTTCACCAAAAATGAAATATCTTCATGATCTTCCTGCATTTAACTCATGTGATATACTCGAAGTATGATAAGCCTCAATCACCATCTGCAGTAGCATCATAAGACCATAATATAATTAAAATGCAAGAAAAAGAGACTTAATAAGGCAAAAGGATAATCATTAGCCCCTCCAAATGTACCTAATGATGGAGCTCATTAAGAAGGTTGAAACAGATTGTTCTAGATTTAGGTAGAGAGTGTTTAGCTTTGGAATAAGTGAATTATCTTGTACTAGATTTTAGGAATTGGTTATTTCTGAATATTATTGTAAATTTTAAGTTGTTTTGATTAATATATCAATTTAGTTGTGTTTATTTTTGTTGTGTGAGAGTAATGAAATCTCAGGTTGCTTCTCTGAATCTTAAATCACTATCATTGTCCATCAAAAGTTCGATGTAATGATACATACATAGTCCCAATATATATACATCTATCACTTCACCTATGGTAAGTCTTGATATTAATACTTGGATCCCACTTTACCAAAATAAGTATCTTACCCAATAATAACCAACAATGTTGAACCTAAAAATTTTTATAATATATATACTAGCAATTTCCCCAAAAGGTGCAAAGAGATGTTGTTATATATCCATAATCAAGCAAATAATAATTGATATATTAAATTTAAATTTTTAATGTGTGTGTCTATATATATATATATATATATTGTAACTTTTTGAAGTTTGAAGCTCTCCCTCAAAGGGCGCACATAATATAAAGAACTAACAATACACCATGTCCTATATTGAAAAACAATATTGATTTCTTTCTTTGGCTTCTCTATCAAATCTCTAATCCACTGTTGTGGTGTGTTTAGGGCACGAGTGTACTAAACCACCGATGCTTGGTAGGAGTTGTTGCAACTTACAAGAAATGGTCAGAAGAAGAAAATATGGTTAGCAGGTTAGTGAACACATGCCAACATATAAAACACACTAAATTATGGAACATAGTATGCTGCAAATAGGAAGGAGAAACACAAATATAATAAAACAAAAACACAAGCTCAAATAAGTCAAACGAGATTATAATACAAACAGTGGAATAATCCCCTCTTATTGACCACTATTAGTAAAGAAAGGCAGAACATTACACACTTTCCAAAGGATCCTTAGAGCTATGGAGCTCTAAGACCCAATGCAAGGAGGGATTTACCCTTGAGATGGTTCTGCAAGGCCTCTCTCTTCTCTTAATGGATTGGAGTTGTTGGGTGGCCAAAATCCAAATCCTCTAACTCTATTGCTACTTCGGACCACACACTGTTGGTTTTGTCATGGGAAATTTTGCCAACATAACAATGTGTTCTCATTTTTTTCTTGTAATGGTGGCAATTTATAGGAAAATTAAAATTCTTCTTCCCTCTCTTGGTACACTTGTGGACAGTGACCCAAGAGTAGGGGTTTATTCCTTTGTTTACTCACTTGATTCCTTTGTGTGCTCACTTGAGGTCTCAAGGTGGCTCTAGGCAGTTGTCCTTAGGCAGCCTCAAGTGGAGGATCTTCTCCTGAAGTGTGTCAAGTGGTTCCAGATGGTGACTTCCACCACTCCCAGGGCCGCACGAATTTTTGAGGGAAAGCCGCGCATACTAGCACGCCTATTGGAGAAAAATACACACAAAGCGCATTTTGCATGTGTCTTTGGTGCACAATTTGATATTTTTCCTCTTGACCTTAGAGATTTTTAAATTTTCCAGATTCTTTAATCTTTCTTAGCTCTGTAAATCCTTCTTCTTGACATTTCATAATTTCATTTTTCTTGTCCTATTTTATAGTGATAACAGTTTCCCCCTAATGTGTGAGGTATAGGAATAACTGTATAGCCGAAATAAATTATAGTTTTTGTTATGTGTAACCTGTGTAGAGAGAGAGAGACCTGCGTACAGCCAAAGGTTGGAGACCCCTTACAGTGGGTAAAAGAGTGACCATGTTCTATTGGAAACCTGCAAGAAATAACATGATAAAATAAATTCAATTTTTCTATGAGGCGGGCATTTCCCATGCTTGTAATGCTTTGACTAGCTAAAAAATCGATTTGACAGATAAAGGTTACGTCTGTGTCACTGATATGGTAGTGATTTGTTGATTTGGTTGATGAAGACGATTATTGACAACGTTAGGGGAATTTTTTCTTTGAAAATAGGTTGAATGTGGTGCCCAAATATGTAATATTGGTATGGCATATAAATTCTCATTGTACGCATGGGTGTATGAATGGGACCTTCCTCTGTAAGAATTGCTGAAAGAGATGCTTATAATGGCACAGGTCTTTGACAAATCTGGGCAAAGTGAAATGGATGTAAAGTACGATACCATCTTGACATGAAAGCTTGTGTTATAGTCGAATGGATGGAGGATCGATGACATATATTGGTAATAATGATTTGCACAGTGCCACCTGAGGATGACCCTATTGGGGTGAGGAGGAATCTAAGTCACTGCTTCCTTTTTGGAGAATGGGTGTTGAAGTCGACAAAAAGGAAGCCTCGACAGAATGATAGATATATTGATGCAAGGGACCAGGGTCTCTGATTTGATAGTTTAAAAATAGGAATAGTGGCGAGGGATGACTGAAAACCGATGATGGGATTTTAGTGGCCCAAGGTCAGAGCATGAAAAAAGCAGTTTGGAGGAATTCATAACTATTTCTGATGAAGAAATCCCTAGAGTCGGTAGGACGTCCACTATGGGTATATGTTGGTTATGAATGTCGTGGTGGCTTTGCATGAAAGGTGTGGTGCTCCAACCAAGGGTGACTAGGGACTGCCGCCATGGGAGAAAAATGGATGGATGAGTGGGGGATATTCTTCATTTGAAATAATTTTACACTTGCCAAAGGAATAAAAAATGGGATTGGATTGTACAAAGCACAGAGACATGTGCCCTGAAAACATGAAAATTCTTGGTCATTGATGATGTGAGGAAGGTGTTTTTGCTGAGGGTATGGGCCCCATTGGTTGGTCTCAGTGTGGGGATGATGAAGCAGATGGAAAATATCGTAGATGGGCTATGCTTATGGAGGGATGGTAGGCAAAATTCAAGATGCGATGGTGCGTATTTTATTGGCTTGTAAAAATGGTAGTCTGGGAAAGGGGTTTTATTTCGATATGGTAAAACTTGACTTTATGCATGGTGAATGAATGGGCATGAAGTGCTTCCGGGACTGAGATGGTATGGCCATAGCGTCGTATTTTTCTAATGCATGGTCTACTTTGAATTATGAACGCCATGGAGGAGTAAGCTCTACCGACCAAAGAGGATGTTCATCATGTGCAAGGTGGGGAGATGATAAACATGGTCGAGTTTTTGGAGCCTATGGTTGATTTCTTGTGGAGAAATGATGTCAGGATATGCAGATTTTCTCTGGGACTCTATCATGCTAAGGGTAGAATGATACCTGCTCTGGAAACTTCGGTGCATGGGGCAATTGACAGTTTTTTGTGTTGTACAAACACCTGTAAAAAAATACCCCAAGTTAAATCATATTTCTCATTCAAATATTATTGGCAACATGTGCTGAATGAACAGAGGATAAGAGAGGGCATACCTGTCGGAACTGAAAAAATTATTTTTTCGGAGGCATGAATGTGTGGAGCCTCCTTTGGGTGTTATGAGCTGTTGATCACTATCCTCCTACGTTGTCAAGCTATTCACGGATTCTGTTTCTGTGTCGTCTTCTAGGAAGAGGAAAACTATGGTAGTGCGTAAACTAGTTAGCACTAAGTGAAATCGAGGGATGTAATGGCACTGCTCTAATGGGTGATTGCGAGAACATATAGAACATGAAAATTTGGCTAATCGCATGCCAACATAGCACACAGGGTCCACTGGATACCATATTTGGATGAGCTCAAGGGCTCCGAAGTCATCGATGAAATGGTCACTTTCATCGGAGAGTGCACAATGTATGATAGGAGGAGGGAAGGTGAACGGGAGACATTTTGGTGACTGTCATGCCTCCTGAAGGTATAATATGACACAAGATTCTTCTCCATGTGAGTGCATGGAGGGATCCTCTTGATATGATTGTTAAAGGGCATGTAAATCATCCCTATATCATGGTATTTTTGTAAAATGATGGGTGTAATGCCCATGATTTATATAGATAGCGCATGCGTGGTTGGTACACAATGCCTTGCCTTGATTTTTTGTGGTTGCTTCCTTTTTACGGGAACTTGTTGCCGCAATATTTCTGTTGGAGCTTAGGAGTGGTTTTAATTCTTCCAACTCTGGGAAGATATGGGTAAGGTGGCCTACTATGTCGCATGTTGCGCAAGGTTGTAATTCTCATTGTATGATGGGATTTTCTACTTTATTCCCCTTTTTATGCATTTTCTTGGTCATGAAAATCAGTTTTGCGAAGGGAGTTTCCTTAGATGGTATGGTTGAGCCCGTTTCCTTAACAGGTGGGGCCTCCTCAGGAATGAAGGGGATTAACCCTGTAGAGGTGATGCCTATGAATCCTATCGTGGTAATTTGTACCAAGTGCCAAACTGGTATTGCAAAAGATGCATTTGGCAACAATACTGTTGCCAAGACTTGTCGTGACACAAAACCAGATGGAGGGTATAGAAAAGGGGTTTGGGAGATGATGTAAGATAGAGAGGTTGTCGTGACAAAGGCCTCGATGTCATTATTACCAATTTCTATCTCCTGGCTGGCTTCGGTGCTTGATGTAGAAATCATGCACACCATAGCCCCTATGATATCAACTAATGATTCTAGTATGATAGGGGGATCTCATAGGAATGATCCGAGGATAGATGACGGTTTGAAATGGCCAGGGCCATATTATTGGTACCATGTAAGCGTCTCAATAGATGTGTCTAAATATGGTAGAATGACATCGGCATTTGTTAGGGATCGCTTGTCATGGTACGTTAATTGGTTGAAAGTAACGATGTGGTCTTCATGGGGAGACATCATGGTCGAGAAGATTGAGGATGCTATGGCACACATGGCATACATATAACTCCACCCAAGGAGTATATTTTAATATAGTTGAGCATACAAGACTTCAATGTCTATAAGAACTGTCTTCACGGCCAAGCAGACCGAGACATTTTGATAGAGATCGACAGGAGCAGAAGCGAACCCGTCGTATGCCCTGAGTGTGATGTTTGATGGCTTCATTTCGGGAGACCCTAACTTCTGCCAAAATTTCTTTGACATGATGCATGTGGTGCACCTTCGTCAATGAAGGAAGCCTAGGGGTGGCTTCATCTTCTGGACTAACATTGGTATCTGGAAGGTGACCAATGAAGGAAGCCTAGGGGTGGCTTTATCTAAATCAAAAGCCATTAGGCCTGAATCGGCAGGGTCGATGGTGCCTAATGCAGAAAGTAAGGCTTTCCTTTGCTTTGGGAAAGATTTCAAGACTTCCAAAGTTGACATGGCAGCGGGAGATTGGGCTAAATCATCCACAATTCTATAATTATGGGCTGCTTTGGAGTGTTTTTATACTCGCCTAGTTGGTCCCTTATCCATATTTGGAAAATTTTCAATAGGAATTTTTTATATATTCAACGGTGTTGTAGGTTCACTTGTGCTAGCCCCTAACGAACTGGTGTTTGGCGGGGTACCATAACTTCGATTTCGTGTTTGAAAGAACATTTCTTCGCGAGTCATATATATTTCGTGGTTGTTTTTTCTGAAATCGTTGGGGAGTATTTGTTGTTGTTGGGTAATAACCTCCCCTTGGTGGGGGAAGGGCTCTTGCATTACATTTATTTGTTGTGCGGGCCCCCCTTGTCCTCGGTTACCCTGAAGCTTCTTCAGCTCGGAGAGTTCGGGACAATAATGGATGTAATGGCCATACTCACCACAAATTGCGCAAGAGTGGTTGATCCAAAGATTATCCCTCTTTTTCTACCCTTGGGAGTTATTTGGATCCTAGTTTTGATTTTAGTTGGAGTTTCCCCTAGCCTGAGATCGCGAAGGGCATTGTCGATTGTTTCCCCCCTATCCAGGATTTCCCTTTTGTTTGTTTTTTTATTTTTTTCTTGCCGCGTTAGGAGGATAACTAGGATTCTCCTGGTTGTATGAATGGAATGGTTGTGCCTGGGAAGGCTCCACAAATTTCACCGATGCATTATTCTGCATTGGTGGGTTTTGTGCTGGGGATTGGGAATATTGGGGTCCCTGACCCTGGTTCTTAAATGACTGCTGGGGGGGAGATCTTCCATTAGCACTTCTAGCTACACATTGGGTCCCCTGCGTAGGAGGGTATGGTCATCCTTGTTGATGAGGGTACGACTGCACCCTATTGTTCATGTTCTGCAAAGGCAAATGATGACTTTGATGGTAGCTTGGTTGCGAGATGTTCTGGTTAGGATCATATGCGTAGCCGGGGTATGGATTATTTTTTTCTAGGTGACTTTGGGTCAGTGACCCTATCAATCCATTTTCATTGTTCGACGTGCCTGGAAATTCTTTATAAGTTTTCAGGCGTGGGCATGAGGAAGGATGTTATAAATGTATCCTCACTACATGTATATCAGCTCAAGTTGTTGAGATTTTTTTATGGCATCTTCTTCGGAGGTATTTCCTTGAGTTACCACATCCTTCAAAATCTCTATTGTGAGAGTTTATAAAACTCAATCGTCGATTTTGGATTTACACAAACTTTGACATCGCCACCATTCATGGAGATGGTCGGAGATATGGATGACTAGTGTCTGTCTAGAATGTGTCAGTAACTCCATTCCTGAATCATGGTGGATGGGTAACTAGAAATATGTGAAGAACGCAATAGTGAGGATGCTAAAGGTTCCATGTGTAGTAGAAGTTTTCTCCACATACCATTTCACGGTTGGTCCGGTTAAGGTGCACTGAAATAGTCTAAGGTGAATAGTATCATCAATAATACTGTTCAACGAACACCACAAGTGGAAAGTCATGACATGGTTTCCATGGTATTCTGCTTGCTTCCCTTTGCATTTTGGAATGTCTGAAGGGAGCTTCGTAGGCATGGGGGGCCAAGTGGGGTTGTGTGCAATGGGGTCATTCATTAACTTTGATAGATCGGGTAAGTTAAAATATGATAAGAAAGGTAATTGTGTGTTGAAAGCCATTGTAGAATGTGAAAACACAGGGTTCTGGTTAGGTATGAGGTTTTTTCGTGACTTTCCCGACTCTGCGTTCTGTTGGCTCCCCGAATTGGTAATGCTCCTCTACCCCCTAGGGTTTGTGGGAGGAGTGGTGTGTGGTGACCCTGGGGGGTTTCCACTGATGTGGCATTGGGTGACCCTTAGGGGTTTCCGACTAAATACGCCCCGATAAAGGATAAACTGATAAGGGTGGCGGTGTTCCATCTTTGACGCCTAAATGGAGAAAGACCTGGAACTCATCTCTCTAATGGGGGGAGGTCCAAAAAACATCTAGATCGACGAGGTACCATTGGGTCTGTTATGGTGTCGAATAGGTATGGTTTTGGAAATATTTTTCATTTTTATGAGAGGAGAGATATTATATATCAAAACAAAAAGGTGATCGCATACATAAAACAAAGCGAAAATAAAAGGTTAATTTCCCTTTATATTAGTTCTATGTGATCAGTCAATCCAAAAAATGGTTTTGGTTGTTTTTTCATGTGATACTCAAAATCCTAAGGACCTAATCATCCTCATACTCTCAATTGTAACTGGGCCTTGCAAAAATATCTTCTGGTGGGTATTGGGGCTAACGTCCCAAAAGAACTGGTGACACCTTCCAACAGCCGAAGAATCGACCGAGGTAATGGGAAGATGATCTAGTGCTACCTTCATCGTCACCTATAGGGAAGGATGCCCTAGATTTGGCCACTAAGTACTGTCATCCCATTTGAGCATTCGAGTCTTGAGATTATTGGTTATCATCTACCTGTATCGAGCATTAGATGGGTCAGGTATCCACAAATAATAACGCACGCACTGGGCCTAAGATTAACTCCCTTTGAATTGAGTCTCTATGGTGCTCGAGTTTTCTTATCCATGGGAAAATAGACCGGTTTAAAGGTCCCTATAAAGTAAACCTCTATGTTTCAATATGCAAACTAACCATGGCAGCTTATTGGATGCCTACCACCATGGTCCTGATGGTCCTAAATTGAGCTATTAAATACCTTGTGGCCCCTTGATCAGTTTTATGCGAGAACGCAGCAGACAAACACATAACCATAAATACGAGATACGAGCGGAAATAACACTTCATTTCATTAATGTCAAATAACGAAAGATAACTGGGAACATAATGGAAATAAAATAGCTAAGTCTTTGGTAGCGAATCTCTGAAGAGAGATGTTATTTCTGAGACCTCACATTTGTACCAATGAGGCTCGAGGGCCTATTTATTGTTGAGAAACAATGTAAAATTTGAAACGTCAAAGAACCCTAGCAGAGTAGGAGATGAGGCGCAGAAGGCTGTGGGCGCCGTTTGGGCTAAATTGATGGTTCCAGCCTCCGGGGCATAACTTTGGCACCCCGTCTCGGGTTTTGACGTGTTGTGGGTCGTTAAAGATCACAGAGGACTCTGTTGTCGGGGCCAATTTTATCGAGAAAATTATTTGGCGGCCTTCCTTACCCAAAAAAACGTCGTTTAGGGCCTCAAAACGGCTCCGAAAGTTCAGGACCCGAAAAACTGCTAAAAATAGTAAGTTATGCCGAAACTGAAAAACTGAAAGAGACAATGGTGGGAGGCCAAGTGGAATAGGTGGGTGGCCACCAATATCCACCGGGATCATTAAGCCCCCAAAACGGCTCCGAGAGTGGAGGACCCGAAAACCTGCTAAAAATAGTAAGTTGTGCTGAATGTGAAAATCTGCAAGAATTGATGGTCCTGGTCCAAATGGAATAGGTGGGTGGCCACCGATATCCACCTGGATCATTCCTCCCTCCTTAGGAAGCAATGGTCCCCATTGCGTTGAGATCCTCCATGAGATGAGGAAAATTCTATTGAACTGAGTATTAGATGTGTTGAAGATGCCATGGACCTGCGGGTGGACATGCTGGATGCGCTTAGTAAATTTGGTTTCTTTATCAGCCTCATACAGTACATGTTTGGATTCTGTATGTGTAGTTGCAGGATGTATGGCAACATCAGGTGGTGGTGCATTGGGAGTCGGATCAATGGAGTGCTTGTCATGACAGTGTAGAGGAACCTCTATGAGTGAGGAGAAATTGTCATCGTATTCCTCCATGACTTTGTCCATCTGCTGCAGCCGTGAAAGGGAGCCCTGTTTCGAGGTTGTGGCCACAATATTCTTCTTTCCATGTGAGTGAGTCGTAAGGAAAATGAATTTCCTGGTCTGGGAAACAATCTTACTGCGTTGTTTTGCAGTAGTCAAAGAGATGGCAGGAGGCGGTACTACCTCCGGTATCCTGTACAAGTTATTTCCCAAAGTAATAATAACAACACGAGGCCTAGACTCATACACAACATGTCGTCTCCATAAGTATGGTTGGCCCAATAATACATCAGCTACATCAAGAGGAGCAACATCACACAATACCTCATCCGTGAATGGCTTGATACTGTATGGAAGTCGGCACTGCTGGCAGATGCAGATATCTCTCCCTGGGTGGAGCCACCCAATGGTATACGGTTGCGGGTGTGCTATGGTTGGTAGGCCGAGCCGCTTCACGACGTCTGCTGAAATGAGGTTCTTTTGGCTTCCGCTATCGACGAGAAACTGCAGCGGAGAACCCTTCACCCACATCTGCGACTGCAAGAGGCGCTCCCCCTCCTCTGGATCCTCTGGACCCTCCTTCTGGATCTTGGTGGTGGCAACAATGGCACTAGGATCCGCATCAATGATCTGCTTCCCTTTGTCATTACCTTTGTCTGGTTCTAACTCAGGATCAGAAAATGCATCTGATTCGGGTGCCTTTAGTTCAGCCACCAAAGATTGTTTGGCCCGACACTCGTTTGTGCTGTGAGTGGGGCTGTTATGAAATTCACACCACTTCCCTGTGTCCTTCTTTGGATTTGTGGTATTGTTCTGAGTCGCATTGCTTTGGCCTTGCCCCTTGTTCTTCGGTTCGGGGGCACCTTTCGGATTCACAGATCCAAAGTCTCGCTTATTTTGCTTAAATTTCTGCTCGATCTTGGCGGCATAGCGATATGCCGTGCCAAGCGATGTAATGTCGAGGAACTCCATTTCCTCCTGAATGTGTTTGTGCAGACAGCCGCGGTACTTGAGCACCAAATGTCTCTCTGAATCTTTAATACCCAACTTTGTGCGTAGGGTATGGAACAGATTCGTCAGTTCCTGCACATCTTGATCCTTTTGTTGCCGCAGCGTGGTCCATTGGATGTATTTGTCCTCATAGCTCCCCACAGGGTAATATTGTTCCTTGATGCCGTCTCGGAACGAATTCCAAGTGGGTGTGGCCGAGAACAGAGAGGGTTCCCCTTCGCCCTCTTGCTCACGGTAGGTTTCCCACCAGTCTTTGACATGGGGGGCAGCTTTGAGGAGCGCAAAAATAATCTTTTCTCGGTCAGAGAAGTCATGGACCGAGAAATACCCTTCCAACAAATTTAACCATCTGTCTACAGCGTCTGCATCTATTTTTCCTTCAAATATAGGAATGTCAAAGTTTACCTGTACCTTGAAGGGAGTGGCGCTTCCAGAGTGGCTGTTGGATGCAGATGCGCCATATGTGGGCAGTCGTTGAAGGATTTGAGCAAAGTTATCCATCATCGCGTTCCTTTGTTTCTCGAGGGCCTCCCTCGAGCAGTATTTTGATAGGATCTCCTGCTCCCTCGTCTTTCTTTTCTTCCGCCATGGGAGGTCGTCTGGGTTTGCGAGGCTGATCTTGCAAGGGTTCAACCAGATCGAGCCCTAACTCCTTATACCCTGACCGCGTTGGGGACATGCAAAGAAAAACAAAGAAAGAGCAACCTCCCTCTGATACCACTGATCCGGATTTTATGCAGGAACGCAACAGAATAAACACATAACCATAAATACAGAGATGCAGCGGAAATAACACTTCATTTCATTAATATCAAATAACAGAAAGATGCTTACAGACATAATGGAAATAAAATAGCTAGGGTGCTGGTAGCGAATCTCTGAGAAGAGATGTGGTGGCTACAGCCCTCTGAACTGTGTTACAATGAGGCTCGAGGGCCTATTTATTGTTGAGAAACAATGTAGAATCTGAAACGTCCAAAAACCTAACCGTAGGAGATGAGGCGCCAAAACTGTGGGCGCCCGTTTGGGTAAATTGATGGTTCAACTTCCCGGGTATAATCTCATAATTCGATTCGTTTGACGTGTTCACCAGTCGTTAGAAAGATCTACCCGAGGACTACAATAAGCCGGGACGAATTTATCAAAAAATTGGCTGCGCTCATACCCAAAAAACGTCGTTTTAGGGCCTCAAACTACTCTCGGGTTCAGAGACCCGAAAATCGCTAAAAATAGTAAGTTTTGTTGCAACTTGAAAATTGAAAGAACTGAATATGGGGGTTCAAATGGAATAGGTGGGTGGCCACCAATATCCACCTGGATCATTAAGCCCCCAAAACGGCTCCGAGAGGGGAGGACCCGAAAACCTGCTAAAAATAGTAAGTTGTGCTGAATGTGAAAAGCTGCAAGAATTGATGGTGCTGGTCCAAATGGAATAGGTGGGTGGCCACCGATATCCACCTCGGGATCACCCTGCCGCGTAACTTGAACTATTAATTATCTTGTGGCCCCTGTGGGGAGATTTAATGATTTCACTTATGGTTAGTTTTAAGGTGGTTTACTTTTCTTATGTGTGGCAATGTGTGTGAGCAAGTGAAAAATCAAAAAATCTGTAAGATGTGGATATGTGGTGATCCTTTACACGTCCCCCTATTTAAACTATGTTTTGATTGTTCCTTTCGAAAAGAAAATGATGTGCAGATAGTGGGCCGCTTACAATTTTTCCTATTAAACCTAATGTTTGAGTAAAAGGAGATGGAAATTATCAAAAGAGAGCATTCATATGCATGCCTAGGGTCACCAAAAGGTGCAAGGGCAGCAAAGATTACTTTTTCTCTAAGATAATTTAGTCTTGGTCCCAGTTCCGAGTGTAAAAATTTAAACTAAAATTAATGCTACAACTAGGAAAAAATAAATGGAAAATAGCTAAGCATGGGTGGATATGGACCACTTACTCCTTGCTAATTACCTATGTGTTTTGGTGTCTATTTTCACAAAATAATTTTATTCAGATAGCATGGGTGGATTTTCGCCACTTACTTGCCCCCTAATTAAACTATGGGAGTTTTGTGAAGATAAAATTTTAAAAATTAAAACTATGCAACTAGCAATACTAAAATGAAACTAAAATCATGTCGTAACAGTCATGGGACACCAAACACAGTGCTGGTAGATTTTCTCTGGGATGCGAGTCACTTTACCATTGTGAAAATTGAAGAAAACCAATGAAAAATATGTTCCCTAGTTTCCGCATGGAATTTTCCTTCAAAGGTGCGCAACTTTGCGCTTAGGTCTAAGTTGAACGCACGTGGACTGACTCGTCTATCTGTGTAAAATGCACACGGTATTCTTGCATAAAAAATTCTCGAACTCCTAAACTACAACTCTTCATAGTGGGTGAATGAGGGAATAATAAGATGAGGAGAGTTGTTCCAACATCAATCTTGAGCAGAGAGAAGGCCCTGCAAAAGCACAACCAATTAACTAAAGGGTAAAATAAGTGGAGTCGCCAATCCTGTTGTGGTATGTTTAGTGCACGAGTGTACTAAACCACCAGTGCTTGGTAGGAGTGGTTGCAACATACAAGAAATGGTAACAGGTAGAAAATATGGTTAACAAGTTAGTGAACACATGCCATCATATAAAACACACTAAATTATGGAACATAGTATGCTGCAAATAAGAAGAAAAAACACAACCATAATAAAACAAAAACACAAGCTCAAATGAGTCAAACGAGGCAATAATAAAAATGGTGGAATAATCCCCTCTTATTGAATGCTATTATTAAAGAAAGGTAGAATATTACATACTTGCCAAAGGATCCTTAGAGATATGGAGCTCCAAGGTCCAATGCAAAGAGGACTTTACCCTTAAGTTGGTTTTGAAAGGCCTCTCTCTTCTCCTAAGGGATTGGAATTGTTGGGTGGCTAACGACCAGATCCTCTAACTCTATTTTTGCTTTGGATCACAAACTGTTGGTTTGCTCATGGGAAATTTGGCCAACATAAAAATTTGTTCTCATTTTGTTCTTCTCATGGTGGCAATTTATAGGAAAATTCAAATTATTTTTCCCTCTCTTGGTACACTTGTGGATAGTGACCCAAGAGTGGGGGTTGATTCCTTTGTGTGATCACTTGATTCTTTTGTGTGCTCACTTGAGGTTTCAAGGTGGCTCTAGGAGGCTATCCTTAGGCGGCCTCAAGTGGAGGATCTTCTCCTGAAGTGTGTCAAGTGGTCTCGGATGGTGACTTTTTCCACTCCCAGGACCGCACGGATTTTTGAGGGAAAACCACATAAACCAGTGCACCTATCAAAGAAAAATGTGCACAAAAGCATATTTTTCATGTGTATTTGGTGCACAATTCGAAATTTTGCCTCTTGACCTTAGAGATTTTTAAATTTTCCATATTCTCTAATGTTTCTCAGCCCTGTAAATCCTTCTCCTTGACATTTCATAACGTCATTTTTCTTGTCCTATTTTCCAATGTAACAACCAATCTCACAACGGGCGACCTATAACAAACATAAAAATACATAGAAATTAATACAAATATAAAACTTCGCAAAACATCCCACTCCCACACATTCACGTCATGCATTTTTAATTAATTTTCCACCGCCAATGAGCTATATGCATCCAATTACCCATTTGCTACCATTTTTTCCACTCAAAATAAATTGAACCATGAAGTCAAATGGAAGCAATTTATTAAACACATATAAAGATATATCGTTATGAGGAACATGTAAACCATAGTAATGACAAATAAAACCCATATTTAATTTTCTACTATCTGCACCTTAATATATTTATTTACTTCCCTTTTGGCTTCATGTGAGATACAAATAAGCCACATAATCACATACTTGGATAAATAGATGAAACTTCCATTGGCTATGGAAAAGGCTCACTTTTCAATCCCAAAACAAATTAGTGCAATGAAATTCCACTTTGGGAATAAGTTGGAGTATATATATATATATATATATATATATATATATATATATATATATATATATATATATATATATATATATATATATATATATATATATTCATCCCTGAAACGTCCTTTACAATGCACCAAATTATTAAATATTCAGCAAAACATGAGAAATTGGCACATTTTTTCCATGGATAAAGATGGGCACATGGCACATGGGAACCCCACTGATCAAATTGAACACAAGTGGGTTCCTGCCAATCTATCAATAGACTAGAGATTTTCCTTCTTTGTATGTTGTGATTTCCATTTATACATATCCATTTTTTTGTGTTGATATTTTACAAAATGATTAATGGAGTAGACATCTACAATGTACTCACGGTAGTGGTGCCACTATAGGTGGCCATGATCTTAGCATATGGTTTTTTGAAATGGTGGAAGATTTTCATCCCAAATCAATGCTTAGGAATCAACCATGTTGTGGCCTTCTTTGGAGTTCCCCTACTCTCCTTCTATTTCATCTCCACCAACAACTCATATTCCATGAATTTGATATTCATAGTTGCAGAAGATCATCAGATTGGAAATGTTGCTAATATTTGCAAAGGTGGTAAAGAAGGAGATTCAATAATGGATTATAACTCTTTTTCCTTTCTCCACTCTGTGAAACACTCTCTTCATGGGAATTACCCTACTCAAGAAAATGTTTGGATATTTTTTCGGTAACCTAATGGTCCAAGTTATGGTTTTGTAGTACATAATCTATTATACTCCAATTATTTTCATGTTTGAATACCCCAAAGCTGAGATTTATATCATGGATAATTTTACCAACACAACTACTTCCTTTGTTTCTTTCTAGGTGGATACCAATGTCCTATCACTGGATGCCAGAGAATGATTCAGAAGGATGCGGAAGTCAGGGAAGATGGGAAGATTCATGTTACAGTTAGAAAATCCACTTCTTGTCACTTTGTCTTTTTGTCTCATAGATCTCAGGGGGTGTTGTGTCTCCCTCCCAAGCCTTCCAATTTAAGCAATGCAAAGATCTTTTCAAACCCAACACCCATAGGATCTAGTTTTAATCATGTTGATAGTAATTTCATGTTCACCAAAAAAGAAACAGTATTAACAATGAGCCCTTGTGCATCCAATTTTGGCCTTTCAGATGCCTAGTCACTCCATTCCTCTTCAGATCCTACACCCATAAATTTAAATTTGGATGAAGAAAATTTCAAGGACATGAATAAAATATTATGATCGAGAGTGCTAACAATGTGAACTTCCCTCCATTCAGACCTCATGTTATGTATTCCATGAGTGGAGAAGCCAAGAGGGCATAGGTAATGCATTTTAGTTGAAGCTAGGTGTTAGTATTCATGAAAGTGTGAATTCGTATCCTACTTATAGTCCAACTCAGGGCGTGTTATCTCCAAATGTATCAAAAAAATGGAAGAATATTGTGGGTGATAACCCAAATAAATATCAGTAGAGAATGATGGCAAAGAATGATAATAAAGAGCAGCATATGTTTGTATGGAGTTCTACATAGCCCTTGACATTTTACTATCATCTAATTGGCACCATAGATCTACAAGTATGTTAGGCTTCAACCATTGCTTCTACATTGTCCCATCCTTTTTCCCCTTTTGAAATGCATTTTTTCATAATAAATTACTATAAATGTAGACCATGACTGTCACAAAGGTCATGCGAGATCCCCTTCCTACATATGCAAGAGGAGGTCACATGTTCAAATTTTCTTCAACCTGAAATTATCTATAATACTTTTATCATATTTGAAAATGGCTTCCCTAACTAAAATATGGAATAACCAAATCTAATTTATATGCAAAACCTTCTGCCAATTTGAATAAAGTTATTAGAGAAATTTTTAGGTTTAAAATAGGCCTCCTAAGGAATATTATAAAATAATAGTGGAAATAATAAAATAATATTACATTACATCATCGAATTTTAGAGGGAAAAAAGAAAAAGCTAATTTTTCAACTCATATTTTCAATGTATCTCCTTATGGTTTTACTCGAATTTCAAGCGGGATCACTCATTGGATGAATAATTTAATTCTTCATCCAAGGAGTACGCATGCTGCATACTTTTGATGGACCAAACCATACAAAAAATAAGAAATACATAGATATACATTATTACAATCACATTTTTTCATGTATTTCTCATTTCTCATGTAACAGGGTCCATCAAAACTATGCAACATGGCTACTCCGTAGATGAGTAATTAAATTATACATCCAATGAGTTCTCCAGGATGCAATTTGAGTAAAACCGTAGGAAGATAAGTTGAAAATACTAGTTGAAAACAGGGAAAATTTTAAGGATCAACGTTTATCTTAAAGTTTAAAAACTTGGCAAATCTTAGTAGTCCCCAATATGTGAATTGTAAGATTTTTGATGTTATTTTGATAAAAATATTTAGTTTTGTGATCATTTTATATTAGTATATATAAATTTTTGGCGATTTTTAGGGTAAAATATTTTTATACTATAAAATTTGGGCGAATCAATTTAAAAAAAAAATGGGAATTGGCGAATCCTTTTTTTGGAAAAAACATGGAAAATTAGCCCACCTACGAATATTAGCCCCTAAAATTTTCCATGGTTGAAAATATAGGTTTTAATTTTTTTATTTTTTAATATTTTTACTTTTTTACTCTAAAAATGGTGAATCATACCCCATGGTTGACATCATCATCTTGAATCATATTGGTTATTATAAAGTTGATTTTGGTTATATATTTTTTATTTGAGACACATTTTTTACCTTAAAATTTCTCTAATTATTCACCTAACAAAAAGTTTCTAGATTGCCATTTCCATTAAAAGAGAAAAAAAGATCTCAGTTAATCTCATCATATGATGCATAATATTATTTTCCTACTAGATCATCCATTTATCCCATTGGAGAGGAAAAACAAATAAAAAACGTTCCACTGAATAATAGTTGAATCCCAAAATTCTCCATTGATTTTTCAATTCCAGATGACATGATGAACCATTACAAATGTGTGACAAGCCACTCAACATTCATTTTTAATACTAGGGAAGTCCTTGATAATCCTTGATTACTAACATGTTATGAAATACCAACCACCCAAGTATCTGAGTTTTAAAAGAAAAGTAGGTCTTCCAGATACCTTGGAACCTATTGATTCTCCTCGTTTCTTCTCATGGACATTCCTCTCCTTAAGGAAACTTACATTGAACAAGTTGGAATAATTTCATTAAGATACTATGTTTGAGAGTTCATAAATGGCTCCTGGATTTTTATGAAAAGATTTAACTTTCCCTTTGATTTTAGATTGCAAATAGAGAATAATAATTTATTACAAGCTATAGCATAAATAGGGTTAAGTTACATATTAATATATTTAGTATAATAATACAAAGAGGCATATATGGGCTGCTTTAAATCCTTCTTTTACATTTTTGGGGGATTAGACTTCAAGAGGCTTTCTCAGTAGAATTGAATATTTTTTTTTTGTATTCACATAATGTCAATGCCAAGACTAATGAAAGGGACACAAATATGTTTGGATCAAAGATTATCTATTTTTGTTCAAATGTGGATACACAATGTTATTTGAGTTTCTGATTTCTATAATGATTTTTCAGATGGGGTACTGCAATGCTAAGAATCATGGAGGTATCAATATGAATTTTGTACGATGTCAGTCTTGGTATGTCCATCTTCAGTCTTGGTACGTTTTCTGCTTCTCTGTGCCCTCTTTGAGAATATTTCGTACATATTCCTATAATTTGGTTTAGTCAACTTCACAACACCTTTTGGATTTCATATTGTAGTATGCTTATAGCAGACAACTTTATCAATGATATCATTCTCTTTTGAGTTATAATTTAATCTTTTTATTACATCCATGTTTATGGCATTGCATCCATGCATTATAGCATATGGGAATTCTATTGCATCATTTGCAATGGATGTGAGGTTTCTTACTAGGCCAACCATAATGGCTACAACTTCCATTGTTCTTGGCCTTCAAAGAGTTTTCCTTCATGTTTCTATCGTGTAGGTTGTAGAGAAGTATCTTTTCCTGTTATTTGTTCACTTCTTTACTTGTAGTTAAAGCTATGTTAAACCAGAGATAAAAACAAGTTATACTTGTAAACTTGACCTCTTTGTCTTCCCCTCCTCTTATATGCTATTATAATCAAAGGTTCTGCATGTCCGACCATACTTTCATCCTTATTTTGGAATTGAATAAAAGGAGAAGAACAAATATGAAAACACTCTTACATCTCTTTAACAAGCACTTTTAAAATAATCCGCAGAATAGTTGTGGTTGAATAACAAATTAGTGAAGAATATATAATCCATAATAAAAAAACATTTGAGGTTTTGATAATTGAGAAACATGATCCTCAAGGTAGTCATGACCTAAAACTCAATATAAGTGAATTTAATGCACAATAGGCAAGCCATAATCAATAAAAAGTGACAAAACATAGTAATTTATGATGCTACTGTTGAATCCATGGTGATTTTCTCCACCTTTGTTGTCACTTTATCGAATCCATGGTGATTTTCTCCACCTTTGTTGTCACTTTATCAATATCTCCAACCATATCAAATGACTGCTGAAAGAGATCATTATATTTACCATATAAAACACCCTGCATAACAAAGATAGTAATCATTTATAATATAAGAAATACAGAACCATAATTCATGGAAAATCAATATTAACAACATAGCATAGAATAAAACGTGATTATCATGATTACAAAAATAAAATTTATTAATTTTATTTGAATCTTGTTGGAGACCCACATCGGGCGTAGTTTAATCGCACATTACATTTTAATCCATCCCAAAATTTCGAAGTTGTTAAAAAGTGAATCAAAATGAATGAACCAGCATACTTCCCAACATAAAAACACTATAAAACATTATATAATTTTTTTTATTTTTTTTTAAGAAACACATTGAATTTATCTTAGAAAATGAATTCAATACCAAAGTATTTCTGAGAATTGCAATATTCTTCAGTTAATTGGTACCTAGCTGTCATCGAGTTAATGATAAATATCCATTTTAATGCTTTATATTAATTGTGAAAAGAAAAACATGTGTGTCTTAATCTGGCAAGATAGTATCCTCGTTGTAAACTTCCAATGTAAAAGAAAACAAAATCATGCATCTTAATATGGCAGTATGGCAGCCACGTTTTAAATTTACATTGTAAAAGAAAACAAAGTCGATACCAAAGGCCTTCAAAGAAAGGCAACCTTCACAAGTTAATTAAGTGGCATTGTACGATGTAATTTCTGATATAATGGAAAATTTGAAATGTATTAAAATAAAAAACATGTACCTCTCGCCATTAACTCTATAAGTGATGAAATGGATTTGAAAATTAATTTTGTTTACTCAACCTCAAAGAAGTAATGATAGAATATGCACTTTTAATTTTTTTTTTTTAATTTGTGAATAAAAGCAAAAAAATATATCTTAGTCTAGCAAAATAGGAGTAGGGTTCTAAACTTCTAATGTAGCCAAAACATTGCTCTCAAATAGGCTTCATAAGTATAGACATGAGGACATTTTTTTTTGGGAGCTCCAACATATGAAATATAAATTACATAACGTATGGCCTTCACAAATTGTCATTCATCACACAACCATATAATGGAGGAAAATTTACAATTTGCTCAGGGAAATATTTTTCAAAATAACATCCAAAAATATGGGGCAATAGCAGCATGGAATTGTGAATCTGAAATGCTTCAATCTCTCTCACTGCATGGATTAAGTGAATATACTAAATGAAAAATGTATTGCATTATACTTTTCAAAGGCACAACTTGAGAGATTACTTTACATAATACATGCAAATAATGTTTCTTTTTTTAAGATACTAATTTCAAGGATTGTAGGTTGCACTACACTATTACAAAAATGAAAAAAAATGAATGCATAGTGGTAAGCATCAGTTTCAGATATGACTTTATACAATACATGTCAATAAAGTTATGTTTCTTTCTGTAAGATACCAATTTTAAGAATTGTAGGAAGTGATGCACTATTTCGAAGAGCATGAGGGAGAAACTTGATTTTCACTGATTTAACTTGAGGTAATTGTGAAGATGTTGGACTGCAAAAATAATGCTCCTACCCAATCACAATTCTTCAACATTATAGGCATTTTGGATGGCTCTCAATTAATACAAACTGGAAAAATAATCTTGCAAAAAATAAAAATATGCTACAACCATTGCATTTATACATTTCAATATACCTAGAAGCTAGAAATACTCTCTTTCAAATAAGCATATTTTCCTAGAGCAGTTGTGAAAACTTAAATCACATGGAAGGAATGACTTAAGGACTATTGAATATTTTTGGCCTTAGACATAGTCATTTTATCATCTTCACTTAGTTTATCCAAACCTAAAATTGCAACAATATCCTTAAGGTTCTTGTAGTTTTGAAGGACCTTCTACAAACCTAGAGTAGTATTATAGTGGTATTATCCTAGGATGTGAGGAGAAATCATGCGGGATGTTGAATCCAGTGGTTCAACAACTAGGTATATAACAAGCTCTTAGATCTTAACATAAAAATTGCATAGGCATAAGAATCCATAAGAAGGTAAAAACATGGCAAACAAGACGCACATTAGAGGAAAAATTGTGGATAAACCTGCCTAGATAGCATAGTTATGGCATCAATATAGGAGAATGTTGTTTCAGGTGTCAGATCAGTAAAATCATCATCTAGCACATATATATCTTTCATAGAAGTAATGGAACCCTTCTTGGCTATTGTAATATGTTCCTACAAACATCCAATATTAGTAGCCAAAGTTGGTTGCATGTGACAGCTAAAGGAATACATCTAAGCAAATCATACACTTCAGAGTTTGCCTATTAAATAAAATAAAATGGGAAAAATTTATTTTTATGCTAATGTTAGTGTTGATGTCAAATTCATTCCCTTAAGGATATAGCCAATTCTTTGTAAACTAGTTAGTTTGTGATGTAGATATTTAAATATAATAGTTCTTGAATGACATAACAAGACTGTAAAATTTATGAAATTTTTTTAAAAACTAGAATTCCCAAAATGTCTAAAAAAGAAACAAACATTATATTAGACACAATGGAAAACATAATTGTGTAAAACATAAAATGTTGGCAATGAAAATCAACACATCGTGGCCTTTGGAATCTCGAAAATGATCTGAAATAGTCAATCCTGTAAGCCCAACATGTGCATGAGCACCAGGTGCTTTATTCATTTGACCATATACGAGAGCACACTTGATTTCACCCTATATAATAAGGATTACCTTAATTAGGAGCCAATCCTCTGACTATGCATGCAAAGAGAAACTCTTCAACAAACAAATCGATGAATTAAGGGATTTATTTAAAGGGATACAAACTTGGTGATTTATTCACGATAATTGTCATACAAGAATGCATGACAAGAAACTTCATACACACAACCTCACCTCCATTTTCCACAAAACATGGTGGAACTTGCAAGGAATCATATGGCCACTAGGGTTTTAGCATGAGGAAATGGGAGTCGTACCAATCGTAAATTAATCCACCTCTCGCAAAAGTAACTTCGAACCATTTCACATACGACCACCTAAACCCCAATAGAAGAAGTAGAGAGAGTCCTTTTTCACATTAGCCTCGTTCTCTATCTTGTACCATGAAATGTAATTCTTTCCCAATCCAGGTATTCCTGGTGGGTGAAGATTACCACGCTCTTGGCGTTATCACCATGTACATGTTATGCTTCTTATTACTGGCCTCCAGTTAGTTATTGTACTTGTCATACAAGAGTGTTTAGAGATTCCAGAAATAGTAACGCCAGGAGGAGGTGTCCCACGCCATGAGACTAGCTATGATGTTGTTGAATTGGTTGAGTTTTTATTATATGTCTCTCAGGGCTCCATTAGCGGTGAAAAAGTTCACGAATAAATAGTTGGCCTTATTATGGGATTGGTTGAATATGCCTTGCCAGCCGCTGAGGGAGGAGGAATAAATAGTGTATTATTTCTACCAAGATTCATCACTACCTAGATAAGCGGAGAAGAACACATCTCCTTTGAATGTCATACTTTTCAAGTGGCTTTTGTATTTGGTCATCATTTTGAAAATGTTGGTAGGGCTAAGGTTTCCATTAGAGAGGTTATCGCCTACTAGAGTATGTTGTTCCCCTCTACCTCTACAGAAGAAATTTTTCACTATGCAACCCATCATCACCCTTAGAAAAATACATATTATCCTCCTCCTCATCCTCGTCATCCTCGTCTTTTTTCTCCCTCTGGGCTTGAGAATTCAAGCATTCTTTTTTGTATCCATGGGACTTTTTTTATTTCATAACCATTCCTAACAAGTCACGTATTTGAGCCCCTTGCAACACAAGTGCAAAGCCTTTGATATGAGCACAACCTTTTGATGCCACTGTTGTGAAGAAAAAGAACCTGTTGCTTCAGAAAATCAAACTTTTGCAAGTGCAAGTATGATCTAGAAAGGGGGGAATTTATACTCAGATGGTTGCTATGAGAGATATTTCTACTAGAATTTTCTAGCATTTAGTGGCTTTGAGCGGGCCAAGTTGTAGCCTTACTGCAACATTCAAGCTTCATGTATAGTATCTCGTAGTGAAGCACAAGAAAAAAAAACCAATGAATTATCTGGCCATCATGCTCATGGGCTAGTATCGATGTTTCAAATTGATATTAAAGGAAGGACAACGAAAATAAGCATCTATGATTGGCTAGATATGTCCATCCCAACCTCGAAATGGAATTCCTATCGACGTAATTAGGAAATAATTATATTTATAATATTAATATTTTTGTAGTGAAAATTTTAAAATCATAAGTTTTATCACTACCTATGAATTTCGCCCTCCCTATGATAGTGTCATCACCACCATAGGGAGGGAAAGGAAACAAAGTATTCTCTTAGTAGTAGAGAGGATGTGCAAGCAAGCTTGACTCACAAGGAGAGGATGCACAAGCAAGTCTTGACTATATGAGAGAGGAATTCATGCTTGCTCGACCACAGGGAAGGAAAGGATGTGCAATTACACTCCTAATAGTAGAGGATTACTGGAGACACAAGTCTTCTAGGTGTGGTATATACAATTCTTTTATTGTAGAAAAATTCCTTTGCAAAGCGAGAATTTTATATCATGAATGTTAATTTTTATTACTGAAATTTGATTTATTTTAAAATTTATCAAATAAATCACATGGTCCTCGAGGGCTCTTCCATCCAAATAATCCAATCAGATCTACAGAGCTTGTCCTTCATAGTTTGGATACACAACCTGCACACCCATGACCCATAGAATTTTTCCCAAACGGGGACTATATAAGACAACATGCAATATGCTGCCATCCTACAACACTCAGAAGTTGCGAATTTGACCTTGTAATAGGTCTTAAGAGGATTCAAACTGAAAATATTAAGGACGAAGGGGTCGGGGGTCATCTCAAAGGAGGAATTCCTACCCCCGATGTGGTTGTTCACTTAAAGTCCTTAGTTTATTAAGTCTTCTTTTGATTTTTGTTAATAATACTTCCAACTATAGAACCATTATTATAAATCTCTTTTTTCAAATATTTTCAATAGCATGTTATAAAATAGAAACAATAAGTGGGAAGAAGTAAAAGAAAAGAGGGAAAAATGGCAAGAAAGTTTTAGGCCGAAGCATTCTACAGTAAATCATGGTATCTATTTAATATGCATTATTGAAAAGGTTTGGGGGGACAAAGAATAAGTAGTTTGTTTCTTTATTTACTTCAAAGAGGAATTTGACATGATCCCTAGAGATAAGTTGTGGCGTATAATGGAAGAAGTTGAAATTCCTTTGCATTATAGATTCATTGTCCATTGGCTCTATGAAGAGGTGAAAGTCAAAACTGGAACTTCAATAGGCATTTCAGAAAGTTTTAGAAGTGACATCAGAGTCAAGCAAGGTTTCCCTTTATCCCCTACCCTTTTTGGTTTATATATTGATAAATTGGAAGAGTGGCTAAATCCGCAAGGTTGGGATGGTGTTGATGACCTTGTATTGATTGTTAAATCAACCCATGGATTGCAGATGCACATATATTCCCTTGAGCATTTTTTTAATGTAGTGGGGATGAAAGTCAATACTAGTAAGACCAAATTAATGATTTTCTCTAATAAAAGTAAGTAGAGATAGAATGCATTTTTCTTTGAAGGCAACATTATTGAAGAATTAAATTCATACAATTACCTCACGATCGATTTAAACAACAAGCTTAATTGAGAGGACTGCAGAAAGAATATAATTTTAGGAGGGTGGAAAGAAATATATGCACTTCAAAACAAATGTAAAGTGGAAGATTTATGGGATTGGAAAATGATTAAAGTGATTTTTGGACTCCTAGTTTGTTTAGTGATATTATATGGGTGTGAAATATGGGCTAGCAACATCCCTGTTTCAAAATGGAAACAAATTGAGAAAATAAAAACAATAATTGATCATGAGTACATTAAAAATAAAAATTTTGGTTCCTTATGAGATAATGTTGAGTGAAACAGGGGTAGCTCCCATCAAAGCAATTGCTATGGTGTGTGTTATAAGTTACCTAAAAAGAATGGGGCAAATGGGAGTAGGTAGATGACCGAAATTTATCTTCAATGAAGGTATGAGTGAAATAAATAAATCATGGATGAAACAAAACAACAAATGGACACAAAAATGGAATACTTACCTCAATTCTTGTCCCAAAAATAGCAAGGAGTTAAATGTTTTTGTTATGGAGAAGTTTTGTAAGCGTATATGGGGAAAAGAGTTTGGTAGAAAGAAGAAATATTATGCTCAACAATTCAACCCTACTGATGATCTTTGATGATTTTTTAGTATCTTGGGAGGTACTCCAAGACCTGGGGTTTGGG
Organism: Pinus albicaulis; assembly: GCA_034641835.2. Taxonomy (NCBI): domain Eukaryota; kingdom Viridiplantae; phylum Streptophyta; class Pinopsida; order Pinales; family Pinaceae; genus Pinus; species Pinus albicaulis. Next base: position 1,469,003,939 of record CM076577.1, read on the forward strand.
GTTTGGACGGAAAAGTGCCACAATAGTCACTTGTGGTCTTGAAGCCATGGGTAGGGATTTTGGACCCATCGGTCTTTGGGACAAAACCATGAGCACATTTCGACATGCGATGGATGAGGATGATATATATCGTCGAGACAAATCCAATGCAATAATAATCCTCTAATTATAAGTTTTAGAAATGGAGTTGTGAATTTTTGAAGTTTATGGTTGGGTTTATGCAGAATGTTGTAGGGTCGGCTTGATGTAAATAAGCCTCTTAACAATTTTACAAGCCCTATGATGGACGTTAGAGGAAGCCCTTCTTATGATTCTAAATACAAGGTTTTGTTGAGTCATTTTAGACATCCAAGTGTGCAACACATAACAAAACAAGAGCTCGTTGAAGGGGGAAAGATACCTTTGTCTAGGACGCAAAAAAGGAGGGTAACCAACGCGTAAGAGAGGGTTGTTTTGGACCTTTTTTAGCTGACCAAGTTACTCTCCAAGGAGGCCAAGGCACATGGGTATACGCTCGAATATTTGAGGGTTGTTTGGAGGGTAGGAAAACCCTTAATAAGGCTTTTGCAGGCTTGTGGAGCCTTGTTGTAGTAGACTGCAGGAAATTGAAGGTAGGTTGGGTTTGTTGTGAGGGCTAGAAACTTCCCAGAATTACAGCATAGAGGGATAAACTCCTAACGAAGGGAATTAACACTCTTATATACAAATTTTGGGCATAATTGAAGGATGGAAAAGGTACTGTGATGATGTCGTGACTAGGCCTAGGTTGTTGCATAGGAGAAGACTTCAAACAATGAGCTGGAGGTGTGTTTTTGGAGGTGTTGGATCCATAATTTTGGATCAGTATTGGATCGATTTTATATGCAGCCTGTGGGAGCCATGTGTTGAAGGTGAATTGGGTGATTGGAATCCTAAAAAAGGGGTACTGCAACTACTGGTCCTTTCGGTAATGACTTGGTTGCGCAGATCAAAGTCTCACCCAAAGCATTATGGGGGGGTGTTGGAACTAGGATTCCATACCCTGAGGAACAAAATAATGTGGTGGCCCTAAATAGGTTGATTGCAGAACTTATACAAATCGAAAACAGATGCTCGTAAATGAAGAAAAATACCTATCAGATCGGCTAGTTTCAGATGCATATAATGCATAAACAGATAGATCGTGGATCAATTTCATCATAGATATCTAAGAATAGAACCAGATCTATGTAATGAGCAATAAATTAAGTATATTTTTCCATGTGTTCAACCATGAATATATATTCATGCATGAATAACAGATCTACTCGCGCAGATACAATTAAGCATAACAGAAGTAAAAAATCTCAAAGAAGAAACAATAAACATATAACACAATGCTTCAAAAAAACCAGTCTTTGTATTAGATTCCAACATTTTTGTACAACATAATTTTCTCTTACAATTACCCTTCCATGCACACAGCCAACCGAGTTTGCACAAAGTCAAGACTAGGTATCCCTGCACATAGCCAGCAGTAGCCTTTCTACCTAAACCCCAGACTTACAAACGTGTATCATAGATGCATAAACACTTAGATCCAATACATTACATCACTTATTACTTAGAATCGATCTATCTATTTATATCCATATTAGTGCGTAGATACTATGGTCTCAAACCATGGTTTGAGGCCCACAATTTACCCTTAAAACCCTTTTAAAAAGAATAGGGTCTTTGACTTGCCCCAAAGCCCCTTGACCTTCCCGCGCAGTGTGCATATGAAAAAATATAAAAAAAGTTACTCAAAAATGTACCCCAGGGGACCCCATTCCAAAAGGCCCCCAACACAACCGTGTGACTCGTCCCTAGTCACTGTTGTGTCTGCTCCTTCATCTTGTCTTGGAGCCTAGCGATAGAAGATTTTAGTGGCAACACCATCTCCAGAATATGCGCAGCAGTTCCCTATGCTTCAATGACTTCATCCATGTATGGCTTCAGTCGACTTCCATTGACATACCTGGGAAGATATTCTCTGCGTAGCATGGCCAGGTGCACTACACCTCCATCAGTGAACTCCTTAACAATGTATGGCCCTAGCCAATGAATCTTCAACTTCCCTGGGTGGCATGAAAACTTGTCATACAACAAGACCAAATCATCTTCTTTAAACACCTTTTGCCTGATGAGCCTATCATGTCATGATTTTTCATGCGCCTTCTGAACTTGCTGGTGATATTTGGCAATAAAGCGATATTATTCAAGTACGACCAACTACGAAAACCGTTCCTCCATAGCATCTAATTCTGCCATATTGGTGAATGCTGCAATGCGTAGAATGGGAGAAATTTATTCCATTGGTATCACAACTTGTTGCCGATATACCATCTTGAATGGTGTCTTACTATTCAAATTCTTACATGTGGTCCGACATTCCCATAGAATTGCAGGTACACGCGCATCCCAATCATTCTGGTTAGCATTTCAAACCTTGGTAAGCATAGTCTCCAATATCTTGTTGAAAGCTTCCACCACACCATTTTCATGTGGGTGATAGGGAGTGCTCTTCTAATCATGCATCTGGAATTCATCTGTCGATGCTTCAATGATTTCATTCACAAAATGCATACCTGATCACTTATTAGAATATTAGGACATCCAAAGTGAGATACAATATTTTTGAATATGAACTACGCAACTGTATCGGTAGTACAATCCTTCACGGGCTTAAATTCATCCTATCTAGTTACGTAGTTATTCGCAGTGATTATGTAACACACACCACTCTTCTTGTCTACAGGGTTAATAGGTCCTACAAAGTCTATGGCCAATTTATCAAATGCTTGCAGTGCCATCTGGGGATGCAGGGGCATCTCATCTTTGCGTGATGACTTTCCGGTCCTCTGGCATACATTGCATGTGTGACAATGCACATAGGCATCATTGTGCAACGTGGGCCACCATAATCCAGCTCGCAAAATCTTTTGCACAGTTTCCTTACTTACGTAGTGACTACCGGAAACCCCTCCATGAGCTTTGTTTAATATTGCATGCCTCTCATACTCCAAAAAATATCTTCACAGAACTTCATCTACACCCATATTTTACATCTGGCCAACAATAATGGTGAATTCTAGTGCACGCACCACGAGCTCTTTCTTTCGATGTAATGTATATTCCTCAAGCGCGTGTCCAGTAGCCAAGAATTGAATAATATTAGGGAAATTCTCATCAATTATCTTGATCGCAAACAACTGTGCATCTGGTAATCCATCCTCCAAGTTCGTAGGTTCTTCATCAATCTCAATGCATGATAGATGATCTAGCCCAGCATTTATTCTTTCTGGTTTCACAATGATCTCAAAGTCAAACTACTAGAATATAAAAAACCACCTGCAGATCTTCCACCCCAACACAAGCTTATTGACCGAGTACTTTAAAGCAGAGTGATCAGTAAAAATCTTGAAATGTCCTCCTAACAGGTAGTGGTGAAATTTCTGCAGTGCATACACCATCGTTAATCCTTTTCTCTTTGTGGTTGAATAATTATGTTTTGCACTTGAGAGATTTCAATTGGCATAATAAATAGCGTGATCAATCACTCCAGCTCTCGGTTGCATTAAATAGCTTTGAGCACGATACAGGAGGCATCAATATGCACATGAAACACCTTAGACCAATTTGGAAAGACTATTATGGGCACAATGACCATCTTTTCCTTCAACAATTCAAACTCTTCTAAAAATCCTCATCCTAGCAGAATGTCTCATCCTTCTTGAGAAGCTTCTCCATGGGCATAGTTATCAGTGCATAACCATGAGTGAACTTTCAGTAATATCCAGTATGCCCCAATATTGACCGCAACTACTTTACATTCTCAGGTATCTCCAGATTAACGATTACTATGATCTTCGTGGGATATACCATCAATCCTTGCTGGCAGACAATGTGTCCCAGCAGTATCCTGAATGGCACACATAAGATACATTTCTTCATGTTCAGTGAGATCTAGTACTTTCTATAGGTATACAAAATTAAGCACAGATTGGATACATTATTTTTCAACAACCCAAAAATAGTCCAATCATCAATGTATACTTCCAGGAATTTATGGATAAACTCCTTAAAATCATCTACTACTACGCACGATAATATGGCAGGTGCATTCTTCAAGCCAAATGGCATGACTGTATACTAGAAATATCCCCATTCAATTGCAAAGGTAGTCTTACTGTGATCTTCTGGCACAATCCTAATTTGATGATACCCTGAAAAACCATCTATAAATGAGTAAGCTTCTTGTCCTCTGACATTGTCTAGGATATTATTAGATAATGGAGTTGGGAATGTATCATGCACACAGTCATCATTCAATTTGCACAGGTCTAAAAAAATCTTGATCTCTCCTTTTGTCTTCTTGTCTTGCACTACCATGGGACTCACCGAATCAGACTCTTCTACTGGTTCTATGATGCTTGCAGCAACCATCTTGTCCAACTCTTCCTTTACCTTCTGCTTATATTTTGGATTCAACCTGTATGGTCGTTGCTTCACTAGGTGCACATAAGGTTTCAGAGTGATCCTCATGACTCCAAGCTCTCCAATTATTCCTTTAAAATTTGAGAAATTTGTAGGGAATAAGTCATGATACTCTATCAGCAACTCAACAACCTTTCCTACTAGGTCATCATCCCAATAGTCTCCGATCTTGGCCAACTTCAGTTACTCTTCAGAACCAATTCACCTGTCAAATATTTAAATATTTTATCACATCTAATGAAGTGATCCAAGGCCCAGAAACTGCGCGTTGTCCCTCAGATTCCAGAATCATGATATTCCTTGGATCTTCATCATTTTCTTCAACTGTTAGATTTTTGCAATTCACAATATCCTTCATCTCCACATCCCATGTTGCTGGAGCGCACTCTATCATTGGCTTTGTTGTATCAAATATAGCTTCTTGAATGTTATGAATGCTTTACCAATATTTTCAAGCCCACTCTCAAAGCTGAATGTCAGAATGAAACTCTCAGTCAGCACAGACCATTCACTAGTACCTCGACAAAATTCTGTCTCCAAATATCAATCAGTAGGTACATTACCCAATGTATGAATAAACATGTGGATCCATTCTGGCCTCGGTTATATGCCCCATACGTAATTCCATTTAGCCAAATGTTTGCACGGATCATCCTTTCCAGAGTAGAATTATTCCATTTTGATAGCTAGATGTTCCAATCGTAACCTCATCATGTGCGCACATTCTTTCGAGTTTCCCATGTTTTCTTTATGAGTCTCCCACCATCGTGCTAGATTAGCGCGTAGTCCAATATCCAAGGGATGGAATCTCTATCACTCTGCGACAGTTTTTTCAATCTCCCCTAAAAACATGTTTACATCAGTTAAACCACCATAATGCGGTAATTTACGTACCTCAGATGTTATGCATTGAAGAGATCAGGTCACTCGATTATAGCATAGTGCAGATACTTCATGCAATTGGTTTTGCCAGTTTTCCAATTCTTCATGAGAATTTGAGAAACAAGAGCTGTCCTTTTCCCAATTAAGAAATCCATCAGCCATTGGCTTGATCCAATATTCCTCGCACAGAGTCAACTTATAGGTCTGATCAATATCATCATTAGCGCGCACAAGTTTTGTGTATCTTTCTCCCTCTGCAGGATCTAGGGGAATGATGAGTCTGGTTCCATTTCTTTCAAACTCCATTCTTCTTTTCTTCAGGTTTATGACACCATCCATATCAATAGCCCAGTCTAATCACAACAACGCAGGATAAGGATCAGTATCATCAATAATTTTTATAACTTCAAAGTCTACAAGCACCTTAACACCTTCAATACTCACTACGACCTGCGATATCCTTCCTAGTGGAATGATTTTTAGTTGATTTTCCATGTGAAATTGAATGGTAGACCATTCCAGCTTGGGTTCTTCCATGTGCTGCCAAGTTTGCTTAAGTAGGAAGTTCACATATTACCCCAGATATAGAATAACTTGATCCATCTCATAAGAACCGATATGCGTGATCATACATATCTCTCGCCCTGTCATCTTCTTCTTTTTGTATATTTTATTGACATCTTTTTGTTCTACCAACACCTGTTCCTTTTTTACGTAGTTATTTATTAGAGCCTGAAGGTTCTCTGCCGCCTTTTTTTTTTTAGTAACTTAATGTAATATTGTAAAAAGGGTTTTATCTATTCATCTACCCTAACCTCCTTCATGGGTCTACCTGATGTTGATGTGTTTCCCTCTGCAAACTCCTTCCGCACTTCAAAAAGTCTCCTTTACGCATTGTAAATCAAATCCATCTTTGTTCTGAGGTGCCTTACCAATACAAAGGTCAATATCTGACTTCTTTCCCTTATCTTCATTACTGGCTACACCGCTCCAAGTGACCACATTTACGCTAAGATCGTCCTCATGGGTTTCGGATCTGACCATCTCAAGATTCTGCGTTGGAGTCTATGTCTTTTCATCCTAAATTTTAGCAATAAAAACAGGGAAATATTCTATTACATTGTCAAAGTATCTACAATACCTTCATGATTTTCGCACCAGATTTGGACAGTCCTATGCATAGTTACCAACATCTCCGTAGTTGTAGAAAATAACCTACCCCCTTCCTCGACTAGTTGATCTACCTCCTTGTCCTTTTCCTCTACCCTGAAATCCACCTCACCCAGAGGGGGATGCTGGTGAGGTAGGTCTGGCCTGCATTCTATATATTTTAGCTTTGTCATAGTGACGTACATAGTCTACAAAGAGTTGCTTCAGGTCAAGCTGATACTTTCTGACCCTTAGACATAAATTTGTTTCATGAAAACCCACAACTTGATAGATTGTGCACCATATTGCGCTCTTCAGCAAGCTAGGTCCTCCAGCATTCATATAATTATTAAAGAAAAGACATCAATGCTTATGGTGCCCAACAACTTTACGTTTTATGCACCAAATTTCTATGCATACCTCCTTGCCCTTATCTTTGCGAAGATTCTGAATCTGTTGAGTTCCAAGCACAACAGGTGTTGGGGTAGCTTCTAATTTCATCACAATATCCACTGCCTCAGCCTACACTGTGAACCGTCGCTATCAAATCTATGCTTGAGAGGGCTATAAATAAATCCTTTCTCTGGGTCTTCACGGAAAAGTCTTCCACTGCACGTAATCGGGCCTCTTTGGGACATTCACACAATATGTTGGCACAAAGAGCCCTGTTCACATAATATCATCTTTAGTAATAACTTCAAAGAGCACAGGAACTTACCTCTAGGACCCTTGATAAATCTTCTTTCTACTTTAGCATATGACACAAATTAATCAATGGAAAATTCAGTCACAAATCTTGCCAAGACACGATCTATCCAATGATCTATCGTGCAAGTGATCATATTGTCTGTCTTTTCTAATTGTTGGATTAATTTAGGAGTCCACTCAATGACTCTGTCATCCTTTGCGTAGGTATTGAATTCAGTAAATTGCGACAACCACTCCTGCAACTCAGTTGCAAAGGAACAAAAGAATATCTCGTGAACTTCTGTATAGATGTACTTCTCAGCCCACTTTTTAGGTGATATATTAGAACTTCAATTCTCTTCGATCATGATTTCAAGGATATTTATATCCAGCCAATCTTGCAATTCATTCCGTGAAAGGCGCCACAACATCAAATATCCTTCTAAATGATCCCAGTCCCGAAAACAGAACGATTTGTTGGCTTGAGAGGTCTGGACCCAAGTTCAAAGTTTATTGCACAACCAACAAACCCCCCAACTATTGGCCCTTTTGGTAATGACCTTCTTTTGTAGATCAAAGTCTCACCTGAAGCAGTATGGGGGGTGTTGGAACCAGGTTTCCACACACCGAGGAAGAAAATAATGTGGTGGCCGTAAACAGGTTGTTTACAGAAATTATACAGATTGGAAACATATCCATGCAAATGCAAAACAATACCTATCAGATCAGCTAGTTGCAGATGAAAATAATGCATAAACAAATTTATCATGGATCAACTTCGTCACAGATATAAAAGGACAGAACCAGATCTATGTAATGCGCAATAACATAAGAAGATTGGTCCATGTATTCGACCATAAATATGTATTCATGCATAAATAATAGATCTACTCGTACAGATACAATTAAGCATAACAAAAGTAAATGATCTCAAAGCAGAAACAAAAAACAAATAACACAATGCTTCGCCAAAACCGGTCTTTGTATTAGATTCCAAAAATTCTGTACAACCGACTTTTCCCTTACAATTCTGCTTCCACGTACACATCCAACAGAGTCTGAACACAGCCAGGACTAGGTCTCCACGCACACAACCAGTAGGAGCCTCTCTACCAAAAACCCACACTTACAAACATGTATCATAGATGCATAAACACTTAGATCAAAAACATTACATCAATTCTTACTTAGAATCGATCTATCTATTTATATCCATCTTATCGTAGATAATATGGTCTCAAACCATGGGTAGAGGCCCAAATTTTACCCTTAAAACCCTTTTTTTAAAAAGAGGGATTTTAACCTGCCCCAAAGCCCCTTGAGCTTTCCGCGCATATGAAAAAATATACAAAAGATACACAAAAATGTACCCCAGTGGACCCCACTCCAGCAGGTATTTAGAGCCATTGGTATGGTGGAGGGAACATTTTGGCTACTCAAATTAGCCCTAGAAAATAAATCTTGAAGTGAAGAAGACAAATGAAGGTTGGGTGAAGTGTGGTGCCTAATTTGAAGCACTTTCCTGCAAAAAATTGACTGCTAGATTGGTGTAGTGGAGCTTAAGGATTGGCCAACCTAGAAAGCATCTTAGATAAACCTATGTACATGAAACAGAAGTGACTTGCAACAGTGTTAGGTGGCATCCCTCCTGGAGTCTCTATGTGTTGTCCTTTGAAGGACTAAGGTGAAGCTAGACACAAGTATAGGAGCAAAGGATCGATAGGTCAAGATACGACATAGTGTTTGCAACGTGATTGTCATTGTATCTTGTATTCCATATATTGTTACATTATTCCGATTTGTTTAATATAACGAAGATTGGGTTGTACATTATTGTACAATATTTGTTAAAAATTGTCTATACTTGTGCATATGTGATTTACTGCTTTATATTTTCCGTTGTGAAAAGTATTTCTTGTTTAGATTCTTGGTTTGGTAGCATTAGAGATTCTAAAATTATAACCTAGGCCCAAGATCATGGAAATTCAACATGGTATCATAGGGTGCCTAAGCTACATTGGAAGACACTAAATCATATTTGTGCAGAACGAAGTACAAATTAAGAGGAATTTGGCCACATTTTAGGTGAAAATGTCGAAGTTACAGGTAGTTCTCTGGTACAAGGACAAGTTGGAGGGGTTGTCCAACTATAGTCCATGGAAAGAAATGATCAAGTTGTTCTTGCAAGTAAATAGGATCTAAGATTTCACCAAGAAAGCCATTAAGAAGCCAACTGAGCCAAAGTAGTTGGAAGTGTATGAAGCTTTGGATACGAGGGCGAGACTGATCATCCTAGACGGTGTGAAGGATCCCCTAATACCTCATTTTTCTGGGAAGAACACTGCATATGAGATTTGGATGTATCTTCATAATTTGTTCCAGAATACGAACGAGAACTGGGTATTGGTACTGTAGGACAATTTGAAGTCCACCAAGATGATAAAGGGTGAAGGATTGAATTCATATCTGACGTGATTGTCTCAAGTCAGAGATGAGCTTGTTGTAAGTGATGTGACTATTTGAGATAGTGATATTGTAAGGACTGTGTTGAAAGGATTCACGGAAGAATGGAAGCCATTCATTAAAGGCATTGTTTCCATAAAGAAGTTACCAAATTGGAATAGGAAGTGGGATCAATTCATTTAGGAAGAGTTGCGATATGAGGATCTTCATCCAACAGAGAGGACAAATGAGGACGCAGAACTTGTAGCACGAATGAAGGGTAATAGAAAGAAGGCCTTGAGCAAAGTCAAGTGTTTCAACTTTGGTGAGATGGGTCAATTTTTGTCGATATTCTTGATGAAGAAGAAGGGAGATGATGAGAATAGGAAGGGGAAGCAGGTCACCAATGTTTCAACTTCTGCTAAGATAGATGATATCACCAGGAGATTGTAGGAGGAGGACTTTTCTATGATCTCTCATTTCTCGCAGGGTACTATTGATGAGGATGGATGGTACATGGAAAGTGGTGCAAAGAAACATATGAAATGGTCACAAGAGGTTTTTGAGACTCTAGCTGAATGGGACTTGAAGTTTCACATGGTGTTGGGCGATAAGAGTCTGAAGGAGATCTAAGGATCAAGAGTTGTGTCATTCAGGATGGAGATAGAGCGAGTGATGCGATTCTAGGATGTATTGTTTGTACTAGGAATTAGACATAGCATACATATGTCTTTATGATCAAGAAGAAGGGGTTTGAGGTATTGTTCCAAGATGGGAAGGCAAGAATCATACCTAGAGGCTCTAGCTCCTATGGGATTGTGCTTGGAGTGAAAGATCATGGTCTCTATAGGTTGATGTGCAAGCCTATGGTTCATGGGAAGAAGAAGAAGGTGGAGAAGGTGCAGGTTCTATATAAATAGGTGTAGGTGTATGCTTCAGAGGGGTAGGTACAGGTTCTAGTGAAGAAGGTCTAGGTTGGAGATATTAGAGCGAGATGAGTTCTAGTGGGATCTTGCAGGTTGAGAGGGATAATTTGTAACCCAAGAAGAGCCTGGTTAGTGGGGAGAAAGGGTACTCCTACAACTGCCAAAAATGAATCATGGAGGGATTGGAAAGTAAAATATGAGAACAAGAAGAAGCAAGATGCTTCTAGTAATAGGGACACTTCCAAGAGAGGCGTAGTTCATGCTTCAGGGATTGCTGCACTGGTGAGATCCAAGAGTTGGGTGAGTGTTGCGAGTAGTGATGATGATGATTAGTTACTTTCTAGTCTTTGAAGTACCTCCCTCGCTAATAGGAAGTGTTGATTTTTGAGTACCTTGGGAGGCAATCCAAGTCGTAGGGTTCGAGGTTTGGAGGCAAAAGTGCCACAAGAGTCACTTGTGGGCTTGAAACCCAAGGTAGGGGTTGTTCACCCATCGTGATTTTTTCCAAAACCATGAGCAAATTTCGACATGTGATGGATGAGGATGATATCTCTCGTCGAGACGAATCTAATGAAATTAGAATCATCTGATTTTGAATTGTATAAATGGAGTTGTGAATTTTTAAATTTTATGGGTGGGTTTGTGCAAAATGTGTTAGGGTCAGCTTGATGTAAATAAGCCTCTTAACAATTTGACAAGCCCTATGATGGATGTTTGAGGAATCCCTTCCTATGATTATAAATAGAATATGTTTTGGAGTGATTTTAGACATCCAAGTTTGTAACACATCACAAAACAAGAGCTCGTTGAAAGGAGGAAGATATCTCTGTCTAGGTCGCAACAAAGGAGGGTAACCAACATGGAAGAGAGGGTTGTTTTGGACCTTTTTCAAGTGACGAAGTTTTTTTCCAAGGAGGCAGAGGTGTAGGGGTATATGTTGTATTGTTTGAGGGTTATTTAGAGGGTAGGCATACCTAGAAACATTCTGGCCTAGACCCATTCTAACCTACACCCATTATGGCCTCGGTTCTACACCCCATACCTAATTCCATCTAGCCAAATGTCTGCATAGATCATCCTTTCTAAAGTAGAATTATTCCATCCTAATAGCTGGATGTTCCAAGCATAACCTCATCATGCACGCACATTCTTCTCATTTTCCCATGTTTTCTTTATGAGTCCCCCACCATCGTGCTACAGTAGCACGCAGTTCAAGATCCAAGGGATGGAATCTCTATCATTTTGGGATAGTTCTTTCAAGCTCCCCTAAAAAAATGTGTACAACAGTTAAACCACCATAATGCAGTAATTTGCGTACTTCAGATGTTATGCATCGAAGAGATCGAGTCACTCGATTATAGCATAGTGCAGATACTTCATGCAATCGGTTCTGATAGTTTTCCAATTCTTCATCAGAATTTGAGAAACAAGAGATGTCCTTTTCCCAATTAAGATTTCCATCAGCCGTTGGGTTGATGAAATATTTCTCGCACAGAGTCAACTTATAGGTCTGATATATCATCATTAGCACGCACAAGTTTTGTGTATCTTTCTCCTTCTGCAGGATCTAGGGGAATGATGAGTCTGGTTCCATTGCTTTCAAACTCCATTCTTCTTTTCTTCAGGTTTATGATGTCGTCCATATCAATATCCCAGTATAAAAGCAACAACGCAGGATAAGGATCAGTATCATCCATAATTTGTATAACTTCAAAGTCTACAAGCACCTTAACACCTTCAATAATCACTACGACCTGCGACATCCTTCCTAATGGAATGATTTTCTGTTGATTTTCCCTGCGCAATTGAATGGTAGACCATTCCAGCTTGGGTTCTCCCATGCGCTACCAAGTTTTCTTAAGTAGGAAGTTCACATCTGACCCCAAATCTAGAATAACTTGATCCATCTCATAAGCACCGATATGCGTGATCATACACATCTCTCACCCTGTCCTCTTCTTATTCTTGTATATTTTATTGACATATTTTTGTTCCACCAACACCTGTTCCTTTTTTACGCAATTATCTATCAGAGCCTGAAGGTTCTCTACTGCCTTATTTTTCTGTAGTAACTTAATGCAATATTATAAAAATGGTTTTATCTATTCATCTACCCCCACCTCCTTCATGGGTCTACTTGATGTTGATGTGTTTCCCTCTACAAACTCCTTTCGCGCTTCAACAAAAGTCTCCTTTGCACATTGTAAATCAAATCCATCTTTGTTCTCAGGTGCCTTACCAATCCAAATGTCAATATCCAGCTGCTTTCCCTTATCTTCATTACTGGCTACACTTCTCCTAGTGACCACATTTATGCTAAGATCATCCTCGTGGTTTTCGGCTCTGACCATCTAAATATTTTGCGTTGGATTCTATGTCTTTTCCTCCTGAATTTTAGCAATAAAAATAGGGAAATATTCTATTACATGGTCAAACTGTCTACATTACCTTCATGACTGTCGCACCGGATTTGGACAGTCATGTGCATAGTGACCAAAATATCCACAGTTGTAGCAAATAGCCTGCCCCCTTCATTGACTAGTTGATCCACCTCCTCGTCCACTTCCTCTACCCTGAAATCCACCTCACCCAGAGGGGGATTTTGGTGAGGTAGGTTCGGATAGCATTCTATATATTTCAGCTTTGTCCCAGTGACGTACATAATCTACAAATAGCTGCTTCAGCTCAGGTTGATACTTTCCAGCCCTTGGACATAAATTTGTTTCATGAAAACCCACAACTTGATAGATTGTGCACCATACTGCGCTCTTCAGCAAGCTAGGTCCTCTAGCATTCAGATAATTATTGAAGACAAGACACTGATACTTATGGTGCCCAACAACTTTACATTTTATGCACTATATTTCTACGCATACCTCCTTGCCCTTATCTCTGCGCAGATTCTGAATCTCCAAATGCATTACTTCCAATTGATTTTGAATCTGCTGAGTTCCAAGCGCAACAGGTGTTGGGGTAGCTTCTAATTTCATCACAATCTCCACTGCCTCAGCCTACACCGTGAACCGTCGCTATCAAATCTATGCTTGATAGGGCTATAAATAAATCCTTTCTCTGGGTCTTCACCGAAAATTATTCCACTGCATGTAATTAGACCTCTTTGGGACATTCACGCAATATGTTGGCACAAATAGCCATGTTATCATAATATCATCTTTAGCAATAACTTCAAAGAGCACAGGAACTTACCTCTAGGACCCTTGAAAAATATTCTTTCTACTTTAGCATATGACACAAATTTATCAATGGCAAATTCAGTCACAAATCCTCCCAAGACACGATCTATCCAATGATCTATCACGTGAGTGATCTTATTGTCTATCTTTTATAATTGTTGGATTAATTCAGGAGTCCACTTAATGAATGTGTCATCCTTTGTGTAGGTATTGACTTCAGTAAATTGCAACAACCACTCTTGCAACTCAGTTGCAAAGGAAAAAAAGCATATCTCGTGAACTTCTGTATAGATGTACTTTTGAGCCCACTTTTCAGGTGATATATTAGAACTTCAATTCTCTTCAATCACGAATTCAAGGATAATTATATCTAGCCAATATTGCAATTCATTCTGCGAAGGGTGCCACAACATCAAATATCCTTCAAAATGATCCCTGTCCCGGCAACAAAACCATTTTTTGGCTAGAGGGGTCTTGACCCAAGTTCAGAGTTTATTGCGCAACCAAATAACCCCCCAACTATTGGCCCTTTTGGTAATGACCTTCTTGTGTAGATTAAAGTCTCACCGGAAGCAGTATGGGGGGCGTTGGAACCAGGTTTCCACACACCGAGGAATAAAATAATGTGGTGGCCCTATACAGGATGTTTGCAAAAATTATATAGATCAGAAACATATCTACTCAAATGTAGAACAATACCTATCAGATCAGCTAGTTGCAGATGCAAATAATGCATAAACAGATAGATCACAGATCAACTTCATCACAGATATATACGAACATAGCCATATCTATGTAATGTGCAATAACATAAGAATATTGGTTGATGTATTCGACCATCAATATGTATTCATGCATAAATAACAAATCTACTCACACAGATACAATTAAGCATAGCAAAAGTAAACGATCTCAAAGAAGAAATAAAAAACAAATAACACAATGCTTCGCCAAAACCGGTCTTTGTATTAGATTCCAACAATTTTGTACAACCAACTTTTCCCTTACAATTACCCTTCCACGTACACAAACAGTGGAGTCTGAACACAACCAGGACTAGGTCTCCACACACACATCCAGTAGGAGCCTTTCTACTCAAAACCCACACTTACAAATGTGTATCACATACGCATAAACAGTTAGATCCAAAACATTACATCAATTCTTACTTAGAATCAATATATCTATTTATATCCATCTTATCGTAGATAATATGGTCTCAAACCATGGTTTGAGGCCCAAATTTTACCCTTAAAACCCTTTTACAAAAAAGAGGGACTTTGACCTACCCCAAATCCCCTTGAGCTTTCCACACATATACAAAAATATACAAAATGATACACAAAAATGTACCCCAGTGGACCTTGCTCCAACAGGTATTTAAAGCCATTGGTATGGTGGAGGGAAACCTTTTAGCTACCCAAATTAGCCCTATAAAATAAATCTTGAAGTGACGAAGACAAATAAAGGTTGGGTGAAGTGTGGTGCCTAATTTGAAGCACTTTGCTGGAAAAAAGTGACTGCTAGATTGGCGTATTGGACCTTAAGGATTGGCCAACCTAGAAATAATATTAGATTAGCCTATGTACATGCAATAGAAGTGACTTGCAACAGTGTTAGGTGGCATCCCTCCTGGAGTATCTATGTGTTTTCCTTTGAAGGACTAAGGGGAAGCTAGACATAAGTATAGGAGCAAAGGATCGACAGGTCAAGATATGACATAGAGTTTACAACGTGATTGTCATTGTATCTTGTATTCAAATATATTGTTACATTATTTAGATTTGTTTAATATAAAAAATATTAGGTTGTACATTATTGTACAATATTTGTTACAAATTGTCTATAAATGTGCATATGTGATTTACTTCTTTATATTTTCCATTGTGAAAAGTAGTTCTTGTTTAGATTCTTGGTTTGGTGGCATTAGAGATTCTAAAATTCTAACCTAGGCCCATGATCTTTGAAATTCAACATGGTACCAGAGGGTGTCTAAGCTACTTTGGAAGACACTGAATCAGATTTTTACAGAACGAACTACAAATTAAGAGCGATTTAGCAACCTTTTAGGTGAAAATGTCAAAGTTGTAGGAAGTTCTCCAGTATCAGGACAAGTTGGAGGGGTTGTCCAACTATAGTCCATGGAAAGAAACAATCAAGTTGTTCTTGCAAGTAAATAGGATCTGAGATTTCGCCGAGAAAGCCATTAAGAAGCCAACTGAGCCAAAGTAGTTGGAAGTGTATGAAGCTTTGGATACGAGGGCAATATTGATAATCCTAGATGGTGTGAAGGATCCCCTAATACCTCATTCTTCTAGGAAGAACACTGCATATGAGATGTGGATGTCTCTTCAGAATTTGTTCCATAATAAGAACGAGAACTGGGTACTGGTATAGTAGGATAAGTTGAAGTCCACCAAGATGATAAAGGGTGAAGGATTGAATTCATATCTGACGTGATTGTCTCATGTCAGAGATGAGATTTTTGTCGGCAATGTGACTATTTCAGATAGTGATATTGTAATGATTGCGTTGAAAGGATTCATCAAGTAATGGAAGCCCTTCATTAAAGGGATCATTTCCAGTGAGAAGTTACCAAACTAGAATAGGAAGTAGGATGAATTCATTCAAGAAGAGTGGGGATATGAGGATCTTCATCCAACAGAGAGGACAGATGAGGACATGGAACTTGTAGCACGAATGAAGCATAATAGAAAGAAGGCCTTGAGCAAAGTCAAGTGTTTCAACTTTGGTGAGATGGGTCATTTTTCGTTGATATTCCCAATGAAGAATAAGGGAGATGATGAGAAGAGGAAAGGGAATTAGGTTTCCAGTGTTTCCACTTTTGGTAAGATAGATGATATCACCAGGAGATTGGAGGAGGAGGACTTTTCTATGATCTCTCATTTCTCGTAGGGTACTATTTATGAGGATGGATGGTATGTGGAAAGTGGTGTGAAGAAACATATGAAATGGTCACAAGAGGTTTTTGAGGCTCTAGTTGAATGGGACTTGAGGTTTCACATGGTGTTGGGCAACAAGCGTCTGAAGGAGATCTGAGGATTGAGAGTTGTGTCATTCAAGATGGAGACGGGGCGAGTCATGCGGTTCTAGGATGTATTGTTTGTACCAGGCCTTAGACATAGCATGATATATTTATTTATGATTGAGAAGAAGGGGTTTGAGGTCTTGTTCCAATATGGGAAGGCAAGAATCATACCTAGAGGCTCTAGCTCCTATGGGATTGTGCTTGGAGTGAGAGAGCATGGTCTCTATAGGTTGACATGCAAGCCTATGGATCATGGGAAGAATAAGAAGGTGGAGAAGGTGTAGGTTATATATAAATAGGTGTAGGTGTATGCTTTAGAGGGGCAAGTACAGGTTCCAATGAAGAAGTTTTATGTTGCAGAGACTCAGAGGGAGATGATTTCTAGTGGGATCTTGCAGGTTGAGAGGGAGAATTTGTAACCCAAGAAGAGCCTGGTTAGTGGGGAGAAAGGGTAATCCTACAACTACCAAAAATGAATCATGGAGGGTTTGGAAAGAAATATATGAGAAAAGTAAGAATAAGGATGCTTCTAGTAATAGGGACATTTCCAAGGGAGGCGTAGTTCATGCTTTAGGGATTGCTGCAATGTTGCGAGCCAAGAGTTGGGTGAGTGTTGCGAGTAGTGATGATGATGATGAGTTACTTTCTAGTCTTGGAAGTACCTCCCTCGCTAATAGGAAGTGTTTATTTTTTAGTACCTTGGGAGGTAATCCAAGTCCTAGGGTTCGAGGTTTGGAGGGAAAAGCACCACAAGAGTCACTTGTGGGCTTGAATCCCAAGGTAGGGGTTGTTCACCCATCGTGATTTTTGCCAAAACCATAAGCAAATTTTGACATGTGATGGATGAGGATTATATATCTCATCGAGATGAATCTAATGAAATTATAATCATCTGATTCTGAATTGTAGAAATGGAGTTTTGAATTTTTGAATTTTACGTGTGGGTTTGTGCAAAACGTGTTAGGGTCAGGTTGATGTAAATAAGCCCTTAACAGTTTGACAAGCCCTATGATGGACGTTGGAGGAATCCCTTCTTATGATTATAAATAGAATGTGTTTTGGAGTCATTTTAGACATCCAAGTTTTTAACACATCACAAAAAAAGAGCTTGTTGAAGGGAGGAAGATATCTTTGTCTAGGTCGCAGCAAAGGAGGGTAACCAACATAGAAGAGAGGGTTGTTTTAGAACTTTTTCAAGTGACCAAGTTGTTTTCCAAGGAGGCCGATGTGTAGGGGTATATGTTGTATCGTTTGACGATTGTTTGGAGGGTAGGGATACCTAGACCCATTCCGGCCTAGGCCCATTCCAGCTTAGACCCATTCTAACCTAGACCCATTCCTGCCTCGGTTCTACGCCCCATACCTAGTTCCATTTAGCCAAATGTTTGCACAGATAATCCTTTCCAGAGTAGAATTATTCCATTCTGATAGCTAGATGTTCCAAGCATAACCTCATCATGCGCGCACATTCTTCCCATTTTCCCATGTTTTCTTTATGAGTCTCCCACTATCGTGCTAGAGTAGTGCGCAGTCCAAGATGCAAGGGATGGAATCTCTATCATTCTGGGACAGTTCTTTCAAGCTCCCCTTAAAACATGTTTACATTAGTTAAACCACCATAATGTGGTAATTTGCGTACCTCAAATGTCATGCATCCAAGAGATCGGGTCACTCGATTATAGCATAGTGCAGATACTTCATGGAATCGGTTCTGCCAGTTTTCCAATTCTTCATTTGAATTTGAGAAACAAGAGTTGTCCTTTTCCCGATTAAGATTTCCATCAGTCATTGGGTTGATCCAATCTTCCTCGCACAGAGTCAACTTATAGGTCTGATCGATATCTTCATTAGCGCGCACAAGTTTTGTGCATATTTCTCCTTCTGCAGGATCTAGGGGAATGATGAGTCTAGTTCCATTACTTTCAAACTCCATTCTGCTTTTATTTAGGTTTATGACACCATCCATATCAATAGCTCAGTCTAATCGCAACAACGCAGGATAAGGATCAGTATCATCCATAATCTGTATAACTTCAAATTCTACAAGCACCTTAACACCATCAATATTCACTACGACTTGTGACATCCTTCCTAATGGAATGATTTTCTGTTGATTTTCCTTGCGCAATTGAATGGTAGAGCATTCCAGCTTGGGTTCTCCCATGTGCTGCCAAGTTTTCTAAAGTAGGAAATTCACATCTGACCCCAGATCTAGAATAACCTGATCCATCGCATAAGCATCGATATGCATGATCATACACATCTCTTGCCCCATCCTATTCTTATTCTTGTATATTTAATTGACATCTTTTTGTTTTACCAATACCTGTTCCTTTTTTACGCAGTTATCTATCAGAGCCTGAAGGTTCTCTACCGCCTTCTTTTTTTTTAGTAACTTAATGCAATATTGTAAAAATGGTTTTATCTATTCATCTACCCCGGCCTCCTTCATGGGTCTACCTGATGTTGATTTGTTTCCCTCTACAAACTCCTCTCGCGCTTCAACAAAAGTCTCCTTTGCGCATTGTAAATCAAATCCCTCTTTGTTCTCAAGTGCCTTACCAATCCAAAGGTCAATATCTGGCTACATCGCTCCTAGTGACCACATTTACGCTAAGATCATCCTCGTGGGTTTCGGCTTTGACCATCTGAGGATTCTGCGTTGGAGTCTGCATATTTTTCTCCTGAATTTTAGTAATAAAAACAGAGAAATATTCTATTACATGGTGAAACTATCTACAATACCTTCATGATTGTCGCACCAGATTTGGACAGTCCTATGCATAGCGACCAACATCTCCGCAGTTGTAGCAAATAACCTGCCCCCTTCCTCGACTATTTTATCCGCCTCCTCGTCCTCTTCCTCTACCTTGAAATCCATCTCACCCAGAGGGGGATGCTAGTGAGGTAGGTTCGGCCTGCATTCTATATATTTCAGCTTTTTCCCAGTGACGTAAATAATCTACAAACAACTGCTTCAGCTCATGCTGATACTTTCCGACTCTTGGACATAAATTTATTTCATGAAAACCCACAACTTGATAGATTTTGCACCATACTGCGCTCTTCAGCAAGCTAGGTCCTCTAGCATTCAGATAATTATTTAAGACAAGACATTGATACTTATGGTGCCCAACAACTTTACATTTTATGCACCAGATTTCTACGCATCACTCCTTGCCCTTAGGTTCTGATTCTCCAAATGCATTACTTCCAATTTATTTTGAAACTACCAAGTTCCAAGCGCAACAGGTGTTGGGGTAGGCTTCTAATTTCATCACAATTTCCACTGCCTCAGCCTGCACCATGAACCGTTGCTATCATATCTATGCTTGAGAGGGCTATAAATAAATCCTTTCTCTAGGTCTTCACGGAAATGTCTTCCACTACGCATAATCAGGCCTCTTTGGGATATTCACAGAATATGTTGGCACAAAGAGCCATGTTCACATAATATCATCCTTAGAAATAACTTCAAATAGCACAGGAACTTACTTCTAGGACCCTTGATAAATCTTCTTTCTACTTTAGCATATGACAAAAATTTATTAATGGCAAATTCAGTCACAAATCCTCCCAAGACATGATCTATCCAATGATCTATCGCATGAGTGATCTTATTATATGTCTTTTCTAATTGTTGGATTAATTCACGAGTCCACTCAATGACTGTGTCATCCTTTGCGTAGGTATTGAATTCAGTAAATCACGACAACCACTCCTGAAACTCAATTGCAAAGGAACAAAAGAATATCTCGTGAAATTATGTATAGATGTACTTCTGAGCCCACTTTTTAGGTGATATATTAGAACTTCAATTCTCTTCGATCACAAATTCAAGGATATTTATATCCATCCAATATTGCAATTCCTTCCGCGAAGGGTGCCACAACATCAAATATCCTTCAAAACGATCCCAGTCCCAGAAATAAAACCATTTGTTGGCTTGAGGGGTCTTGAACCAGGTTCAGAGTTTATCGCGCAACCAACAAACCCCCAACTATTGGCCCTTTTGGTAATGACCTTCTTGTGTAGATCAAATTCTCACCCAAAGCAGTATGGGGGGTGTTGGAACCAGGTTTCCACACACCGAGGAAGAAAATAATGTGGTGGCCCTAAATGGGTAGTTTGCAGAAATTATATAGATCAGAAACATATCCACGCAAATGCAGAACAATACATATCATATCAGCTAGCTGTAGATGCAAATAATGCATAAACAGATAGATCACAAATCAATTTCGTCACAGATATATAAGAACAGAACTAGATCTATGTAATGTGCAATAACATAAGAAGTTTGGTCCATGTATTCAACCATCAATATGTATTCATGCATAAATTACAGATTTACTCGCACAAATACAATTAAGCATAACAAAAGTAAGCGATCTCAAAAAAGAAACAAAAAACAAATAACACAATGCTTCACGAAAACCGGTCTTTGTATTAGATTCCAACAATTCTATACAACCAATTTTTTCCTTACAATTACCCTTCCATGCACACAGCTAGTAGGAGCCCTTCTACCCAAAACCCACACTTACAAACGTGTATCATAGACCCATAAACAATTAGATCCAAAACATTACATCAATTCTTACTTAGAATCGATCTATCTATTTATATCCATCTTATCGTAGATAATATGGTCTCAAATCATGGTTTGAGGCCCAAATTTTACCCTTAAAACCCTTTTACAAAAAAGAGGGACTTTGACCTGCCCCAAAGCCCCTTGACCTTTCCGTGCATATGAAAAAATATACAAAAAGATACAAAAAAATGTACCCCAATGGACCCCACTCCAACAAGTATTTAGAGCCATTGGTATGGTGGAGGGAAACATTTTGGCCACCCAAATTAGCCCTAGAAAATAAATCTTGAAGTGACGAATACAAATGAAGGTTGGGTGAAGTGTGGTGCCTAATTTGAAGCATAGATTAGCGTATTGGATCTGAAGGATTGGCTAGCCTAGAAAGAATCTTAGATCAGCCTGTGTACATGCAACAGAATTTTCCTGCAATAGTGTTAGGTGGCATCCCTCCAGGAGTCTCTATGTGTTGTCCTTTGAAGGACTAAGGGGAAGCTAGACATAAGTATAGGAGCAAAGGATCGATAGGTCAAGATACGACATAGAGTTTGCAACGTGATTGTCATTGTATCTTGTATTCCATATATTGTTACATTATTCATATTTGTTTAATTCAACAAAGATTGGGTTGTACATTATTGTACAATATTTGTTAAAAATTGTCTATACTTGTGCATATGTGATTTACTGCTTTATATTTTATGTTGTGAAAAGTAGTTCTTATTTAGATTCTTGGTTTGGTAGCATTAGAGATTCTAAAATTCTAACCCAGGCCCAAGATCATGGAAATTCAACATGGTGCCAAAGGGTGTCTAAGCTACTTTGAAAGACACTGAATCAGATTTGTGCAGAATGAAGTACAAATTAAGAGGTATTTGGCCATATTTTAGGTGAAAATGTTGAAGTTGCAGACATTTCTCCGATATGAGGACAATTTGGAGGGGTTTTCCAACTATAGTCCATGGAAAGAAATGATCAAGTTTTTCTTGCAAGTAAATAGGATCTGAGATTTCACCGAGAAATCCATTAAGAAGCCAACTGAGCTAAAGTAGTTGGAAGTGTATGAAGCTTTGGATATGAGCGAGAGATTGATCATCCTAGATGGTGTGAAGGATCCCTTAATAACTCATTTTTTTGCAAAGAACACTGCATATGAGATGTGGATGTCTCTTCAGAATTTTTTCTAGAATAAGAACAAGAACTGGGTCCTGGTATTGTAGGATAAGTTGAAGTCCACCAAGATGATAAAGGGTGAAGGATTGAATTCGTATCTGACATGATTTTCTCAAGTCAGAGGTGAGCTTGTTGTCGGTGATGTGACTATTTCAGATAGTGATATTGTAAGGATTGCGTTGAAAGGATTCACTGAGGAATGGAAGCCCTTCATTAACGGAATCATTTCCAAAGAGAAATTACCAAACTGGAATAGAAGATGGGATGAATTCATTAAAGAAGAGTAGCGATATGAGGTTCTCCATACAACAGAGAGAACAGATGAGGACATGGCACTTGTAGCAGAAACGAAGGGTAATAGAAACAAGGCCTTGGGAAAAGTCAAGTGTTTCAACTTTGGTGAGATGGGTCATTTTTCGTCGATATTCCCGATGAAGAAGAAGGGAGACGATGAGAAGAGGAAAGGGAAGCAGGTCGCCAGTGTTTCCACCACTAGTAAGATAGATGATATCACCAGGAGTTTGAAGGAGGAGGAATTTTCTATGATCTCTCATTTCTCGTAGGGTACTATTGATGAGGATGGATGGTACGTGGAAAGTGGTGAAAAGAAACATATGAAATGGTCAAAAGAGGTTTTTAGACTCTAGCTGAATGGGACTTGAAGTTTCACATGGTGTTCGGCGACAAGGGTCTGAAGGAGATTTGAGGATCGAGAGTTGTGTCATTCAGGATGGAGATTGGGCAAGTGATGCGGTTCTAGGATGTATTGTTTGTACCAGGACTTAGACATAGCATGATATCTGTCTTTATGATCGAGAAGAAGGGGTTTGAGATCTTGTTCTAAGATGGGAAGGCAAGAATCATACTTAGAGGCTCTAGCTCCTATGGGATTGTGCTTGGAGTGAGAGAGCGTGGTCTCTATAGGTTGACGTGCAAGCCTATGGATCATGGGAAGAAGAATAATGTGGAGAAGTTGTAGGTTCTATATAAATAGGTGTAGGTGTATGTTTTAAAGGGGCAGGTATAGGTTCCAGCGAAGAATGTCTAGGTTGCAGAGACTCAGATGGAGATGAGTTCTATTGGGATCTTGTAGGTTGAGAGGGAGAAATTGTAACCCAAGAAGAGCCTGGTTAGTGTGGAGCAAGGGTACTCCTACAAATACCAAAAAGGAATCATGGAGGGATTGGAAAGAAATATATGAGAACAAGAAGAAGAAGGATGCTTCTAGTAACAGGGACACTTCCAAGAGAGGCATAGTTCATGCTTCAGGGATTGTTGCACTGGTGAGAGCCAAGAGTTGGGTGAGTGTTGTGAGTAGTGATGATGATGATGAGTTACTTTCTAGTCTTTGAAGTACCTCCCTTGCTAATAGGAAGTGTTGATTTTTGAGTACCTTGGGAGGTAATACAAGTCCTAGGGTTTGAGGTTTGGAGGGAAAAGCACCACAAGAGTCATTTGTGGGCATGAAACCCAAGGTAGGGGTTGTTCACCCATCATGATTTTTTCCAAAACCATGAGCAGATTTCGACATGTGATGGATGAGGATGATATCTCTCGTCGAGACGAATCTAATGAAATTAGAATCATCTGATACTAAATTGTAGAAATGGAGTAGTGAATTTTTGAATTTTATGGGTGGGTTTGTGCAAAATGTGTTAGGGTCAACTTGATGTAAATAAGCCTCTTAACAGTTTGACAAGACCTATTATGGATGTTGGAGGAATCCCTTCTTATGATTATAAATAGAATGTGTTTTGGAGTGATTTTAGACATCCAAGTTTGTAACACATCACAAAACAAGAGTTCTTTGAAGGGAGGAAGATATCTCTGTATAGGTCGCAGCAAAGGAGGGTAACCAACATTGAAGAGACAGTTGTTTGGACCTTTTTCAAATGACAAAGTTATTTTCCAAGTAGGCCGAGGTGTAGGGGTATACGTTGTATTGTTTGAGGGTTATTTGGAGGGTAGGAATACCCTAAAAAAGGTCGTTGCAGGCTTGTGGATCCTTGTTGTAGCAGGCCACAGGAAATTTAAGGTAGGTCAAGTTTGTTGTGAGGGATAGAAACTTCCCAGAATTATAGCGTATAGGGACAACCTCCTAACAAATGGTATCTGCACTCCTAAAGAGAAATTATGGGCATAATTGAAGGTTGGAAATGGGACTGTGATGATGTCCTAACCAGGCCTAGGTTGCTAAATAGGAGTAGACCTCAAACAATGAGTTGGAATTGTGTTTTTAGAGGTGTAGGATCCATAATTTTGGATTAGTTTTGGAACTATTTTATATGAAGCCTATGGTAGCCATGTTTTAAAGGTGACTTAGGTGATTGGAAGCCTCAAAAAGGTGCATATATCATAATGAGGCATTGGGATCCATTGGTTTGGTGGAGGGAAGCATGTTGGATACACAAAGTAGCCCTAGATAAGAAATATTTAAGTCACAAAGACAACTGATGGTTGGGCGAAGTGTGATACCTAATGTGTATTACTTTGATGGACAAAAGTGATTGCTAGATTGTTAGATTGGAGCTCAAGGATTGGCTAGCCTATATATTAGATTGGATTAGCTCATGTACATGCATTAGAAGTGACTTGCAACAATGCTAGGTGGCAGCCCTCTTGGAGTATCTATGTGTTTTCCTTTGAAGGACTAAGGGGAAGCTAGAGAGAAGTACGAGAGCAAATAACCGTCAAGACAAGATACAACATAGAGTATGTAGCATGACTTCCATTTTATTTGTATTCCATAGGCTATTGTGCTATTCATATTTGATTAATATAACGAAGATTGGGTTGTACATTATTGTACGATATTTTTTTTAAATTGTCTATACATGTGCATATGTGATTTAGACCTTTATATTTCCTGTTGTGCAAAGTTGTTCTTGTTGAAATTTTTGGTTTGGTAG
Source organism: Pinus albicaulis (assembly GCA_034641835.2). Lineage (NCBI taxonomy): Eukaryota > Viridiplantae > Streptophyta > Pinopsida > Pinales > Pinaceae > Pinus > Pinus albicaulis. The sequence goes on from CM076577.1 coordinate 1,469,029,438, forward strand.
TGTCATAGATTCTAAGATTCTAACCTTGACCTAAGATCATGGAAATTCAACAATCTGCAACAAAAATAGTACATTGGAGCTAGCGTTTTGTGGAAAGAAAAAATTCTTATTGCTAAATTAAGAACTAACTTTCATGAACTTTGATGTGAAACGAGATGGTAGAAGAGACCTAAAGAAGTGTGGGAAGAATAGGTGTGTACTTTATGTGCTTCTAGAATAGTGGAATTGGAAAAGCATTTCATTTTGGAATGTGATGCTTTCAGATACATCATGAACAATTATGGAAATATGTTAGCATTAGTTTGTTAGCATTGTATTTTTAGTGACAAGACTCTTAAAAGGTTGGGTTAGCTCATCATCAATTTGAGTAAGAAAATAATTGAATTGTAAAAGGAAAAAAACAGGGAGGCTAGTGGTCCCATAAACTATTTTTAGTCTCATGGATGTTAAAATATCATTCATACATTCTTCCCAATGGCATGCCTTGTGGACTTTGCAGTCACATGTGGATCTTTCGTGAGTGAATAACACTTAATGGGGATGCCAAGTGGATTGTTGGGTAGGGACAATAGGGTCGATGTTTAAGGGACGGGTGGATTGAGATTCGACTTGCAAGGATTGAGGATGCCACTTATCTCTCTTAGTTGTTTTGCTTCAACATTCATGTTCACATTGTTTAATTATTATATGTTTTGAATTTTTTGGTTGTTTTGGTCAAATGTTGATTTAGATTGTTTATACTAGATTTTTTATTGCATTTATGGATTCAACATATTGAAATTTTTTACAGAGAACTTAAGTGATAAAGAGTTCAAAACTTACACTTATGATTCCAATAAATACCTATCAAATTTTGAGCAAATTAACTGAGGAAACCTCCCAAACATTTAAACAATACACTATGGTCACTTGGTATGAATTCTATGGTGCCATGCTCCATAATGGACATGAAATTCCATCTTACTTAACGCAGCTTGTAGTGTCTGCAATAGGAATGAATCAATGTGATTAGGCCCTAATAACATAGCTTAACCATGGATAAATGTGGATAGAATATTAAACATTGTGGATTTTATTTTTCCTATGTTATGGTGATATGTTGATGTGACTAATTATCTTATATATAATTTAAATTTTTCTTTATATTATTAGGAGGTTTGTAACTATGAATGAAAACTGTATTTTGTATTAAGAGAGAATATGAATATATACAAGGAGAGGGAGACTATTGGGTTTCATCTCCCAATGTCTCTTCATCTTCCAAATTACTTTACTTTTCTATTTATAATATTTACATAGATTTTACTAATCCAAAAGATTAGGTTTCAACATCCCCCCCTTAATCTAAAGGGGAATTGGTGAGTCCAAGCATAATTCTAAACCTTTAAAACTTTTATCTTGCAAGTGCTTTGGTGAAGATGTCTGCAATTTTCTCATTTGAGGAACAATGTCATAGGTGAATCATATTGGCCTCAACATAATGTCGAATAATATGATACTTTGTATTGATGTACTTAGTTCGATCATGGAACTTTGGGTTCTTGGCCAACATTATTGCAAAAGTGTTTTCAATCAAAAGAGGATTTGAATGCATTTGTTTCTCTTGCAAATATTCTAGAATTTTTTCGAGTCACATAATTTCCTTGGTTGCTTTAGTTGTTGCCACATATTTTTCCTCATTTGTGGAATTTTTTTGAACTGATTATTTGTGTGACCTCAAGGAGACAGATCCTGATCCAAGACTCATAACATAACCTGAAGTAGATACTCCAGTTTCTTTATCTCCATCGAAATATGAATCATAGTATCCAATCAAGTTGAAGTCACCCACCTGTGTATACTTTAGTCCAAAGTCTTGAGTTCCCTTCAAGTACTTTAGAACTCATTTTGCAACAAACCAATTACCCTCACAAGGTTTTTGCATAAACCTGGAGAGGATTCCAACAAAAAATGAAATATTTGTTCTGATAGTGGTCAGGTAGTTGAGACTTGCTCCAAGTTTTCTATACTTTGTTTAATCCTAAAATTATTTTTCTTTAGTGGTTGTGAGCTTTAAGTTGTGTTCCATTGGAGTAGTCTAAGTATTGCGCTCACACATGCCAAAAAATTTCAGCTGATATCCAATGTACTTCTTCTGAGAGAGGAATATAAACGTTAGATGTTGGGTTACTATACCAATATAGTAGTGAATATATCCCAAATATGTCATTTCAAAACCTTCCCGCAGTTCTTTCTTTATGGATTCAATGTAATTCTCATTGTTCCCTATTATCAAAAGATCATCTACATACACCATAGGAAATACAACATTTTTTCCAAATTTCTTGAAAAACAAAGTTGCATCATCAAGATCATAATGTTTGCAATTTATTTTCAAAACATGCTCAGTCAATTTCTCGTACCAGGCTCGAGGTGCTTGCTTGAGGCCATACAAGGATTTTACGATCTTGCATACTCTATTTTCCCAACTCTTCAGAAAAAATCCTTTTGGTTAGGAAATAAAAACATTCTCTTTCATATATTCATTCAATAAAATAATTTCTACATCCATTTGATGGACTTTATAATTGTCCAGAGCTACCAAGGAAAAGAGTGTCTGGATGGTATTCCATTTTTTTGTGGGGGAAAATGTTTCCTCCTAATTGACCCCTTCCTTTTGTGAAATTTTTTTTTCCACAAGCCTAGATTTATGCTTTTCAAGTGATCCATCTACTTTATACTTGTTCTTGAACACCCACTTGCAACCAATATGTTTGGTTCCCAATGGAGGATCAACCAGCTTCCAGGTTCCATTATTTATCAAATCATCATATTAATTTTTGAATGCTTATTTCCATTCATCATGAGAAGAAGCTTCTTTAAATCAAGTTAGTTCAAAATATATAGAGAAATTTAGTTCACAATCAGATGAAACATCCATATCAATATATGAATCGAGATCATATACATCACCTCCATTTTTTCTAACAGAGTTTTTTGTTCCTATATTTCCAACCTCATCAGGACAAACACTTTCAAGTGTCTTTGTGAGCCATTTCGGAGGACCTTTCTGAGATGGATCGGGCTAATCGGTTGACTGAGATGGGGTTGAATCAAGATTTATCATCCCAATTCTTTCAATCACATCACTCAAAGTGGCATCTTGATTAGTAGTTAGAGCTTCATGATGGGAATAGATTTCTTCAAGAGGAGATTCCATAGATTGATCCAATATAGGTACCCCCCCTTCAACATGTGGAATCTCATTATCAAACTCTTGAAAATACTTTGCATGTTTGAATCTATCCAAGTGATCAAGCTACTGCTCAATAACATTATCACTCTTGGAAGATTCCATAAAGATCACATATATAGATATTATAAACTTCTTATTAACTTCATCATAGAGGCTATATGCTTTGGAGGTATTTGAGTACCCCAAGAAGATAAATTTGTGACTCCTTCCATCAAGTTTTTTTTTTCCTTAGGTATCAAGGAATAACACGTGGAACCAAAAACCCTAAGATTCCTCACAGAAGTAATGTGGCCATAGCACATTTCATAGGGAGCCTTGTTTTAAATAGCATGAGATGGACACCTATTATTTATATACAGAACACATAGAACTACATCAACCTAAAACATCAACTTAACATTCTTGAAAAAACTCATCGAACTTACCATATTTAAGATTGTCTTGTTCATTCTTCCAAATACTTCATTCGATTGTGGATTATAAGGCACAATCATTTGATGTTTGATCCCATGTTGGTGAGTATAGTATTCAAATTCATTTGAAGTATATTCTTTTCCATTATTAATATGAATAAACCCAAAATAATTACAATAATTAAAAGTATTTGTAATAAAAATAATTGGATGTCTTCAAAAAAATATTTAACTAATAGTGTAGCCTCTCAATATTCCTCCCAACACCATACAATTTCATTACAATATAATATATGGCTATCAATAGGGAAAAAATTCCAAAAACCATACTCCTTAAGGTATTCATAAAAAATTAACACACAAAGAAAAACGTTAATGCATATCGTTATGGGTCCACCAATATTCATCCACAGTTATCACCAATATTGATTCAATGTACTATATATATATATATATGCCTAATGACATTTTCAATGCAACATTCAACACATCATCATTCAAAATAGTTCACAACACCATACTATAATTCAAGCATGCTACATGGTGATACAATCCATACATATAAACAACATACCATTCAAAAAATGTGCATCACCAAACATACCACACGCTCTCCACAACATAAGCAATGCACACAATACCAATTCTTAACTAATGTACCACAAACCACCATACGCATAATGTAAACATACCGGCCATACCATACTATGCAAAAAAAATAAAAAAATCACATAGAATGCAAAACCATATGCACCATACTCATCAATAGAAATAAAATGCACTAGTCAATGAACCATTATACTCACAAGAAGTGTAGCAATTCACAATTCATCCGCAGTCCAGCATATGTACCATGCCAGTATTATTGGTGGCATTCTCACCACGGTTGTCTTCCACAATGTCACTCTAAACAAACACATTGTTATTAGTCTCAATCGTAACAGGAATCAGATCGAATGGGATAGACCCAAAGGGAGAGAAATAGGTATTTGTCACTAGACTCAGAGGACAATAGTATGTAGAGAATCCATACCATTTAGGCAGAGAGGTAGATAAATTAAAAATAATATTAAGTAGAGAAATGTCAGAAATGGTAAATTGTAGAGCTACGATAAATTTCAAAAGGGAGTTACTTGGAGAGAAGGACAAAATAGGGAGTTGGCTCTAACACCATGTTAGGCCAAGTTTGTAACTCTCAATGGAAATTTCATTTCACATTAAGAGAGAATATGAATATATGCAATGAGAGGTATAATATTGGGTTTCATCTTCGAATGTCTCTTCGTCTTCCAACTTCCTTTATTTTTCTTTTTACAATATTTACATAGATTTTCCTAATCCCAAATAATAGGTGTCAACAAAGAGATTTTTTTAAATTTAAATATATTTCTTTCAAAAGTCAAGATACATTAGTGATAAGCATGGTGTCAAAATTATCGACCTCTCGCTTCCATATAGGAAACCATATGTATTGGTCGACATATGGTAGTGCCAAGTTTTAACAAAATATCACCAAACTCTAATTAACATGAAATCCAAAAAACATAAGATAAATTGTTGTAATAAATCTAATGGATGATACCCATATCAGAGATCTGAAGAAGAGATTGGGTCTAGGTAATTTGCATTTGTTCCCATAGGTCCTTTGGGATTAAATTCCCACTAGACGTGCTTCTCCATGTCTATTATATGTGCTTCCATAAAATCTAAGAGAGTCGTGCATTTTCCACTAATTACACTAAATTTATTTCAGGAAAAAATTTAATGTGATTCCCATCCTCATGTTTTTTTTAACAATCATCTCAATAATGTTTTGGCCTTCCAGTGAAGAATTACAGACTGCATATATTGATTTTTCCCACCCCTAGTATGACCAAGGTCAAGTATCCAATGAATAACCTCATCAAGAAGTCCAAAGTCTAAAAATTATTTCCTCTCTTTACAAACATGCCATTCCAGTCGATATATTTCTTTCCTCATACTAGGAGAATTTGAAAAATTAAATATTTTGGTCGCCTCACATACTTGCAGCTTGGCATGTGACTGGCTTTTCTGACCATGACCACCTGCTCCATGGCACCCCTGCATATGTTGGCATAGCATCCTTACCTCCATATTCAAAGAGATATTACGATATTGATTCAAAGAGATATTACAATATTGATTCTTTCCAAACCACCAGGACCATAGGAAAAAAATTATGCACTGACCCTCAAGAAAAATCATACTAGGAAAACATTTGAGAAGAATTCCTCTCCAGTGAGCATCTAGAGGAAGGATAGGGCTTGATTTCCTCAAAATAAGCACAACTAGAGAAAACATGAGTGATTAAGGGGACAATCCCACCTAATATAACATACCAAGACTAGGAAGATAGATTCAAAAAAGAGGTCTCAATGGGTCAAAACACAAAACTAGGTCCCAGGATATAGCAACTTCAGGGATCATATAATATAATGTAGTTTCATGCTCCAGTGAGAAGTTATTAACATAATCAAACTCAGACCAGAACCAAGCAACAATTAACCACTGGGAAAGAAATATAAAAATCGGACTATAAGGAAGAGTAGATTTCATTCTGGGCATAAGACCATAGTCAAATTTCTTTGTTATACTCTCGTACCAATTGTCATAAGAAGCCCCACTATCTCTAGCGGCCTCATTCACACCCTCCTTCCCAGGTTTCAGGTTTTCACCTCCACCATCCTCCTCCAATCGAAACTCTCATCTCAAGCATAACACATTTAGAGAAAGATGTCAAATTTCCACCCGTAACAAAATAGTTTCATTCTTGGGGCTGAAAATCCATCTTCACTTCAGGGAAACCACAGGTGAATATTCCAGAAGATGGTACTCCATCAGTTCACAACAATGAACGTTGTATGTATTTTGTATGGGGTGGCTTGCCATGCCACCCCCTCCTTAATCGCTCACATCGTTAGTGGGCTGGTGGGTTCCTTCCCCGAGCCCAAGGGCCAAATGTCTATCCAAGCCCATCAAGGAATATTATTAAACAAATTTAAAAATAAAATTATGTAACAAATATTTTTATTCAACTAATAATTATATAAATATAATATTTTTATAATTTAATTAATTATTATTAATAATGTTGAATATTTACTTATTTTGTATTAATATACTTTTATTTAAAATATCTAATTAATTTTTTTATGTTTTCAAAATTGTTAAATTTAAATTAATAAAAAAATTGATAATGTATTTTTTCCCAAATTATTTAAATTATTTTAAAGAGTAATAATTTATATAAATTATTTTACCTAATTAAATCATCATATATCCATGTGTACTATATGTGCCTCCATCAAATCTAAGAGAGTTGTGCATTTTACACTGATTACGTTAAATATCATTCAAGAAAAAATATAATGTGATTCTTCTCCTCATGTTTTTTTTAAGAATCATCCCAATAATGTTTCGACCTTCCAACGAAGAGTTACAAACTGCATATATTTATTTTTCTTGAACATGGTATGACTAGGGTCAAGTAGCCAATGAATAACCTCATCAAGAAGTCGAGAGTCTGAAAATGCTTTCCTGTCTTGACAGACATGCCATTCCAACCAGTATATTTCCTTCCTCGTACTAGGAGAAGTTGTAACTTGAAATCTATCAGTCACCTCCCATGCTTGTAGCTTGGCGTGTGACTGGATTTTTTTTTACCATGACCACCTTCTCCATGGCGCCCCTGCATACATTGGCATAGCCTCCTTACCTTCATAGTCAATTAGATATTACAATATTGATTCTTTCCAAACCACTAGGACCCATGCAAGCAATTATGCACTGACCCTCAAGAAAAATCATATTAGGCACACATTTGAGAAGAATTCCTCCCAAGCTTCTAGAGGAAGGATATGACTTATTTTCCTCAAAAGAAACATAACTATAGAAAACATGACATTTAAAGGGGATAAATCCACCCAATAGAATATACCAGGACTAGGAAGCTAGGAAGCTAGATTCAATAAAGAAGTCTCAAAGGGTAAAAACCAAAACTAGGTCCCAGGATATAGCATACCAGGACTAGGAAGCTAGATTCAATAAAGAAGTCTCAATGGGTAAAAACCAAAACTAGGTCCCAGGATATAGCAACTTCAGGGCCCAGATAATATAATGCAGTTTCATGCCCAATGAGAAGTTATTAACAAATCAAATTTAGACTAAAACAAAGAATAGATCGAACATGAAGCAACAATTAACCACTGGGAAAGAAATACCAAAAGCGAACTATAAGGAGGAGTAGATTTCATTTTGGACATAAGAGCACCATCAGATCTCTCTATTATACTCTCGCACCAATTGTCATAATAAACCTCGCCATGTCTAGCAGCCTCATTTATACCCTCCTTCCCAGGTTTCAGGTTTTGACCTTCACCATCTTCCTCCCATCAAAACTCTTAACTCAAGCATAACACATTTAGAGAAAGATGTCAAATTTCCAACCGTAACAAAATAGTTTCATTCTTAGGGCAGAAAATCGCTCTTCACTCCAAGGAAACCACAAGAGAATACCTCCATAATCTATTATTAAACTATTACATGTAAAATAAGTTTTTAACACATTTTTATTGTGCAATTGGTGTCAATTGATACAAATATATAATAGTCTATAAATGACATTTATAATTGTAATGAGTTGTAAAGTATTTCCAATTAAATAAATATAAAGGTTTTATATATTGTTCTTGTGCTATAAATGTCTTGTTATTGTGTTGGTGTCAATTGATAGAAATATATAATAATCTATAAATGACATTTAAAATGGTAGTGAGTTGTAAAGTATTTCCAACTAAATAAATATAAAAAAATTATATATTGTTCTTGTGCTATAAATGTCACATTAACAAATGTATAATATTATATAAATATTAAAAAAAATTGTCCATGTTGAAACATTTATAATTATACCTCTGATATATTATTAAACTATTGTCTAATTATAGGGCCTTAACACCTTGTTATTTTACAATCCGTGCACATTGAGAACATTTATCATCGTAATGAGTTGTAAAGTGTATTCAATTAAATAAATATAGGATTTGATATATTTTCTTATTTTATATAGCTTATATTTATTATTGTAAATGTATCTAATCAAATAGGTAAATTATAGATTTATTTTAGTGTGTGAATTTAATATGAATTGAGAAAGATTAAATTTTGAGAGAGTAAAATATAAAATGTTATTTTTGCTTTATTTTAAATTGTATTTTTTGAATGTTAAATAAAATATATATAAGATTAATTAAATTTTAATCATAAAAATTTATTTATTTATATATATAAAGTTCATATTGACATAAATTAGTTAACATAAATACCTAAATGGTTATTTCATTCACATTAAAATATTTTAAAAAGTATAAGATTTAAACATGTGATTCATATTATTTTTACTTTAATTACTTAAAAACATATTTTTGTTTTAATTATAGCTGATATTATTTTTCTATTTTAGAACCTAATTTTTTATTTTAAAGAGACATAAAAAAATTGACAACTTACACATTCTCTTGAAGCTGTAAAATGAACCTCTCAACTCAATAAGCCCTCCATGACTCAATAAATATAAGTAATAAATAGTAATATAAATTTCCCTTAAATAAAAATAAAAAATTAATCAACCACTTTTAACAACTTTAAATATAATATCCTATATTATTTTCTCACTGCATATTAAATATCATTTAACATTTTAACCCTTTTTTTAATATTTATATAAAATATATAACCTTTTTTAATATTTACATAAAATACAAACAATCAATAAGTATTGATTAATTTAGCATCGTTTCTTTCACCCGAGATGGAAGACATTGCAGATTTTTTTGGAACTAAAACCCTTTTCAACTATCACAGACTTTTATATATATATATATATATATATATATATATATATATATGATTTCTGGTTGCCATGATTTGGACGCCCGTGATTAATTTAACATTGTTTCTTTCACCGGATATGACTGAAACTTGGCTAGGAAGACATTGCGGATTTGTTGGAGAGAAATCCCTTTTAACTATCACAAATTTAAATCTCCAATTAATTATTAATATATATATGATTTCTAGTTGACATGATTTGGAGGTCCACTACATCTATTCTTCGTTAGTCTCACAAATATACTCCACAACACCATCCGAGTGAGTCAATCCCAGTACCTCTCACAGTATAAACACGAAACGAGAGCGATATCACCAACTAAAGTGAGCCTCAATTAGAAAGCACATTTCAATCACCACATTACATCAATTAATTTATTTATACCTCATCATTCAATTTCAAAAAGAAAAATAGCCATGTATATGAATTATATTACTTCAAATCATAATCAAAGTACATATTTATTAATGCAATAAGATTTGCATATGAAAGGCTCATAATCTAGCAACAAACTAGCATTCCGATACTCACACGTAATGCTTCGAATCATAATCGAACCGTTCATCCATATATTTTCCTCACGGTAGGTATGTGTGACAACTTTGTGAAAATATTTTTTCTGAAAGTTATACTTTCAATATAACTTTATGACTATGACTAATAGGTTATGTTGCAAACTCGAAATGTCGACACTAAAACATGTCTATTGTGAGTAATTTTTGATCTCCCAATTTAACACAATATTAGTTGATAGAATACAGACATTTAGATGGAGCGTAAGCAAAACATATAAATAAAATAATTAATAGATCTTGTCGATAATGACATTTCATAAAACATTGGCACATCGGTAGGTGATCACACAAACATTATCACCATTTGGCCTCTAAAAACTTAGCTAAAGAAATGGTTTTGTGTTAGAATGTGTAATTATTCAATATGTGTGTGATTATTATTGTTGAGTTTATTGGTCACCAACACAACTACATTAGTAAATGTGGTTGATATATCTTGATTGATGTAATTTTTATACATCGATTGGGATATTAAAGGTGGAAATTGTTGTCAATTGGTGTATATCAACCACATTTACAAATGTGGTTGTGCTAGTTGATGGTTGGCATGCATGGGGTGGATTTGTTGATCATGGTTGACTATAGTTGATATTAGTTGACTATGGCTAAAAATGGTTAACAAATATCGCCCATGGTTGACACTGATTGACCAAGGTTGGCAAGGTTGACCAAGGATTGACCAAGTTTGATAATGGTTGACCATAATTACCATGTTTGATAGTGGTTGATTATGGTAAAAATTAGTTAACCATGGTTGACTAGGGATTAGAAGGATAGAATGTGGTGGACTAAACATGACCATGGAAGACCAAGTTGACCATGGTTTCCCATGTTGACAATGGTTAACATTGGTTGTCCATGGTTCACCATGGTTGGATGGTTGATCATTATTGACCGTGGACAACAATGGTTCGTCATATTTACCATGGTTAACTAGCAATTATTAGGATAGATTAAGGTGGGCTAAGGGTGAGCATGGATGACCATGGAGACCATAGTTGAGAATGATTTTTTATGGCTGACCATGGTCACAGGTGTTGAACATGATTCATTACGTTTGACCATTTTGACCATAGTTGATCATAGTTGGGCATGTGGACTATGGTTGACTATAGGTTGACCATATGCACCATGGCAGTTCATGTTCTCTATGGTTGGTTGAATATGGTTGTATATGATTGACCACGGATGCCCATGTTTGGCCATGCTTTCCCATGGTTGACCATGGTTGGACCATATTTGTCACATTTTTCATGTTAAGTTATGTTTGAATTATTGCAATATCGAACAATTTTTTTGACATTACAACGATGGATAATATTTGTACCATTCCAACATCACAAGATGTGTGTCACAATGTGACATTGGTTTGTTTAACATGTTAGTTCATTTGTCACACGGTAATGCTAGAATTTTTCTTTGTATTGTCCAAGCATTTATTTTCACAATAATTTCACACACTTTTTTTTTACACAACCACATGATGTTATTAGTTTTGAAATGTCACATTGCGACAAAGATATTTGTTAAGCACAATGCAACATGAAATTTCTTTTTTCATTGCATGTTTGTGTCGTATTATTTGCACAACCACATTGTGATGTTAGTTGCTTACTGTGACATTGTAATGATGTGTAATTTTCATCAAAAGGAAATGCATATTCTTCTTTTTTGTGACAATTGTGATATTGGTTTAGTTATCACTGCATCTGTGTCACTTCACTCTAGACTCCGGTGAGAAGATGCCATCGAGGTAAAAACATGAGACTATTTTTCAAGTAACTATCCCTACTAGGTGGGAGAGGGATCTCTTCAAATATCACGACCAAGATGACTGGATAAAAGGATTTTAGGCTAGGTATAGTATCACTAGGGTTTGGTTGATTGATTTTGAGGTGTTGGAAGGTGAATAAGTCAGGGAAGAACTAGGTCAGGGAAAACAAGGATCAGAATTGTAGAGATTTGATGGGGAAAGGTAGATAAGCACTATAACACATTGAGATATCCGGGGCAGATAACTAGACCCCAGGGTTTCGGAAGGTCGGGTTGGGAACACTGATTCTTTGAATAGAAAAATATGAAGCAAAGGCTATATGATGTCTCAAGCAGGATAGAGCATAAACTAATGAATTCTGTATTTCTGACTTTGGAATTAATTCCATACATATATGGCATGAATATAAATATCACAATACATTCAAACATTTTTAAACATAAGAGGAAACTCTGATAAAACACATTACCACAAGAATCCCACAAAAATAGTTGCAATTATGTATATTAGTTCCTGCCAAAATTTCTGATGACACTAGTGTTGAAAGCTCAATTACACAACATCCAACCCTTGAAATTACAAATAAAATGAAATATATAGACCAAAAAATATCTCTCCCACTCTCAGGGGTCGAATCCATGAATTGTGGAGTTGTTCCCCAAAGTGCTCAACTGGAATTCTAGTGATTAGGAAGGCTAACCAACTCATCCCTATCATTCATGAAACGAATTCACTTTGACCAAAATTAAATATTTAAATGATGTATCTACCCCTAGTAACTATTTATGACATAATTACATTTCATTTTTACAATTACATCAGTAAATTTCCTTGAAATACATCAATCAACTCATAAAACTTGAAAATTCTAGAAAAAATAGTGAACTATAAAAAGTGCAGCGTGCTTGGAAAAAGCACAATGTTGGCCTTAAATCCCCCTTTTGAGTGACTTCCTGAAGTCCAAATTCGGCCCAAGATGGCTCATTAGAAATATATTCCAATCTAGTTGCCCAAAATATGCTCAAGTTCTAAAAATGGTTGAATGATGCTCCTGAAAAACCATTTTTCCCAAAACTGGTCAAAAAGCACTCCATGGAGCTTGAAGACAGCTTTTGGAGGCCTTATTGAAATCCAAATTGAACTCATCATAGCTCATTGGAAACAGATATATGTTGGATACACAATGGACCCCTCAAGCACTGAAAATTATTAAGTATAGCCCCTCAAAAATCAATTCTCCCAAGACTAGTAAAAAAACGCACGACCAAAAGGAAAAGCGCAGCGTGGAGCTTGCACATCACTTTGGGAGGCCTTCCTGAACTCAAAATTGATCCCATGATAGCTCATTGGAAATTTATTTCTGTCTAAGTATCATTTGACTCATCAATAAAGTCATTTGGACACTCCAGGACAGAGAAAAATGCATTTTACCAAGAGTACTCTAGAAGTACAACAACTCTCCTGTAACAACTATATTTTGGAAATTTGTCCAAAATAATAACACCTGTGTATAAAATTAAGGAGGTTGTTTTCCTTGTTCTATTTTGAGAAAAACCTCTCTCATTTTTTTTAAATTCATCTCCATTTGGTCAGAAACACAATTTGAAGCAAAATTGTTCATGTGTGCCAAAATTTTCAAAACTGCACCAACTTGCACCAAATACAAAAAATTGCTCCAAATCTTCTCAAAATTGGTCCAGAGATGCCTAATGAGGTATGTTGCACAACCATGGATGCATAATCAATAAAATCCAACTTACCCTCCTCCTTTTGGCTAATTAGATTTTCTTTGAGTTTTTCCCTCATTTGTTTGACTTTGACCTTGGAGATCAAATTCCTCGTGTAGTGGTGAGTGAACATGTGCCTTTGTAGCCTGTTATCTCTATTATCCTTCTCAAGGATATGTTTACATATAACCCCCCTTTTTATATGGCTTCTTCTCTTCCTCCATAGGTGTTTTCTGAAGCATTAACCCTAGTGGTGCAAAATAGGGGATTGTGGGAAAGGAGTAGGATGGAGGGTTTAGGAGAGCGAAAAGGGGATGGGAAAAATTTGGGAGGTAGGGAATGGTGTTAAGGAGGTATGAGAGGTGGAAAGGGAGGTAGGAAAGGTAGGAGTATACCTAGGGAATTTAATTGCAGGTATAGGTCTAAGGGGTTGCCAAAAATGCAGTATAAGGATAGTGGTGTGGTGTAGGGTCTAGGGTTTGGACGTAGATGCTTAGGGAGTGAAAGTGAGTGGGTGTGAGGGCTTCAGGGAGTGTATTTGGATGTGGGGAAAGAGAAAATGACTATGGAAATGTTTTATTTTACTTACAAATTCAAAGAGGTAGGGTGACCCACCTCATGATTTTCAATTTTCTTTTGGAACCTCATAGCTTTGGAAGTGTCAATTGAATCTTTAGGAATATTATGAACTTATTACATATTATAAACATAAATTACATTTGAAACCAAATTCATAGAATAAATTTACCTATTACCACTCCTTCATTGTCGAATTTTATGCACGAATGACAAATTTAGTGACTGAAACCCTAATGACCTAATGGAGACTCTGGATTGAATGAAACCATGATAAATATGACTCATTAGGGGAGTTTTAAGGTCTAAAATGGGCCTCCTAAGAAAAATGTACAACTAAAATAAACTTTATAAGAACCAATAGGATTCAAGATGATGATGTCAACGATGGGGGATGATTCACCATTTTTGGAGTAAAAAAGTAAAAAGATTAAAAAAAAATAAAATAATAAAACAACTTTTTTAACTCGTATTTTCAACTTATCTCCCTAAGGGTTTACTCAAATTTCGAGCTAGAATACTCGTTGGGTGAAAAATTTAATTCCTCATCCAAGGAGTACCCATGTTGAATACTTTTGATGGAGCCTACTACATGGAAAATGAGAAATACATAAAAAAACATGATTGGAATCACGTTTTTTTTATGTATTTCTCCTATTTCATGTAGAAAATTCCATCAAAAGTATGCAACATGGGTACTCCTTGGATGAGGAATTAAATTTTGCATCCAATGAGTATTCCCACTCGAAATTTGAGTAAAAACTTAGGGAGATAAGTTCAATTGAAAAAGTAGTTTTTTCTTTTTTCCCTTTAAAATTTGATGATATAATCAAATCTTGTTTTATTATTTCAACTATTATTTTATAATTTCCTTAGGAGGCCCATTTTAGACCTAAAAATTCCCCTAATGGTAATTATGATGAAAACTTTTGAATGATGGTGCACTCAAGTAAGAGGTGAAATGAACCAGCAATTAGTTAAAATTTGGAAGGAGTAAAAACATACCTAGATCTACATCAAGTGACCAAATTTTTGCACGATGACCTAACGAAATGATAAAAAATTGACTATGGGACCCTAACAAAAAAAGATAAGAGTCTATTTGATCACTGGTGGCAGGATGCAAAAACTGACACTAATACATCACACTAGTTTTATTCATCACATTGTCATAGGGGTTCACATCTTTTTTTTGGGGAGGCACAACCACGTTGTGATGTTAGTTTTTTAATGTCACATTGTGACAACCAATTTTCAATTGGCTTCCATTTGAGCTAATAATATAATACTAATATGATTATTAATATTATTATATATAAATGTAAATATAATACTCTATCTATTATTATAAATAAGTGTTAATGTCGGATCTATTTTTTCAATTGTTCACACAATATTCTTAAAAAATGTCATTTTTAAATTTTAATATTAATTTGCATTTAGTATCAATAATGTTTTACCTTTTTAACTTGATAAATAATTTTAAGTGTATTTATAGGGAATATTTAATATTAATGTTAATATTTATGAGGCATGCTTAACATGTTTAATATTTTTATATATTTAACATGATAAACAATGTTTGACAACTTTATGGTTTCCGTTTCATATTGTTTATCATCTTAATTATGATATTAATTTCCATTTTCATTATATAATGGTCAATATTTATTTTGGTTACAAGAAATCGCTTCACTTCCTTATCGATTACAAAATTTGGAAATTTTTACTATTTGAGATCATTAAGCTAATATTTTATTAGCATTCATTTGATATTTTTGTTGTCATCATAATATGACATAGATTTTGTGTTACCCTCATAAATATGCATATTTTTTTTCATGCATTGCAACAAATGAATTGGAGTAAAATGTATATAACAAATATGGTAGTAGATATATAAAAAGAAAATTGTGAAAAAACATGTGTTCATAAACTTCTTGACTAAATTTTATTAATGCATAGCATAATATTCATGCATAATAATAAATTTATGAGCTATTCAAAAGTAAGAGTATATATCGACGCATAATATTTTTTTGTTAAGAATATATATTAAATCATGATATTTTTTGTTGTTCTTATTTAGAGATTAATTTATTTTTAACACATTGGAAGAAACGAATTACCAAAAAAAATAGACAAGGAAAATGGTACCAGATTGTTGAGCCTTGCAACGGGTATGTATTTACTCTTGATTACTGTCCTTTTTCCTTTTCCTTATCCATCTTGTGCCATGATATAATAATATAATGAAAGGATTTTGATGAAGAATGAATGAAAAATGATCTTGATACGATTTAACCATCCAAACTAATTCCCGTTGCTTTTTATGCTGAAAATAATAGAAGGAACAGCAGGACTTAATCACGGGAAAGAAGACGCGTTAAATGTGGTCGAATCAAAGATAAATTGGTGAGGATTAGCACAAGAACGAACGAACTGTCTAAGGATAGAATTTTGTCATGGATCCCTCAGGATCACCTGATCCTGAGGGATCACATTTATCTTTCCTTTTAGCTATAAAGGAACAGTGAGAGCTAGTTCTCAAATGGGATGTATCTTTCACTTCTGCATATTTCGTAATTGTAATACACAGAACATAGTTCTGAACAACAAGATCGTATTGTGATGTCAATTGACTGCGATGATTAATATATAATTCGCGTTGCTATTCATTCAAATATTCTGGAGTAATTAAACAGTATTCGCCGGTGGCTAAGGGCCCGATCTCTGGTGAATCTCACTACTGTTCTCTGTGTTATACTTTTCCATTCATTGCAAGTGTATTATGATTTTCCGCTTTGCAGTTGAAATACTTTTGATAATTCAGATTTCTGGTATTTATTTCCATTGAATACGCATTTCCAATTTATTTCCTTAAAGAATTAGTTGCTAGTTAAAAGAATTGGTTTTGATTACTTAAAACATAGAGAGTTATTTCCAATATTTTCCTTCTATTCAATAGTTTAGATCCCACTGAAAGAGCTCGGTTAATGCTTCAGTACTCTCGGTTGATTGTCATTTGAATTAGTTGAATTAAGAATGAATCACAGTTTTGGGTTATAATGCGTAGATGAATCACTTCCTTTAAAGCTTCAAGATTTATGATTGCATCTATATTAAACGATTGGCTTTAGCATTACTCTTTGTATGAATAACTTGTACATATTGTACACACTTGAGATAAAAGGATTTACCCTGGTTGATAATTAACGTGAGGCAATTAGGAGTTTTTAAAGACACCTGTTAGCACTCAACAAAGATACATAATAAAGTTTGTGAATAAACATGCTTGAGTGAACTATTATAAAACAAAACATTTCCATCAAATAGATGTTTTAATTTTAAATTCATCAATAACAATATCCAAATGAGATAAGTGATAAACTGAAAAAATCCAATATAATAAATTGATGACAAGCTCTTGGTCACTTCATGTGAAAACTTATAAAATATTTTTGTAAAATTTAAAAGAAAGAAAAAATATGCTAATTTTAAAAATATGTCCCATTCTGATATTTCAAACCAAACATATGGTTCACATTAATGTTATAAAACATCGTGTCATTCCAAAGAGTAAATGGCACTCACAAGGATGCCTGAAATGTTATCACATATTATGAAACATCTCAAAAAAGTTTAAGAAGGTTATTTTAAAGTTAATGTGATATTTAAAATCTATATTAAATTTAAAAAATGAAATTTATAATTCAAGTGACGTTACTTATATGATAAAGATAGCATATATTATTCTAAAATGCCACCAGACTAGTAACAAAAATAACACCAAATAATATTAATTTTTATTAGAAGACCACATTGTTTGTGAAGCCGATCTATCCTAAGTTTATTTCTAGAATACCTTTTATAAATATGATGTAAATGTCACACAATTCTCTTCATCTTAGATAAAAATTGACGTGCTTCATAAAAAAAATGATATGGACATCCACTTCAAGTAGTGAAGATATTTTGAATATGTGCAATGTACTCTTCTTGCACATTGATATCAAACAATAAATTAATAATTTTTGAAGAATCTATAATGTCCATAACCCTAAGGAAATAAAAAATATTTTGAATATGTGCAATGTACTCTTCTTGCACATTGATATCAAACAATAAATTAATAATTTTTGAAGAATCTATAATGTCCATAACCCTAAGGAAATAAAAAATCTATTAAGGAAATAGATTAATTAAGGAGGAGAAAAATATCTAAATAAGAAGAAAAAAAAGCATCACAGAAAATTGTAAATAAAAACAGAGAATGAAAATTAGGCAAATAATAACTTTTTCAATTCATCTTTGAAAATAATTTAGAAAGAAATAGAAAATGTAAAATCACTCCCTAATTGAGTAAAAAATAACTTTAAATCTATTAAAAAAAAGTGGTATCCTAGAATAATATTAAAATTATTGAAACTATAGGAAGAAATATTAATAAGTATTCACATCATTTGAAAATTATGGGAAACTATTAAAAACTATTTAAGATCATATATGTTACAATGATATGGAGTTCAATTATTTCTTTTGTTTCATTCTAAGTTTAACATATGCACTATTTTTCATCTTAGCATAATGTTGAAAAGAGAAAGGTGGTGAAATATGTAAAACATCAATAAATTTGACTCTTGATATAGTTGTAAAACCCATTCCTTTCTCTATTGTCAATGTCAGTAGTAGCTTATTATAAATTCAACCCTTGTGATTTATGTATAGTAAGGGTCCATTCTATATTCAAAGGAATTTGTTTATAGTTTCCTCAAATAATAATTTTATAGGTATAATTTTTATAAATGTTTTGTCAAACGAAATACCTTTGTACTTACAAAAAACAAACATAGCAAAAAATTTAAGTTGAGGGGGCTTTGAGTCAAAAATAGAGAATATATATTTAATATGTCCAAGTGCATCATTTAATAACCCACTTCCACCCACAAGTTGCATGTCAAAATGACACATTATCCACGTCATAATTTTCCAACTCATCATCCTCGTTGTCAACTATTTATATTTGTATTGTATGACATGAAACACATCTTCCCATAGGAGAAAGAAATGATTTTAGCATATTCATGTTATGTATAGTGACCAAATTATTTATTGAAAAATTTTGAATTTTATAATGAAATAAACTCTTTTCCATACGAGGCAAGCTCATATCAACAAATGAGATGATGTGATCTTAATCCTGAAGAAAGGGTTATATATTTTTCATGTTATTTAAAACATTACGAAAAGAGGATTGTTTCATATCATTACCTTGTTTCCAAAAAAATATTTCCAAATTGAAAACAATGTTGAAATTTTGGCACAAGACTTTCCCTATTGTTTTACCTACATATAAAGGCTTATCTTTGACAATATATAGTTGACTGAGGTCACCCACAAGAATCATGGATCTACCACAAAAAGTAGTAGATTTTTTATCTGGGAATGCTTCTCATAATCACAAATATATTTGTAAGAATAACCTTGGACCTATAAATATAATTTCATCAATCAAGATGTATCTAATATGATTCATTTCTTCTTGAAATATTGTTATAACTTGGGAATTGAGTGGTCACATATATTTGATGGGAAGTTTCAAAGCAGAGAATCATTTTTCCATGTTTATTAAAATAAACAATACCAGTTGGAGAAAGAAATAACAATGGACTTTTACCATTATTTACTTAAGTAGAAATAGAATGACAAATACAATGAATACGAAAATACTTTCCAATTTCATATGTTCCTTGAGTAATCATTTTAAAAGGATCATACTGTCCATATTAAATAGAGTGGCATAAAATTATCTTAAAAGTACGTAATTGTTTGTTCATAAGGAAGATGTTGACACAAATGTGTTCCCAATTGAGTTGTCAATAACAATACCTACAAATTCAGAATTTATTATAAAATTAATAGTTTGTTCTATAACATCATTTGAGATCATTATTTTTTCCAAATTTTAATTTATATCGAAGTCTCTTCGACCAAGATTATGAAGGTAAGAAATGATGAGATTACTAAGAGTAATTATTCAAGATAGAAGCTACCACTCCTCAAAACCTTCTTCAACATTGTCTTCTTGTATGAGGGAGTTAACATCTTCTTCAGTAGTATCATATGAAAAATGGGCTCGATCAACATACCATGGGTGATATATTAAATTCCTCCAATTCTCAATTATTGTTTCATTTGAAATGCCTATATCTAAACGAATGCTATAAAATGGTTTGTGCAAAAGAAAATAGGTCTAGACAAATGTCTCAAACTCCTATGAACCATCATTGATAATATCATAAAATTTTGGCTACACCCGAATAATGACAGGAAAATATCTACAATCTACATGACCCTTTCTTATGGTTGGAATCAAATTTCCAATATATTGGTGTTTCTACCATAGAAAAATATTCTAGAAAATCAGGCTAGGTTTGATATATTTGGAAAAAGCTATTAAAGAAATAAAATTGATGAGAAACCATTGATAGTTTTTTGAATACTTTTTTTCCCAACATTCAAGAGAAAAAAATTGTGACTACATACAACAACAGTTAGCTTCAACAACATATGGTAGGTTTATTATGCTCCAATGTCACAATCAAAAAAAAATTGTTCAAGGAATATTCTATATGTACACAAAGCTATATCTTCACATCCACTTGAATTTGCAACTCGTGTTAACATGTCTTGATAAATTTTAGAACTCCACTCTTGTTAACATGTCTTGATAAATTTCAAAACTCTGTTTCTGCTTTTGAAGCATACTTTGAAATATATTTCAGGAGTGTATGCTAAGAAACAATTGGTTGAAAATAAACATTTTCTCACCACAATGTGAACATTCAATTGATTATCATTACATGCAGGATCATATTTATTTTTCCCTTTCTAATCTATGAATAATATAAAATTAGCACGAACCTTCCATGGAGAATGTAGCAACATGCAATGCTAGGCCTATTTTTTTCAAGAATCAACATTACACTTTCTATGTATTTGAACAAAATTCAAAAAATGCTCATAATTTTCACGAGGATTGTAAGAAAAAAATTGTGAAGTGTTCAAAAGGAACAGATAATCATTCAAGCTTTGGGATACCATCATGTTTCGTTGATGGATTTGACATAGATTCCAAGATATTACAAATTTTTTAAAGAATGTCTTTGCAACAGGCACATTGCAAAGGTTAGGCTAGTCCAATGTTTCCATGTTTGGAGTACCTGACAACCATAAGAAATCATGGATATGGGTTAAACCTCTATGTTTCCACTCATATCTAAGAAAAATCAAGATATAGTAAATATATAGAAAGCAATGAAAAGAACAAAAAAATGTGCCAAAATCATAAAGACGGAAAAAAATGAATGAAAATGAACTTGTCCCAAAAGTATTTAGCTCCAAGATATTTTTGAAGCAATAGTTCAAAAAATATATTGAACATTTGGTTCATATACATGGAAACAATATGGAGATACTGAATAACATTTTCAATTTATTTTTTCATGTTTATTTTGTGTATGAGAATGCATATTTGAAGGCATAAAATTAAGTAAGTTAGGACACTTGGCGTCAATTTGACTTAAAGTAAAAAACAAAGTTGGTAAACCCAATTCAGTAATCATGTCAGTGAGTTTAATACAAAAATTTGTCCAATAGGCCCTTGTACCCCTAAGAGAAGAACCCAAATGCATTATTTTCACATCTAACTTATTGTCAGGTAAATCTTTTAGTTGTTGATGCAAGTCATGAATTATTGTAGGTGCATTTTCATGAATGTTATTTTTAGCAAAGAAGAAATGTGTTCCACGGCTATGATGTACCCCTAAGAGAAGAACCCAAATGCATTAGTTTCACATCTAGCTTATTGTCAAGTAAGTCGTTGAGTTGTTGATGCAAGTCATGAATACTTGTAGGTGCATTTTCGTGAATGTTATTTTTCACAAAGAAGAAAGTTGTTCCACGGCTATGATAACAGATAAT
Source organism: Pinus albicaulis (assembly GCA_034641835.2). Classification (NCBI taxonomy): domain Eukaryota; kingdom Viridiplantae; phylum Streptophyta; class Pinopsida; order Pinales; family Pinaceae; genus Pinus; species Pinus albicaulis. Next base: position 1,469,051,632 of record CM076577.1, read on the forward strand.
CGTGTTAAAAAAATATATATTGAAACTAAGGATGGCTAACAAATCTTTGATCAAGTATTTGAGTAGATTCAAACCATATTCATGCATTTCAACATTACAAATATATATATGCAACAAATCAACATCACCAGTAGTAAATACAGTGGGGAATTCCATATTTAATAACCCTTCAGTATTATATTTATTTATGAGAGAGGAACCAATATTTTTCCAATATAATGGCTAATGAGGTGTAGAATTTCAATAAATATTTTTATTTGATCCAATTTACTCCGTTCATTAGGTAGGCGAGAAACCAGAGATGATGGATGAAAGTGGAAACAATTAGGGTCCAATCCTTCAATGCCTACATTACTTCTCTCTACTTCATCAATATCACACAAAAAAAATTATAGCTTGGTGGACACATCAGTCGGTCTTTCTAGGAGAGAAGAAATTGAACCCATGCCAATTTCAATATCCCTATAATATTTATCCATAGGAACTTTAGAAAGAAATGCATCCATCACTTGTTATTTTTGACATAACATTCATAATATTTGGAGTGGGTGCCACATAGCCTCACAAGTAGGAATTCAAGTTGTTCAACATGTCATGGGATGTTCTTTGTAATCACATATATATATTGTGGAAAGATATATATGCAGACACTATATTTATATTTCCCACCACGAGCATGCATCACTTGAAATATTAGATTAACCTATGTTATTAGCATGTCTTAAAATTAGGTGAGAATTATTAGAACATGAGGTTATTCAAAAATATCCATTTAATTGAAATGCGAGAAACAGTAGGAAACTCTCTCATTCTTACTAGTTTTACAATAGGTCCTTCATGTCCTTTAACAACCTATATACCAGGATAAGATTCATTTCATGCTTGGAATTTTGGACAATATAGAGGTTATCCATCTTGAATTATAAATTTGTATGAACTTCAATCATGTCTATGTTAAAATGAATGGATTACTTTCATTTTGTCCATCAACTGGAACTCTAGGTTGAGCATGATGTGAAGCATCCTGTCAAATAGGATCATTAGTTTGACCATTTCTTTCCATAAAATAATTCGATTGCATTCAGTGAATATTTTTAGTATTATCTAGCATAAAGGGTTGAAGTTTATCTCAAAGTTAAATATTCCCTTTTCGATTTTCAATTTAAAAAAAAAAATATCCATGTCCACATGTGCCACATTTCCATTAGGTTTTTATGAGATTGAAGTTTTATTGTTTATTGTTATTTTATTATTATTTTTATCTATGATTTTTATATTTTTTAATCTTGGAAATTTGAAATATATCATAAAGTGTGTGTCTTGATGGATTTTATAAATTAATGTTTATATTCACTTACTCTCAATTTCATTTATATGACTACGCTAATTATGAATATTATGGCATTGTTGAGTAAATCACTCAAAACAATTTTGATTTTGGAAAATTTATATATTATTTCAAATTTTTACAAATGGAAAAATACCATATCTCTACAAATTTATAGATAAATCACTGTGATTTATGAACTTCTTGGATCTGGTGAAATTCAGCAGTAATGAACTAAAAGCTAAAGTCATTTTACATTCGGTGCATACAAATTTATACATAACTAAGTTAATTTCACTTTTTAAGTTATCAACTTCTTGGATGTGGTAAAATTCAAAAGTGTAATGCACTAAAAGCTAAATTCATTATAAATTTGGTGGATACAATTTAGTAATAGGAAAACCCATCTATGTCAAAATAACAAAAAAATTATATTAAAAATTGACATATTTGAAGAAAAAATATGGGATATGTACAAATTAGCACATGCACCAGTAAATTTATCATTTAAGGGAAAGTATCAACAGTAAATTTGTAATACCATTGGAAAACTACTATCTGAATTGTTTTTTTAATTAAATGGATGGATAAATTAAATGACATGTGATAGATAGATATATTGATGTAAATATTATTTGAAAATAATGAAATTAGAAATTGTTTTTGATGTGAAATATTCTTAGGAAAATGTTAAAGGATAACATGAGAGATTAGCCTCTAAATATCAAGGAAAAACTGTAGAATTTAGTTATGCCTAAGGGGGGGAAAAATCCTCATTCTGTCATTATTCATCAAGAAAAAAAGAGAAGAAGAGAAACTAACATATTTATATACCACAAAATTTTTTTTAATGGATGGAGAGAAATGTCATATTGTGGACTCCATTGAAAAGGAGTGTGGGTGATAAAGACAATTACATAGAAATATTATCAGTGGGAGAGAAAGACGAGTATAACCTAGAGGATTAGTAGGATGTTGCTAAGGGTTCAAGAGGTGAAAATTTAGAATAAACTTCTGAAACTTTTTTCCTAATAGTTGGAGGAAATCTCGGGGGGAGCTAACCAAATAATTTGGTTCAAAGTTGGGTGGAATGCGGAGACCATTAGCTTGTTCCTAAAAGGATACAAAAAAGTATAGGTTTTTTGTGTTTATGAGGTAGAAAGTAATAGGGATATGATTTCTTGAAATACAAAAAAAAAGGAGTAGAATTGAATATTAAGGTACATGTTAGAAATCACAGATACATGCATATGTATTAAAAAAAACATTGTACAAAATATATGTGTTTTTCATATGACCATGGTGTATAGGTCTAATGTGGAGGTCCCATGGGTTAAGGTAGAAAGCACCAGAACCCTAACAAAAAAAAACGTGATTAACTAGTAAATTTTAAGAAAACATTAGGGATGTTTGAAGATATTAAAAAAACATGTTATTGGAATGTAACTGTTTGAATCCAAGAATGTTGTAAACTAAAACTTTGGTTAAAAGAAGAAGAATAATAAAAAAACTTGAGTAACTAGTAAATTTTAAGAAAACATCAGGGATGTTTGAAGATATTAAAAGAACATGTTCTTGGAATGTAACTGTTTGACTCCAAGAATGTTGTAAATTAAAACTTTGGTTAATAGAAGAAGAATAAAAAAAATAGAGTGCATGTTAGAGTAAAGCCTAGAAGGATGTGCATGTTAGAGGGCCATATGAGAGAACAACTACATCATTCTCAATTCTAAACACTTAGTCTTGAAAAAAGAAGGTTAGGACTCAGAGAACCAACAGTGGTCCTCCATTATAATGGTTCACTGGGTCTTTTGACTATATTTAAATATGTATCCACATACCATATATGCATTTATTAAAATATATATCCATATACCATATATGAATTTATTCATATGTCATATATAGAGAGAAATTATAACTATAAACATATATAAAAAATTAGCAATGTTAATTTGCAAGTAGGGAACAAAATAACTATCTTCAAGATAGAAAGAATGAAAGAATAAACCCTAAATTATAAAAGGAAATATATTCTTGCTACTTAAAAAATTTCAAATATATGCCTACCGAGAAAATGAGAAGAAATAACTAACTCATAATGGGTATCTAAGAGCATGAGTTCTTTTTTTAAACAATAAACAGAAAAAAATAGATATCCTCTTCTGTATTAATTGATTAGGTCGAGACCATAATTTTTATACAGGAGATAAAAAATTTAACCATAGTAAAATTACATGTCGACAAAGAAAATCTAAAGTTTCACAAAAACCTCAATCCTCACATACCACTGAGATACTAGTTGTTCTAGTATCAAGATTACAGTAATGTACTAAAAATTATTGTTTATATACATATATGTAATAGAAGCTCATAGACTTTATAAATTATGGTTTTATCATATAACACAAAGAAACAATGATTATGGTTGGAACATGCCCAACTCTAAGCATTGACTAGGTTCCTATAATCGACAAGAATTAAAAATACTTCAAATTGTCATATTTCCAAGAAATTGGCAGTCAATTAAAAAGAAAAAAATGAGTGAAAAAATCATACCAGTGTTGGAAAACCTTGTATAAGTGAAAACCTAGCCGAATTGTTTTTGTAAGCTTGGCTGGGTGGATAATCACTAGTCATACCTACAAAAAAAATTGCCAGGAGATTAGTAAAGTTGATAATATAGAAGCATTAAAAATAAATGTTGAGTGTGATAGGGATTTCATGGTAAGCCTATGCAATATGAGGACGAGTATTTTTCATTCCTATTATAACTCAAGGGAAAAGAGAGGCACAAGAGGTAACAAATTTTTACAGCCAAAACCCTTGGTCAAAAAGGAATTCCAACAATAAACCATGGAGAGAAGAATTGTCATGGCAAGGTAGTTTTTTCTAAGAAGAGCCAAATTACATCAAAATATTTCCATCATAGCTCTTGCAACAACCGAACTAAAAAACCTTAACTATAGTATGTATACTTTGTGCCATGGATAAAACCCTCACTGGTGTGTAAACCCACAGTTCCTGCCAAACCACTATTGGTGTAAAAACGAGAATTCCTTTAACTATAAATTTTAACAAAGGCCAACTGGAGTGCACTAATAACTTCTAGTTTGCAAACGTTATTCTTCAGATTTCAAGTGAAAATCTCTTATGGTTCGATGATGAGATTGCTTTGACATAAAGCTCTTTCCACCATAGGCTTCATGAATGATGAGGACCCCTCGGTGATAATGGGTAGAGTGGTTCCCTAATATCTTCACTAATATCCAATGTTAAAAAAATATGATGGAAACACTAATGTTGGAGGCGACAATTAGTGAGATTGCCACGAAGGTAATACATATTGATGCCACCTTTCCCTTTTCATGTGATCGCAATGAGTTGGCCCCCAACTAGGTTGTTGGTGTAATTCATAATAATATAAGCTAATATATTAAAATAGTAATGTGGACTATATAGAGCATGTTAAAATTATCGTTGGATATTAATTTTGTGAACCTAAGTGTTGAAGGGTGAAAAAGAGTATTGAAATGCTAAACTAACACGGTTTGATTCCAACACATTTATATAGAATCATGGAATCCAAAAGGACTAGGGTTAGTTTGGGTCACTATAAGCATAAATTATATGTATGAGACTATCTTTAAAATTATAGGGTTAGACCTCTGTGTGTGAAGGCCCAAGTGCTCATAAAACTATACAAATAAATATTATATATACATATGGCACAATAGTAATGAATATTATAAATGGATTGTGTATAATCAATGGAATTCAAAGAAAAATTTTATGATAAGAATTAACTAGAATCAAATGTATGGATTTTGGAATGTTGCAATATTAGTGAATAAAAATTTCTAATATTGTGCAACTGAATCATGGTGTATCATTATCACCCTAGTAATGTATATGTTAGATCACTCAAAATGGATAAAAATAATAATTGTGTATGTTGGATTTCCCATTCTTGAAAAAAAAAATTATTGTGCACCAGGTCGAAGGGTAATTTTATTACCTCAAGGGAGATAGATGTTATGGGTGGTATCAGAGCAGTTTAGATATAGTGTTGTGGCCTTTGAGATAACAATGCTTTAGCTAATTACTATTGTTTTTATTTACAGAAACAAAGAGTAATAACAAAATTATATATAACGAGCATAATGATTAAAGCATAAGATACACATATTGGAAAAAAAGAGATTTATGTGCACTTGGGATAGCAAGTGAAAATACCTACCAAAGATTTGTTGGATATGATGAAAAAATCGCAAACATAATTAATTGATAAACCAAACCCCAAGAAAGTAGAAATGGTAAGAGATGAGGAAAATTAGGGTGAAACATATAAACGTAAAACTACTGAAGAAATGGAAGAAAGTAAAGAGGAAAATTATGGTGAATCTGAGGATCATAGTTCCTCCAAAATGTAGGGAAAAGCCCCAAAATATAACTTCACAGAGAGTTCCAAAAAATAAAACCCCCAACTTTCAATGGGGAGAAAGAAGAGATAGCTCAATATTACTGGGAGGAAATGAGGACCATTCATAATTTAGAGGTTACTTATCAATTACATAGAAAATCCTCTTTATGGTGGGAGGAAATGAGGACCATTCATAATTTAGAAAATAAGGAGGTCAATTACGATTAATTTTAGAGGTTGTTTAGGGGAAGTATTTAACTAAATATTGCTTTTAAGACAGAGCCAAATAATTTCATGATTTAAATTTGGGGAAGATGTCAATGGATGAATTAGTAACCAATTTTATCCATTTATTCCGCTATGTGCCATACCTTAAAGATGAGAAGGAAAAAATACAATGTTTTTTAAATTATCTTCCACTCTCATTTAAATAGAGAATCAAGTAAAATAACCCAAATAATATGGATGAGGTGATTATAAAATATCGAACATGTTATCAACAGGCCAAGTAGAGAAATAAGAGTCAAAAATCCTAGTTTGGCAAGAAAAAGGACAAAATGACTCAAGGAGTAAAGAGTGGAAAATATGGGTTGTTTAAATAGTCTAAAAAGAGTAACCATAGTCAGAATTCGAATAGAAATAAAAACCAAACATCTAGGGCTCTAAATCAGGCCCAAGTGGGAACAGAAAAGAAGAATCCAATAAAGGGGGCGTCGGTAACGATAGAGAACAATTGAAGTGTTAGGGTTGCATAGAACCCAATTTATTGAGAAATTGTTCGTACAACAACCAAACTATGAAAATTCCATAGCACATACAATAGACCTCTATAGACAATGGTGTAGCTAGGAATACACCACACATCAATGGAACTTTGGAAGGATGCCAAGTAGAACATCAGTGCACAAAGGTGGAAATTGAAGGTAGCATTATTGACCAATATATTTTTGTATTAATAGATCTAGGTGCTAACTTGATTTATGTTAGCCCCCAATTAGTAGAAAAGTGCAAATTAGAGACTGAAAAATACTAAAATTTGTGGTTGGTTCATCTAGTCACAGAAACAAAAAGGAAGGTGACAAATTGGGTGAAAACATGTCTAGTATCTTCAAATGAAATTTATGCCACCATAAACTTAAATACATTACCTTTGGGATCCTATGATATGTTTATAGGGATGGACTAGTTAGAAGAACATCGAGAAATTTTCAATTGTTTAGATAAAATTGTCACATGTACAATTGAAAATAGATAAATTCATGTTATAAAGGGCATACCCATGAATATATATATATATATATATGATAGGTATCAACGTTGTAGCTAAAAGGAGATGCACGGAAAGGATTCCAACATTTTGACATCAAAGTAGAGGATCATTCATTAAATAAAGCAATAAAATCTCTAGATGATTTAGAAGTCATTCGAGATTACTTGGATGTGTTTCTAGATGAACTATCGGGTCTGCCACAAAAAAGGGAGATACATTTCTCCATAGAATTATTACCAGGAGAATCTATGGTATCGAAGGATCCATATTGGATGAGTGTATCAATGTTGATGGAGTTAAAAATGCAGCTACAAGAATTGCTTAATAAGGGGTGTATCCATCCTAGTGTGTCACTGTGGGGCTCACTAGTCATTTTTGCTAAGAACAAGGAAATAAATTTTAGATTATGCATTTATTATTTTTAATTAAATAACATGACCATTAAAAATAAGTATCCCCTTCCGAGGATCGACGATTTGTATGATCAATTGAAAGGAGCAACAATATTTTTTAAAATAGACCCAAAATCTAGTTATCACCAGCTGAGGATTAAGGAATAAATACCAAACAAAACTTCGTGAACAAGATATGTACATTTACAATAGTACCCTTTGGGCTTACAAATGCACCTACTACCTTCATGTGTTTAAAAAACAATGTGTTTAGTAAATTTTTAGATAATTTTGTACTAATATTTATAGATGATATACTAATATATTCTAATATATTAGAGGAGCAGAAACAACACTTGGAAATAGTTCTACAAACCCTACATGGTCACTAGTTATATGCTAAATTTAGCAAGTGTGAATTTTACTAGGACAAGATACAATATCTTGGTCATGTGATATCCAAGGAGGGCATATTTTTGAACCCTGAGAAAGTGAGAGCTATACGTGATTGTCAGTCTCGAAGGACGTGGCATACATAAGGTTTTTCGTGGGAATTACTAGATGTTATTGATGTTTTATAGAATAATTTTCAAGGATAACATATCCCATAACTTCCTTATAGAAGAAGGGAGTGAATTTTGAGTGGATGGAAATATGACATGAAAGTTTTGGAAAAATAAAACATCTATTGACCATAGCACCCATGTCAAATCAAATATATGCAGATAGATATTTTGTAGTGTGTATTGATGCTTGTTTGGAGGGTCTTGGAGGAGTATTAATGCAAGGACATGTAGTAGCTTATGATTCTAGGAAATTAAAGGAACATGAGAAAAATTACGGAGTCTACGATTTGGAAAATTTGGCTCTTCTGCTCCCCGCTCAGGTGGTCCAGGAGGATGCTCCTCTTGATCCGTTAACACCAGGAGCTAACCATTCCATTCCTGTGGTACCCCCTCCAAGTAGTTTGGTTGCTTCTTTCGATTGGAGTAGATTTGCAGGATACCGTCTCCCTTATTATGTGCCTTTTGAGATCATGGTACATGCCTTCAATATGGTCATACCTAGCACAATTATAGATGAAGGTGCATCTGTTAGTATTATGTCTTCAACTACTTGGCAAGCTTTTGGTTCTCCACCACTTGTGCCCGTTACGCAGAATCTGTTGGCTTTTGACAGAGGAAATAGACAGCCATTAGGGATCCTTCCAAATTTTCCTGTTACTTTGGGAAGTAAAACTGTTTATATAGACATGATGTTTGTCCAAGGCCCCTTGGATTTTAATTTTCTCCTAGGGCTTGACTATGCTTATGCAATGGGTGCGCTTGTCTCTTCCCTCTTTCGTGTGGTCTGTTTTCCCCCTGACGGTTGGATCGTGACCATTGATCAGCTTTCTTTCTTTCGTCCTAACATGCCATCTGGTCCACCATCGCGTCTTCCATATATTTATATGTCGGTTGTATCTTCCCCGCTACAGGTTAATTATTTGGCCACTTGTTCGTTGCCCTCATCCATTGATAGTGTCATCGAGTACCATCTACTAGGGGCATTCGATCACGATTTCTAAGTTGTTTTTCTCCCATCAAATGAGAAACTCTTGGAATCCATGACTTCTTATTTGATATGATGAGTTGTCACCTCAGAGCAAAGTTCATTTTCTTATGTCAAGCTCCTTAAAAAATGAAACAAGGTGCCCCGAGGATAGTCCGTTTTCTATGTCAACCTCCTTAAAAAATGAATTAGGTCTTGAGGATAGTTCTTTTAGTGTGTCCACCTCATTAAAATAATGGAACACATTCCCATTTAATTTGAGTCTTTTATTAGATCTCGTAAGATCCCAATCGAGTATTTCCATGATCTTGTCATTTGAACATTCACTCCACCCACCTTATATTAGCTGCATATGGACTGAATCTTGGGGGGAATGTACCTCAAATTGAGTCACCATGTTGGGGGCATTCCGAATTTTCACTTTTCAAGCATAGTTTATATGTGTTTCAAGCTTGTGTAAAAATGAAACCAATCCCAAGCATAGTTTACCCTTGTTTTCAAGCATAGTTTATATGTGTTTCAAGCTTGTGTAAAAATGAAACCAATCCCAGTCATATTTTACCCTTGTTTTCAAGCTTGCATAAAAATGAAACCTTTTTGGTTTGGTGTGCTTTGCCTGCCTATTGGGTCATTTCTTATTATGCAGACTATCACTCCTTATTTTTCCCAAATCTTAAGGTTGTATTTGCGTGTTCGTTTATGAGAAATACATTTTGATTACATTACATATCAACATATTATTAGATGAATTAATGTGTTAAATGATACAGTAGGTAATATTGTATTAGATAGACATTTGCATAATTTGTAAAAAAAAATCAGCATCACATGACAAGATCCATACGGGAAAATAGATGTACATATATATATATATATCGAGTGTTTGCATCCATGTGCATCATAAGTTAGAAAAATTTCTTGAAAATGAAAGCCTAGGTGTCTAGTCAGTGTGACGCTCATGAAAGCACGTCACTGCCCGTACAAGCCACCTCAATAAGTGGTGAACATGGTTTGACACCCCTGTAGTGTGTCTCTGGTACGCGCGAGGAACACCATCAAATCACGCATAGTCCGAGATCCCATGGGAGATTTCCTCCAATTTGTGTATGATTTCCTCCTCCTCGCCTCCCTCACCATGAGGAGCCACATCAAAGTTGCGAGGAATCCTTCGTGCTATTGGCAACCTACCTGCAGGCCTTTCTAGGCCAACATCTGTAGTTACATGGATTAATGTCAGACATGCATAACAAAAGAAAACATAATACTTATCAAAATAAAAAAATGAGTCTTACCCAATACTTCATCCCAATCCTCTCCTTCTGGGAATGGGAGATATGCATCACCAGTGAAATCTGTGCCAGAGTAGGGCCAGTCCTCCATGACAATCAGTAGTCGGCGGAGCCACTCGACGAACTCCAGTCTCCAGAACATCTGTTGATTGCCCCCTGACCTTGGCATAAATGCTGTCAAATGGACCATCCGTGGCTCTTGGGCCGGTGGTGTTGAAACTAGTACCTCCTGACGTTGGAATATTGGTAACCATTCCAAGATGAAAGGTACCAATATGGACCCGTAACCGAACTGCTTCAGCTTGGTGTTCTTGCATTTTTTCAATTGACGTTTCATGTTGATTGTTACTGCCTCTGCCTAGTTGTAGAGTGTCTATGCCATGCAATCTACAGCAAGAAGTAGCTGTGTTTTTGTGGCTTCGTGCGGAGCTTGCAAATCAGCAGCTCGCGTGATGGTGTGTAGCACTACTTTTAGTGCCAAATCCGTAATAGTTTGGATATCCACCTTTCCTCTTTTGGACCCTTTCGTTGTCCTTGGGCACACCCTGTTAATAACCATACTCATGATTTCCATTGTGGGCTGAGTACCGGTCAGGATTGGTACTACCCCCCTCCGCGACAATCCAGTTATGAAGTAAATATCTGAGACCTCAATCTCAAGTTCCTGATCGTGAATAATAATTTTTTCCTGATCAATGTCCTAGACACTAATAAAGTACTGCAAAAGCTCTGGTTGAGCTCTGAGACATGGTGCCATAAATAATTTCTTGAGCTCGCAATCTCTGAGAGATTCCATGCATCTCACATTGCCCATGGCTACCTCATCTTCTTCACTATGTTCTCGTTCTTTCCATTCAATCACCATTTTTTCCTTTCACACCTACAAAAACATTCATATGATTGTCATTAGCCAAATAAAATGTTGTTAAAATGGTTAAATTGGGCTTGCTTGTTGAATTTACATGCTAAAACTGGTTTTCGCAGTTGGCGTGACCGTTTTAGAAACAGTCGCGCCAATTGGCACGCCCCCGTTCAATTTTTAGGCCAGTTGGCGTGAGTCTGTGCCTGATACTCGCGACGACCGTCGCACCCTAAATTTTACAAAATTCCCCCATAGATCTACAAAAATAAGTTGTAGCTAATGAAAATGCTATCAAAATGCAGGGAAGGATGTGAGTTCTTAGCTGGAATAGACGGATTCACGATTAGCTTTCTGGATCGCCCGCTGTCAACTCCACAAAATCACAGTGAAAAAGGGTAACAAATTTCTCACGAGGTAAAAGTGAAAAGTAATTTATTTTTTACCATTTTTGGCATTTTATAACTTGTCAAAACCCTAATTAGGTTTTAAAGCATATTTTTCTATTATTTCGCCATTTTATTTTTGGAAAATGGATTTTACGTGCGTCTCTTGTGCAGCGATAGGTCCTTGACGTGACGACGATGAAGTAACGAGTTGTATTTTATACTTTTTTCGGACTCGGTAAAAACATAAAAAAGTCACTGTTGGAGTCATCTTTCAGCACTTTTCTGACTCTCGAAAATTGAAAATATTGATGAGACTCTTTTTGTTTTGAACTCCTTAAATGGTTGCGAAATGATATCTACCCGGTATATGTTTACCCCTTTTTCGAGTTGGGATATATTATTTATGAAAAAGGAATACCTTAGCCTATCACAACTAAGAGGTTCTCTGAAACACATTTTTCTACCTTTTTAGGGCGGTGAGACTACCTACAAAAAGGGATTGTAAGAGTTTTCTTTTCCTCTTCTTTTAAAATGCTTTAGAGATGAAAATATGTTGATTTCTTCCTTTGTCAGACTCATTAAAACCTAAATGACATCGGAAGTCGTCACCATGTCGTAACCAAGTTCCTCCTTCCTAGGGCTCATAAAATGTACTAGGATGGATTTGTCCGAAGGAAAAAATTACATGAAAAGCATATGCTATCCCCTTCAAGCTTGTTTTCCAAAAATAATTGGGGTACTCGCCAGTAATGGTGGGGGAAAATGGAACTAGTTCTCAGTTGTGTTGGTAGTATGTCACTCTTGAACATGATACTCATCTACATTCGTGTTAGGTTGGGGACATCTCATTTCGTCATTTTTTCCTCCATGGTTTTGGGTGATATGTTTTGACCTCTCATCTACTCTTTGCCACATCACCATGACCTCAGATCCCTTGATGTCAAATACTGCCAAATCCGGAGTCGTGTCGCTGATATGTTTAAGAGAAGTTTCTATTTTTAGTTTTCAACCTCCCTCTGATTCTCTTTTTGGTCCTGATTCACTATCATCATATTCTTTTGTATCATGTCGATGATGTGGGAAACATCATGGCCCTCCTTAGACTAGGTTGCTTCCTATCGACTTCAACTCATTATCCAGGAAGTTGATTTGGAGACTCCCTTCTGGTACCTTGGAGCTTGCATGCCTCAATGGCAAGTTCTTTGCATTCGACAACAGGTCTTCATCATTGGCCTTCAATCAAGTGATTCTATGGGTGTTCGACACCAGATCACTGTTCACATTATGTGGATTGTACTAGTTGTACCTTGAGAGCCATTGTCATTATCAGTGGTTTCTCTCATGCCTGTTAATAGCTTTCATCTTTAGCTGGTAATCAGGTGACTTTCTTGCATGTTTGACTTCAGCTCAACTATTCGCATGCTTGAATTTGTACTTGTTCGGGTCGAGATGGAGCGCAAGACCCTGGGTTTTGTCTGATAAAATCTAGGCTGCGAGATATTTTGGTTTATTATGACTATATGCATGACTCTTTTGATTGGATAGCTATGACCATACCTGAGTCTATTTATTGATCCTTACAGCTGGATGGTTGCGTCCATACCTTGGATCTTGTTTATATATGTACTCTATTACGGATGGTTGCACCCATGCCACATGTTCATGTATCATAGATATCAGTTGTATTTGTACTTGTAGGTATTCCAACGGTAGTGTTTGGTTTGAACGCATTCTTGTAAATGTATGAATTAACACAACAGAAAACTTAAATAAATTCACACACAGAATAAAATTGGAGACAACATTTAACATGGTTCACCCAACCAATCTGGGCTACATCCACCAAACAGAGGAATCAACTTTCTTATTAATCAACAGGAGATTACAACAACAAATTTCTCACATCTGCACTTCCTCTTCATCTCATCCCTCATATCTCATATGTTCTGCCTCTACAGGCTTACAATTTATAGATGTAGTGAAGAAATTGAATAATAAATTCAATTGCATCCTATCACAACAAAATAGGATTAATTATCTCCTCTTCAATATTTGATGCCATCAAATTAGCAACAAACAACTATTGTTGGCATTATCTATGAGATTTTTAGCCAAAATAAAATACAAAATCTCAACAATCTCCACCTTGACAACAATTAACCTGATACCTTGTTCCTGTTTATTCTTTTCATTTTCTTTGCAAGCCAAGAGAAGCCATACACCATCATAGCTTCTCTAATAAAACTGGTTTCGTGAACATGTCTGCACAGTTTTCCTTTGTATGCACTTTTTCAGGAGAGACTCCCTGTTCAGTGATAACCTGTCTTACAAAATGGTACTTTATAGGTATATTCTTTGATTTACTATGATAGGCCGGATTTTTAGCCAAATGAATTGCACTTTGACTATCACAAAATAACTTTATGTTGTCCTTCAACCTACCAAACTCACCAAACAAACCTTTCAACCAAACCGCTTCTTTGCAAGCATGTGAAGCAGCTATGTATTCTGCTTCTGTAGTGGATAAAGCAACAATGTTTTGTAGCTTTGACATCCAGCTAATAGCTCCACCTGCAAGAGTAAAAACATATCTTGAAGTTTACCCTCTCTTATCCAAATCACCTGCAAAATCAGAATCAACATATCCACAAACAAATTCACTACCTCTGTCATAAGTGATACAATAATCACTTGTGCCTCTTAGATATCGAAGCACCCATTTCACTATTGCCCAGTGTTCTTTCCCTGGATTTTCCATATACCTACTGACAACCCCAACTGCATGTGAAATATCTGGTCATCTATAGACCATCGCATACATCAAAGTTCCTACTGCATTAGCATAAGGTATTCGAGACATATATTCCTTTTCTTCATTTGTATTAGGACATAAACTTGAAGAAAGCTTAAAATGCGAAGCTAAAAGTACTGAAACTGGCTTCACATTGTTCATACCAAACCTTAAGAGTATTTTCTCAATATACTTCTGTTGTGATAACCACAACTTACCATTGCTCCTGTCTCTGAAAATCTCCATGCCCAAAATCTGTCTTGCTGCTCCTAGATCTTTCATATCAAACGTCCTAGCCATCTGAGCCTTTAACCTGTTGATCTCACTTATGATTTTGCTTGCTAAAAGCATATCGTCAACATATAATACTAAGATAATGAATATGTCATTACTTAATTTCTTAAAGTAAACACAATGATCATATTCACTTCTTATATAATTTTGGCTCATCATGAAAGAATCAAATTTCTTGTACCATTGTCTCGGTGACTGCTTCAGACCATACAATGATTTCTTGAGCCTGCAGACAAATTTCTTGTTGCGATTTTGAACAAACCCTTCAGGTTGTTCCATATAAATCTCTTCATATAAATCTCCATGTAAGAATGCCGTCTTAACATCTAGTTGCTGTAATTATAAATCAAGTAAAGCAACTAATGCTAACACAATCCGAATTGAAACAAGCTTAACAACTGGTGAAAATATCTCATGAAAGTCAATTCCTGCTTTCTGAGAAAAACCTTTCGCAACCAGCCTCGCTTTGTACCTGTCTTCTTTATCATCAACACCCCTTTTCAATTTGTAAACCCATTTACATCCTACAGTTTTTCTGTCTTTAGGAAGTTCTACCAGATCCCATGTGGCATTCTTGTCTAATGCCTTCATCTCATCCTTCATAGCTTCTTTCCACTTATCACTGTTAGAACCTTCTACAGCTTCCTGATAGCATAAAGGTTCATCATCATTAGTGGTTAAAGCAACTAAAGTAACATAATCATCATACCTTTTAGGAGGATGTCTGATTCTCCTGGACCTTCTTAAAGATGTTTCTGGTTCTTCCACAATTTGCTGATTATTATCTGTAGGAACTTCTTCATGATCTTCATCTTAAACTTGTTCATCTTTACTATCTTGAGAATTTGAACTGGTCTCAAACTGAATATGTTGAAACTTAGGTACATTATCTTGTTTCAATTTATTATCTACATCTGGATTATCAAGTGAAGATTCATTGAATTTAACATCTCTGTTAATGATGATCTTGTGAGTAGTAGGATCCCACAACCTGTATCCCTTAATCCCATCACCATATCCAACAAAGATATATCTTTTTTATTTAGGATCTAATTTAGAACGTTGATGTTTCGGAATTAGAGCATATGCATCACAACCAAAAACTTTCAGTTTAGAATAATCACAAGGATGACCTTTCCATACCTCTTGAGGAATTTTGCATCCTATTGCAGTTGATGGTGATCGATTTATCAAATAGCAAGCCGTAGATACTGCTTCTGTCCATAATTCCTTCTGCAAATTGGCGTTACTTAGCATACTTCTTGCTCTTTCTAAGAGAGTCCTGTTCATGCATTCAACAACTCCATTTTGATGAGGAGTATAAGTAGTAGTTCTATGTCTTTCGATCCCAACTTCCTTGCAATAATTATCAAATGCCTTTGAAGTAAACTCACCACCATTGTCAGTTCTTAAACATTTAATGGTTCTTCTAGTGATATTTTCTACTAATGCTCTAAACTGCTTGAAAACTGTGAATACATCAGACTTTCTTTTTAACATGTAGACCCATACTTTTCTAGAGAAATCATCTATAAAAGATACAAAATATGATGATCCTCCATATGAGGTTGTAGGAGATGTACTCCAAACATCAGAATGGATATAATCAAGGATTCCTTTACTAGTATGTTTTCCAGTTTTAAATTTCTGCTTGCTTTGTTTCCCATATATACAATGTTTGCAGAAATCTAACTTAAAAGACTTTAAACTAGGAAGTAACATATGATCAGATAAAAATTTTAATCCTCTTTCGCTCATATGGCCCAACCGTTGATGCCATAGTCGAATAGAATCACTGTCGTTTTCAGATACAGTAGAAGCATGATCTGACTCTGTTCTTCCTTCTAACTGAAAAAGATTTCCAACCTTCTTTGCTTTCATTACTAATAGGATTCCTTTGTAAATTTTCATTACTCCACCTTGAATAAAAGTTTTATATCCATTTGTGTCTAACACTCCTAGAGAAATAAGATTTTTTCTTAGTTCAGGCACATGTCTTACATCAGTTAAGATTTTATTTGTCCCATCAAACATTTTAATCTGGATGCTTCCAATTCCCACAACATTACATGAGACATCATTTCCATGTAAACTACTCCATCATTAATTGATTTATAAGATTTAAACCACTATTTATGGATGCACATGTGATTGGACGCACCAGAATATAAGAGCCAATGTTGATCATGATTTGCAAAATTAATTGATAAAACTTCATCACTTATACCAGAACCGGATGCCGAACCTGAACCTGTATCTGTCGTGTTTGCTTCTTTATTTTTTTTTGAAGAGTACCCTTTGGATGTTTGTTGTCTCTTCCAACAGTCCTTCTTCAAATGTCCCGATTTGCCGCAAAACCAACATTTTAGCTTACTCTTCTTCCCTTTTGATTTTGATCGAGAGTTGTTTTTCTAACTGAAGCGTTTTTCTTTAGATCGACCTCTAACCATCATTGCTTATGATGTAGAGGCTTCTAAATTTGACATTTTTCTGGTTTCTTCAGACAGCATAGCTCCAACAACATCATCAAATTCAAGGGTTTCTGATGAACTAAGACTTATAGAAGTAACAAAATGATCCCATGACTTAGACAAAGAACATAAAAAGTTACAGCTTTATCTTCTGAATCAAATTTTACTTCTATGCTATCTAACTGCACCAAGAGAGTATTAAAAGTATTCAAATGATCGGTTATTGTTGTACCTTCCTTCATGCACAAGTTGTACAACTATATTTTTAGAAGAATCTTATTTGTTAAGGATTTAGTCAGGTACAGTTTTTCTAGCTTTGTCCATAGACCAGCGGCTGTTTTATCTGACACGATGTTAAATAAAACATCATCTGCCAAACAAAATCGTATGCCTCTTAGTGCCCTATCATCAATGTCACTCCATTCGTCATCTGTCATGGCAAAAGGTTGTTTGGATTTTCCCAAAAGTGCCTTCGCCACACCTTGTTGTACGAGTAAATTGTGCATCTTAACTTTCCAGATTTCAAAGTTATTTCTCCCATTAAACTTCTCGATCTAAAACCGAGCACTTTGAGTTTTTTCCATTTTTAACAATAGAAACAACACCACACGTAGTCAATCAAAAAACATAATGACCCAGATCTTTCAATGATTTACCTGTGACACGATCCCTCTAGGATTTTGAAAGAAAATATTTTTGGCAAGTATATTGCTAATGGTCAATGCTTGAGAGACTGTGTATCCTCGAAACCAGCTTAAAGCGCAGTGTGCTTCAATCACCACGAAATAGTGGCAGCTGGAGGAAGATCAATCAACGCTGATCAACTCACGCCTCCTCATGCAAGATTGAAGTTTCTTTGGTGTTTGACATAAGCTTTCACATGAAGCTTCTTAACCCGACTCTTTAAAACAGGCAACGGCATCAAGTTTTCCATGCCACGCACAGCAATCCCATATGCATGTAGCTCAATTCACGCTCATTTTCATACGCCAACAGTCTAGCACGCTGATCAAGGGAAGTACAGCAGATTTGGTTTCGTGACCCGATCCAACTAATTAGGAGAAAGAACCAGCTTGCAACACTCCTCCCACTTGAACTGCAGATCCAAACTCTGGCTATAAGCAGTAGAAAACACTGCGATGAAATTTGCTACGGACTTCAACACAGCAATCGAACTCGGCTTATGGCGTTGTTCAACCGCTGACTCAAACACATGAAATTCTCAGGCAAAAAACCTTCCCGGTACCTTGCCGTGGCCATGCTGGCAGGGCTTTTGCTAAGGCTCGACCGACCCAGCGCAACAGACAACCTTCAGCTCAATTTCACGGCATTTTTCCCCACTCAACAGGTAGGCATCGATTTCTGTGTGGCTCACACATCCCACCTACACATCTCCCTTACCGATTGCGGGTACGTCGATCAAAGTGAAAGCCAAACCTAAGATTCTACCTGATGCTCCGATACCAATTGTATGAATTAACATGGCGAGCTTAAATAAATTCACACATAGCATAAAATAATGGAGACAACATTTAACGTGGTTCACCCAACCAATGCGGGCTACATCCACCAAAGAGTGTGGAAAGCTTTCTTATTAATCAACGAAAAGAATTACAATGGCAGTTTCTCACATACGCACTTCCTCTTCATCTCATCCCTCATATCTCATATGTTCTGCCTCTATAGGCTTACAATTTATAGATGTAGTGAAGAAACTGAATAATAAATTCAATTGCATCCTATCACAACAAAATAGGATTAATTATCTCCTCTTCAAGATTTGATGCCATCAAATTAGCAACAAACAACTATTGTTGGCATTATCTATGATATTTTTAGCCAAAAATAAAATACATCCTCTCAATAGTAAAATGTACTGCTCTCCCTCTCTATAGGACCTCATGCTTTAGGGGGCATCTATTACACATCATTTTTCATAGATCCCTTGCAATCTATCCCACACAATGGAGGACCATTTATGTGACTTATATGTAGTGTTATGCTTTGCAAAAAGTGTCATTGAATCCCTTGGAGAGGATAAAATTTCCTCTATTGACTATTCTTGGAGCAGGACCTTCAAAAACACATAACTTTAGGGTTGGTGCTACATGGCCCCGGGTGATGGCCTGCGTGCCAATAAGAGAAGTTAGCACACTTAGCCCTATGCCCATTGGTGCACCTTTTGTCTCGGTGGACTGCCCCTGCGCTTGAAGCTATTTTTGGAAAGTTTTTTAAATATAGAAGCGAAGTTTCCATTGCCAACCGAGATTGTGAGCGAGTTATGGGTTGATAGGATTGAATAATGTCGAACATATTCCTTTGGCTTCTTATTTCCCTACTTTAAGCCTTAACCTCAGGAGATAAGGCCTCCCTTCCACCATTTTAGGGATCCCAACCTCCTCCCTCTTCTCTTATAAATACATCTTTCTCACATGAATTTTGCCCTAACTAAACATTTTGGGGAATACCTAAAACAATGTCAATAGGCTAAGGTGTGAGATAGGTAAATACCCCTTGTCGGCGAGAGTCTGAGCTTAATGCCTCCCTGTGATCCATTCTGAAAAATGCTTAAGACACATTTCGAAATTTGGACCTTTAAAGAAGACATTTGGCTGTAATCTCTTTCTTTCTCTTAATTAATACATGACTGATGTCTTGGTTCTCGTCTTATGTTGATGTGATTAATCTTGCGCAATACGTTTAATTCTCCTTGACCAATTAGATAGTTATGAATGCAAATATTGTTTCATATGCTGCTATCATTCTCTGATCCCTGTGCAGACACCTCAGTATCACCGCTGAAGGACCATGATGTGTCAAGACGAAGATCAGGAGACTACTTCCACAGCTACGACAACCGCGTTGGAAAGGTAGGACATCTATCCCAACTCAGTTTCATTCATTAACTAGGAATTGACGCATTAGCATGTCCTCTTGTTGCTAGACCCACCCTATGGCTAGAGGGATCATCTCTATCCGCATAGGGGATTTACCTACACAACACCTGCTACATGAAAAATGAGAAATACATGAAATAATGTGATTGAAATCACGTTTTTTCATGTATTTCTTGTTTTTCATGTAGCAGGGTCCCTCAAAAGTATGCAACATGGGTACTCCTTGGATGAGGAGTCAAATTTTGCATCCAACGAGTACTCTCGCTCGAAATTGGATTAAAACATTAAGGAGATAAGTTGAAAAAGAAGTTTTATTATTTTATTATTTTTTAATTTTTTTACTTTTTTTACCCCAAAAATGGTGAATCATCCCCCATGGTTTATATCATTATTTTGAATCATATTGGTTCTTATAAAGTTTATTTTGATTGTATTTTTTTCTTAGGAGGCAGATTTTAGACCTCAAAATTTCTCTAATGTTATGTAGGTTGCATCCAAGGTTTAAAACATAGGGTAGTTAGAGGAAAAAAAAAAGGAACACCATAGGTTTGATCAAGCAGATGTACCTTAATAAAATTAGACCATAATTTTTTGGAAAATGTTTCAGTCACACTACAATCTAGGTGATTTTGTTGGATTTTACATGGGACTGCAAAACCAACGAGGTCAGACTCCAGAGCACGAGCATAGATAGGTGGCCATTGTTGCTCCTAAACATATACATATGCAAAAGGAATACAGACCCCAATGCATATAATTTAAAGTTATATGGCAAGGTCAAGTAACCATATTAAACATTGAAACTCAACTATACCACATGGTATCACATTCACACAATTAGAGGTTAATAAAAATTACAAGAAAAATTTATGCAACTCTGGAATACCATCCCAAAAGCATAAAAAATTAGAAAGCTAGTATCATATATAAAATAGAATGCATGGCTTTATAAATAGCTTATTTTGCAATATCATATTTCATGGCAAAGGATGAACCAAATGGTAATGTTCTTTATGCATTTTACATGTTTTATAACACACATTACATTCATAATTGATTGTTGCATAACATAACATACGACTGGGAGTTTCAAATCCCACATAGAGGAAGAAATTATGTTCTTATACCCAGTTAATCACCTCAAGTACAAAGAATTTTATGTCAGGTGGTCTTGCAATTTTTTCTCTATAGTGGATACCATGTTTCTTAAAATTGTTGGTGAAATGAGGTGGTTTGTGTATCTTTTGGTTAGGCATCTCAGTGAACTGTGGTTTTCCTTTGTAGCGGAATTATAATTGAGTTTCTCATATTTCATAATGATTATCTCTAGAGGTATTTTTGGATGGTATTCTCCCCTTTGAGAACCTTTGGCACTGTACCATTAGAAAATGCTGGTACAATCATTTTTTTCCTTATCCTCTTCTATAGTTGCGGTAATGTATCTTGGAGTGGTTAGTTTTTCCTTTTAAAATGTGGGAACCATTGGAAGTCAACTCCAGCTATCATTTCCAAATTTAATTCATCACTGAAAAAAATATCAGGTGATGGTTCCATCCTTTTAGGTAGCATGTAAAGTTTAGTGACACTTTCATTTGTTTCACGTATGGATACTTTTACAGGATCTACAAAATTATTCACACTAGTTGAGCTTGAAAATTCCACAAATAAATTAAATTACTGAACATATTAAGAGAGGGAGGATTTAAAAATGTTTATCATGAAGTACTGGAATATGGAACAAAGTTAGTTATCAAAGTTCTTAGAGGATATTTTTAGCAAGGATGATGCGGATTTATGATAGAAGTAGAGATGCTTGGGAGGATTTTTGGATGAAACCCTATAAGAAACCGTGTCGTTGTCATCTCATAGATGAGATCGATAGGTGGTATTTGAATTGCATGCATGGAATGTTCTCTCTCCTAATTATCTATGATTCGAATTATGCTAGTACTTAATGATGTTTTTATGTTGGTTTCTTTATGACAGAAGTATGGAGGTATAGTAAATATCACAAAACAGAGATGTTCGCTCCATGGCAAGAGATCCAAAGTGCTATGTCATTGACT
The DNA here is from genome assembly GCA_034641835.2 of Pinus albicaulis. Taxonomy (NCBI): domain Eukaryota; kingdom Viridiplantae; phylum Streptophyta; class Pinopsida; order Pinales; family Pinaceae; genus Pinus; species Pinus albicaulis. The sequence continues at coordinate 1,469,073,651 of CM076577.1, forward strand.
GATTTCATAAATGGATTGAAACAATAGCTAAACATTTGAATTATTGTTTAATGCAATCCACCCCTTGATTCCCAGCCTATTCAATTTTCAACATGGTAAAAGGGTAGTTGTTCTAAAAAAATCATGTAGCTCATGGTGTGGTTAGGGACACTCAAATTTTATAAGGAAACAACAAAGAAAAACCAATTGTATGTAATGTTACATTGGCATACTACGTAACAGGTAACCATATTGGCAAACTTGTAGACGAAATCTCTTCTCAATGAGTCCTACTATTATGATATGGACTATGAGAAGGATGAAAACCCCAATTTATAAGATGCTCATGAGAGATGAAATAAGAATATATAAACCTGATAATGTGATAATGTATTCCTCTAAAAATCTAAATTTTCATCGTTGACACTTCAATATGGTATGGTTTAAACAATAAATTTCTTGACTTTGATAAATCAGGGTCATATAATGTTTAGATAGGTTGGTCTAATCAAATTTCCAATGGAGGATATGATATATACAAAAGGTTTATTACTTTGAGATAAAACTTCAAACCTGGGAAATAGTAGTGATATGCTTAGTAAAAGGGTCATATTATCATGGGTATAATCATATAAATTCCATCTAGAATATGAATCAAGTGAAATTTCAATGCTATCGTTCGATCCAACCTAAAATTTAAATTATGTTCAACCATTTCACAATTGTAGAACCAAATTTCACCCTTTCATGGTATTCATCTAGTAGAACACAATTTATTTCTCTTATATGGGATTCTCTTGGTATCACTCTAGATAGATCATTTCCATTCATTTCCATAATTTCCAATGAAATTATATTTCCCAATGTCGAGGGTATGTAACCCACAAACATATTCATTCAAAAATCCAATACATGAATATTTTTCCGAAAACTAAGTGTTCTTGGAAGATTGCCTATAAGTTTGTTTCCATAAAGATCCAACATCTAAAGTGTAGTGCATCCTCCAATCTATGTTAAAAGGGTTCTTGTAAGCAGATTATATTCCATGTCAAGGAAATCCATATTTTCTAGTTTCCCAACCTATTTTTGAGTTTCCCCACTAAGCTTATTGTCACCTAGCCGAAGCCTAATAAAAGCTTTGCAACTGTCGATATTTAGAGAAAGAGATACAGTGAGATCATTTTACATAAGAAACAACATTGTGACATTTCTAAAACGGAATGTGCTTGGAGGAATTCTTTGAGTCAACCTATTATCAGTAATATTGGAAGCCTGAAGTGCTTTGTAGTTACCTATACTGGCATGAATTATTCCTTCCAACCTATTCGTCCAAGCAAACAGTAGCATCATATTCTTGATTTGAACTATTGTGTTAGGTATTTCTCCAGATACTAGTTGTTATCAAGTTGGAGCTGAGAAACACTAGTACAATTAACAAAGGAAGAAGGTACTGAACCAAAAATATTGTTAACACTAAGTTGAAGCTTAGCCAGATTCTTCAAGTAGCCTATTGTGTTAGGAATGATTCTAGACAGAGCATTCAGTAATAGGTTTTTCGCCTCCACACTTGTGCAGTTGCCAAGCTATGATATACATCCTACCAAATTATTTTTCCATAGAAGAATCTTTTCTAGCCTACTAAGCTCATGACAGACAAGTTCAGAACAATTTCTCAGCCCAAGGGAAATTGATCCTCACTAGAGTTGTGTAAAGTGCAAGCGATTTCATTTTTCTTAATGATCCAAATGAAGAATGAATTGTTCTGGGAATCCTTATTTCTGTAAGCCCCAAAATAGTAATATTCTTATAGTTTCCAAGTTTAAGAGGTAATTCACCTTCACTTTTTGGATTTCCACCTCCATGAAGTACTTTCAATTTCGATAGCATGCCAAGATCTGGTGGTATCTTACCACATATTTGGTTATCAAATATAAGTAAGTCGGCAAGACTAGAGAAATTTCCAAGATTTGGAGGGAGGTTTCCTTCAAGTTCGTTGGGGTTAAGAATAAGGGTGTGGATATTCTTGAGCTTACTAATTTCAGAGGGTATACTTCATGTCAGTCTATTTCCACACAGATCTAACAAAACTAAGTTGTTGTAATGTAAAATCTCTCTTATAAGTGTACCAATTATAATGGTTGCAGAAATTACAAGTAATTGAAGAGATTTAAAAGTTGCAAAATATGGAGGAAATTTACTAAAAAGTTCTATAAAATCAAAAAATATACTAGTAACCAAGTCTTGGGAAGAACATGAGACGCCACTCCATTGATAGGGATTTTTTTCTCCATGATTCCACGTCTTTACTACTTAGTGACTATCCTTTGTTTCCATTAAATGTATGCATCCATGAAAATAAAACTTGGCCTTCTAGATTCAACCCCATTTTTGTCCATTCTAAGAGAAATATCATGCATCTATCCCAACAAACCTCCACCATGAATCTTAAGCTTACCACATATGTAGCAGCATAATAGACAAACCTATAGCTCCTATCCTAACTCTGTCTAGGTCCTAAGACACAAGATCTACAGAAGAAACGATGAAAGTGAAAACATAATATTCAATGCCCATTGTACTAAATATCTAAAAAAGTAGTGATGAATGCAATAACACACAATATCTACTACCTAGTGTGCATGTTTAAAATTCAAATGAGTTTCGATAAAGAGTTCATATGTCAACACTTTTTCGACCTTGTCTCCTCAATGTAAATCCTGCATTTATGTCCCATACATATCTGAGTGTATTTCCTACCCATTTCATTCCCCTATTCCACAAATTATTCCAAGTTGCAATATTTCTTATATTTAAGAATTTTACTGAGGCAGTTAGGGCATGTATGCAAATCATTCATAAAAATTCATATTTCTTGGTTATTCTTTGTCAAATTTCTATGATCCAATGGAACATGTGGAATTTTCACTTCCCAGATGAAAATAACTTCTCTAAATTTTATTTTTAGCCCATGGATATGGGCTACTCACTTCCAAATCCCAAACACAAATATCTTGGATTTAATTTGGAGAAATCACCTTGGTTGTATCACTCAAGAATTAATAAATAATGTACATATGCACAAGAATAAGGTGAGGTTGGTGGAGTTGAATCTACTAGAGAGGAAGGGGATGAGCTCATATTCTGCATCAATAGGGAACAAATGTATGCACTAGAAATAGGAATTTTTTTTTTCACAGTCGAATCATGTTCCTCTATAAAAATCAGACATTAACAAAAAGCACCCACTTACATCATAATAATTCAAATTCTAAATTTCTTAAAATATCATTCTAAATTACTTCCCTAAAGATAATGAAGCTTCAAGTATGAAATAGAGCCTTAAGGCTCTTCCAAATCTTGATGATAAGTACAATTTTTCAAAGGATGGTAAGAAGCAGCTATTTGAAAATAGTGATAGATTTGATATGTTTGGGAAGCAATTATGGAAGAGAATTTTTCAACTTGTATTCAAAACCTGTAGCAGCCTATGTTTGTTTCCAGCCATATGATAGAATCCACATTCACTGGAGCTCGTGAATGTGACAATTTGAATTTTGGTCATCATTGCGATAAAGATGAGGATGACCTTAATGACAAATTGTTGTGTCCCGATGCAAGAAAAATATGTGTCTTAGAATTTAAATTTATGAAACTCTTATCCTACCATTGGAACAGGAGAAGCACAAATATTATTTTGTGAATTTTTAATAACCTCTAGTGTATAATACTAAAGGATAGGATGAATATGGTGATTATAGTGTTGTTGACATGTGAATCGAAGAGCAGAATGTAAGGAATGAGCCTTGCAAAGCACTAGAAAATAAATCTGGAAATGAAACACTCTTTTTTTATCACAAGAAGGATCAGTTACAAGTAAATGTTCCAAAAATACATATTAGGAGCTATTGGTAACCCTATAGAAGTGAAATATTCTTGGTCTACTTGAAGGTAACAAAGTAGAAATAATAATAGAGAATTCTAAAATTACAAACAAAATTTACAGGAAGGAGAATGATGCACCTAAAATTTAAGGATCCAAGGATAATGAAGTAACATGCATAGAAGTTCAAAAAAATTGCATGCATGTAGGAGGCCTTGATGAGAAGCAGATCCAAAATTTGGGCCAGAATAATATTGAAGTTGATCATCATATGAATGAAAATATAATTTCTTTTAATGAAGCTGATGAAATATTGGAAGCTAATGTTGCACATTATGATCATTTTACTTCGGCTGACAATATGTAGCAATAAATTCTTGACAGATATAGAACCAACCTGATGCAACCCAAGAATATTCATAACAAAGAAGGAATTTTATAAGAAACCATTAGTTGTGCAGAAACATTACCAACAATGTGTGTGATCACTAGCACTATGGTGTAAGTCTAGATTTAATGGTGCAAGTATGGTCTTAATGAACACATCTATAAATTGTCCCAAAATCATATAGAGGATGACAAGCCATGACCTATTAGAAGGGGTTAGCTCAACTGGCTTTTGTTGGGAATTTTGATAGTTTCATGACAACAAGTTCCTTGTTTGAATCCCCTTGGGTGAGGCACAAATGTGGACTAGCCCACAAGTTTTACAAGGATACCATTCAAGAATCTGTAGAAGCATCACTTGTTTTTTCCAAGGACTCCATTCAAAAATGTGGATAAGTATCACATGGTTTTCTCCACGATGTTTACCTTCGATATTGTTATCACCCAAAAAAATGAAGCATCATTTGACAAAGTTAAATAGGTTCATGTGTCAAAAGTATGGGTGTAAGATTCATTTTTTATATTCTTGGTCAAGGGAAATTTTGTTTTTTTCTTGTTTAAGTTTACCCTAAGGTCTAAACCCACTCATTTTCAAATCCCCTCATGTCACATCACTCATTTTTTTCTGACTAATTTCAATTCCCAATGTTTTTGTACCAAAAATGTCATTTTAGCCAAGAAACCACAGTTTCGTAGCGAAATACACTGAGAAAAGTCACTTTTTGCTACAAAACTGTTGATATTTTCATAGTGAAAATAGCCAAATTTACACTAGATACACTACAAAAGTGCGGTTTCCCATATGTATTATCAGATTAGATGTTAGGTGTCAGAATATCGGTGGGAAAGGGTAAGTTAGATATCATTCGAGTCATGGAGGGATAAAACCAAGGTACATGGTCAGGTCTGAAGTCATCATCACCAGTTTAGGTATGTATGAGTCATCATTGTGTCATGAGAAGACATCAAAACTTCAAAATATTTCCTACTTCAGTCATCTCTCATTTCTAATTCCTTCTTTGTGTGATATCGAGCTCTGGAGAGCTATTGCATTAACCCAAAGCCGTGGATGGTGTTTTCAAAGGTTTACATTGAGCACTATCAAGCGAGGCTGAAAACTATCAAGCAAGGCTGCAAATCATCAAGCGAGGCTGTGAAGACATTAAAGAAACCATGGCATAAAAAATAAGGACAAACAAGGGTGGCCAATGTCTGAGATATGAACCAGAAGATATGAACTTGATCAATGAAGAACCAACAGTTGTTGAAGTCTTCAGAAGGACAGGTTCTTACAGTTTTGTGATAAATTGCAAGGATGCCATGTACAGTTTTCCAAATATTTTTCTTTAAATTTCAGTGGAACAGCCACCAAATTGGGAATGCTTAATCTTTTCATCACACCAGAGGTTATTGTTGTAGCTATAGGGATTCCAAGAGGACAAGAGAAGTGGTTCAAAGGTTTCAAGTTCAACAAGGAGCAGTGCAAAGATTTTATGAGCTTGAAAACAGTGAAATGGATCTCACCAATGCTATTCCAAGGATCTACATGAAGGAAAACTACTCAAAATTTCTACTCATCATCCAAAAGTACTTATATTGTGAAGGGAGATACCATAAAGTCTACTCATATCATTTCAAGCTAATTGTACGCTTTATTGGTAAGATTTCCCTTGATCTGCCTTTCTATTTGCATAGAAATTTGTCAAAAATGGCAGATAAGGTCCAAGAAAAATCTTAAGGGAGTGAGACTTCATTGTTTCATCATGGTTTAATGAAACTTCTGGTTTTAGATGAACTTCAAAGATTAGGCAGAGACTAGTCTTAATTTTTGTTTGTTAGTGGTTTTGAGTTCGATGCTCTGACTCCTTCGAGAAATCCTAAACATAGGAGAATTCCATCACCATTAGTAGCATAACAGAGTGAACCATTGGTAGCAGAACCAAGTGAACCTGCAAGAGTAGAACCAAGTGAGCCAATTATGATGGAGACATAGCAATTGTAGAGTTTTGATACACTAAGTGTCCCACCTGCAAAACAGAAGTCAAAAGTGGTCAAACCTGCAAAACAAAAACAAGTTGTGAGTAAACAAGGAACCAAAAGGATGATAAGGAGCCAAACAGTGGCCTTAGAAGAGAAAACAATGGTTGTATAAGACAGAGTAGTAGCTAAAGGAAATCTAGAAGATATATTGCATGCCATTGACATATAAGAAACTCCAATAGTCCAGGCTGAAGACATAGAGGAAGGTGGACAGAAGCTAAAAAAGGCTAAATCTGCAAATAAAATATAATTTGAAGGAGAAGATGTAGGTTTTATGTTCCAAGCAAGAAATCCTATGACAAGGCATGCTAGGAAGCTATTAGAGAGTAGTAAATAGGTTCATCCACCTACTGACACACTCCATCCACCATAAGAAATCATTGACCTTCATCACCTACAAAGAAAGATACAATTAGAAAACCAAATAAAGGAAAAGAGAAGATGATGGAAAAAACAGAGTTTCAACTTCTTGAAGAACAATTGAAGTTGGCCAATCATTAAATTGTTGTTACGAAAAGAGAAGCAAGGAAACACAATGTAGAGAAGGTTCAGTTTTAAAAGGTGAAGGCAATTTGGGAGGAGAAGGTTGACAGTGTTTCCAAGACTTTGGATAATACACAACAACTTATAAAATGGACCATTCCATTGAGGAAAGAAGCCAAAAATGTCAGGAGGATGAACATAAATTGAAAGCCACCAACAGGAAGTTGAAATATTAGGTTAAGGACCTCCAGGAGCATCTTGAACTAATTCATGAGGAGTTGGAGAAAAAAGGCCTAAAAATGATAGTGCTTGAAGAGCCAATAGCTCAACCCATCATAAATGAGGAATAAATGGGTCAAGAGTCATAGTGTAAGTTGTTTTATGGTTTTGGAAACTAATGGCATGTTAAAAACTAAATTTTTTCACTTAGAAGGCAGAGTTTTGAAGTTACACTGAATTCTAGATTTTTTACTGTTTTCAGCAATTTCGTAGTGTGTCTGGGCTTGAAAAATAGCAAAACGCTACGAAACTACTGTACATTTATTTTTGGTTTTTTAACCAGTTTTAAGAGCTTTCAAGAGGTGAAATTTGTATGGGAGATGTATCAAGGCAGAATGAACACCATGAAGAAATAAATAATAAAAAAGAATGATGGAAAAAGGCATTTTTGCAGCGCTACGAAACTGTCTGACTTTCATAGTGTACTGTATTGGAGCATTTTTAGCAAGTTTTGGGGCATATTTGGAAATATAGATATTATCTGAGTGTTAAAGGACTGTGATGGCATTTATTCAACACTTAAAAACCATGAAATGAAGACAAACTAGCAGCCAAAGCATTCGTTGAAGATAAAGACCATTTTGCCTAAAAAACAGTGTTTTGTTTCCAGTTTTAGAGGAGGTCATTTAAGAGGTTATGTAGTGATGAGTCCCATCACCCCTATTCGAACATGTGAACACATATTTTTCAAAGATGTAATTGTTGTTAGAGATAAGGTTGTTAAATGTAATAATGAGCAGTTTGAGTCCTATTAGGAAAAGGACTGTCAATTAGGATAGTTGTCAATTTCTCATTAAATAGATGTTTTATGGTTATGCAAGGTGTCATTAGGAAAAAGTTCAATGAATATAGCCAAGAGGCAGATCATCTCATGATGTAACAAGTCTATTAAATGGAAAAGAGTCGAATTTATCAAGGGTTGGAGATTTTTTGGCAAAACTGTAGCTTAATGTAATTTGACTGTTTCAGTAATACAGAGACTTGTTTCTTGACTAACCTGAGATTCTAAATGTGTTTTTAGTGCTTATATTATCTATATCATTTATGTGTCCCATTTTTAGTGGTTTTCATCTTTAATACTCAGAATTCATTCATGTAATTCCCTAACTTCCTCTATAGATGAATTGACTGTGTGTTTTCCTGTTTCATGTGTGTGTGTACTACTGCTAAAAGCTCTTACCTGCCTCATCTTCCATTTCAATTGAACTCACTACTAAATCACTGAAAGTGTTGACTCCATAAGCCCAATTTTTGCATATTGATACTATTTTCAACCTATATTAATGATAAGCAAGTTATTTTCCAAGTAGAGTTAGCCATCTAAATACATCTTTATTCAATGTCATTAACCTTTGAGAGAGCCCTCTCAAACTGAAGAGGCTAAGCTTCAGTAAAAATATTGGTTTGAAACAGTTATGTGAGATTATTTGATTAGTAGCCTATCAAGTGCAATTTTGTGATAACATTTTGGCTCGTCTACCAAGAGCCTGAAGATTATACTTTCCCAAAATTTTGAAGCTGAACTTCTGAAGGTAGTAGGAGCTCAAGAAGCTATTCGAGGTTGCATCTACCTTGGTGACTCCATTCAAAATTAATATGATCAAATGTGGCTTCAAGAAGGAGATACATGAGGAGTAATACTGACCCACATCCACCTACCATTGTGGGCAATCCAAACACCATCTCCAAAGGCAATCAAGGCATTTCTGCAATATCAGGTACTCCATTACATACAAAATCCTTGTCCTCTGAAGTTTTAATAATTCATGAAGATAAAATATTTGATGATAAAATTTAGGAAGTCTTGTTTAGGTATGAAAGTGAAAAAGGATTAACTGAAATTGTCTTAGACCTACATAGGAGAGGTATTGATACCTCAGCCTTAGTGACACAAAAATATAAAGACAAGTTTTGGGAAGCACTCACTTCTGAGTTGCTATTAGAAAGAGAGTCTTTGGATAGGTTGAAGGAGCTTGAACCTTTTGAAATTTTTTTGAGAAGTAAAATTGGTTTTCCTCTTTCTGATTAGAGTTCAATTGTCAGTGGACAACAAATACCAAACATCCTTCCTCCTAATAGTTCCTATTCCTCTACTGCTATTGTCCCTAAAACTACCACAGTCCCATTCATCATGGCAGGAAATGTGCCTCCTCCACCTACTGCACCTACTAGGTATGCCCCTCTTGTTCTTCCAGCTGTCCTACATGCCCTTCCTAGAAAATACTCTACTAGAATCAAAACTTGGGGAAGTGATGAAGATATTACAATTGAAGAGCATGTAGACCAGTTTAATGACTTTATAGATAGGGAGGAGGTTGATCATGAGGATATTAAGATGAGATTGTTTGCTGAGAGATTTATTGGTGAAGTTAGGAAGTGGTTCAAATCCCTCGCTACAGGAAGCATTCATAATTTGAATGAACTTGAAGATAGATTTTTGAGGAAATGGGGAAATAGAACCAACCCTGTACAAGCCCTCACTGAGTACAATAGTTTGAGAAGAGTTGTTGATGAAACTGTCCAAAAATTTTCAAAAAGATTTAACAAAGTTTATGATTCTATCCCTTCCCATTTAAAACCTCCACAAGCCTTAGCTCAAATGAGATATGTTGAAGCTTTTGATTATGACTTTTCTATACTAATGAGAGAGAGAGAGAGAGAATCCCCTTCACTTGTTGAAACACAGAATTATGCAGTGAAGGTGGAGGTCAATATGATAGCAGCAAAAAATTCCAAGATGGGTAAGACTAAGTTGAAAGAAGAAGATAAGCCTTCTACCTTTGATGAAAAAATTGATTCCATGATGAATACAATGGAAAAATTATTGGATAGGCTTTCCCTTGGGAATTCCTCTTCTCCTCCCGCACAACATGAGCCTGATTTTATAAATCCTCAATTTAGAAGACCTCAAAACCAGCAAAGGCCAAGGGAAAACAGAAATCAGCAGCCCGACCCTCCAGTGAGACCTCCTTTTCAGCAGAACTTGGTTTATGAAGATGATGAACCTGAAATTCTAGAAGAGTCCATTCATTGTCTAGATGAAGACATGTCTAGAATATTCTTGAATAAGGAGGAACATGATGAATTAGACCATGAAGTAAACAAGGGTGAGGAACCATCTGATTATTTTAAGGGATATCAACATGCAATCTTTGAGATGCAGAAACAATACAACCTCAGAAACAAAAATGTTCCAATTACTACAAATAAAACACAACCTAAAAAGGATGTCCCTAAATCTATTGAGGTTAAGAAAGATACACCTCCTCCTCCTCCTATCAAAGAAACTGAAAAATCTGCTTCTATTTTCAGTTTCGAGAGTGAAATTTCTAAGATCAAAATACTAGTACCTTTTGGAGAAATTCTTAAGGTAAATGAATACAGAAGTAATATTGTGAAAATGTTGAATTCACAACCAGGAGCTGTTGATATCTTAAATATTCAAGAAGATCATCAAACCATATACTTGGGTCCAAGATTAGAAGATGAATAGAATGAGGAGGTGCCTCCTTTCTATGTCAGCCTTAGCATTCATGACATGACATTGCATAATGCCATGTTGGATTCAAGGGCCTCTCACAACCTTATGCCCAAAGTGATCATGGAGAGGATGGGTTTGGAAATTACTAGACCATATAAGGATTTGTTTTCCTTTTATTCAAAAACAATTCAGTGCATTGGTTTAATTAAAGATGTTGTTATTGGTCTTACACAATTCCCTGCCAAGACAGTGGTCATGGAAATTGTGGTAGCAGACATTCCACCAAACTTTGGCATGCTATTATCAAGGTCATGGGCAGAAAAAATCAAAGGTACAATGCAGATGGACCTAAATTATGCTACCATTCCTGTTTTTGGTGAGAAAAGGAGACTTTATAGAGAAACAAGAATGGCTTACATGGTGAGTAGTAAAGATAAACATCATAAATTTCCAATTTATGCTCTTGAAACTAAACTTGGATCTCATATTCTTTTCAATGAATTGACCGATGAAGCAGAGGATGAAAAGAAGGCACAAAATCAGCAATTTGTAATTCAGCAGACAGAAAATCAGCGAGTAGAAGATCAACAAATCAATGAGGAGAAGGCAAAAGGTTGGTGGTTGTTTCACTTTCATGGATCAGCAGGAAGAGAGGGGGTAGGAACTGTAATTTAGATCACAAGTCCAAATGATGAAAGTAAGTTCTTTTCTTACAAACTGAATTTTTATTGCACAAATAACATGGCTGAGTATGAATCTTTGATTTTGGGCTTAAAAGTTTTGAAAAGAATGGGTGCTCAAAATATTTCTATTTGTGGAGATTCTGAATTAGTCCTTAAACAAGTTGAAGGTGTGTATCAAAAAAAGGATGTGAGAATGAGGGCATACATAAATTTATTCATGTACGTGTTGGAAAATTTCTAAGAACATTCATTCATTGTTAAGGCTAGGAATCAAAACTCCATTGTTGACTCCCTAGCTGTCTCTGCAATTATTTTTATCATTCCCATACATTCCACTGAAAAATATGAGGTTGAGGTTCGCGATAGACCAGTTATCCCTGATAACATTATCCATTGGCAAGTCTTTGAGGATGACCAACAAGTAAAGAACTTTATTGAGCTGAAAGAAGAGTTTGAAAATATACAAGTAGATCAGAAAAACATGCTTGTTGAATCTAAGGGAAATTCTGAAGTGTTACAGTTGAATAATAACTCTATACCCAAAGGACTCATACCCCTTGAGAATATTTTTGACCAGAATGATGTGTTCAAATCTCCTAGGATACAAGTTTATGATGAAGAGGTAGAGAGTTGTAACCTTGGTATAGTAGTTATGCCAAAAATGATTAAGCTTTCAAAGTTTCTTTCAGTTGATATGAAGCACAAATATATTGAGATGATGAAAAGGTTCATAGATGTTTTTGCTTGGAGTTATGCTGATTTGAATAAGTATGACCCTACTATCATTCAGCATACCATTCCCATTAAAGAAAATGAAAAGCCTTTTAAGAAAAAGTTAAGGAGGATTAAAACACTTCTCATTCCTTTGATTGAGAAGGAAATCAAGAAACTCTTTGATGCCAAAATTATTGTTCCAATTAGATTCTCAAAATGTCTTGAAAACTTGGTTCCAGTCAGAAAAAATACTGGAGAAATCAAAATATGCATTGACTTCAGAAACTTGAATAAAGCCTCTCTGAAGGACAACTACCCTCTCCTAAAGATGGACCCAATTTTGCATAATATTGTTTGCTCACAAAGGATGTCTATGCTTGATGGTTTTTCAGGCTACAATCAAATACTTGTGCATCCGGAAGATGAGGAAAAAATAATCTTTACCACACCATGGGAACATCCATGTATGCCAAGATGCCTTTTGGTATGATGAATGCAGGAGCTACCTTTCAGAGAGCAATGGACATTACTTTTCTTGAGGAGAAGGACAAGATGGTGGTTGTCTATTTAGATGACATAACAATTTTCTTAAGGAGGGAAGAAGATCAATTGAAGCAACTAGAAATAATTTTGATGAAGTGTAGAAGGTTCGGTATTTCTCTCAATCCCACCAAAATTATTTTTTCTTTAACTTCAGGTAAATTACTTGGACACATTATTTCTAAAGATGGGATTAAGATTGGTCCAAACAGGGTCAATGCAATTCAGAAAGTGGATTTTCCTAGAAGCAGAAAGGAGATTCAGTCTTTTCTTGGAAGGGTAACTTTTTTGAGGAGGTTTATTCCTAATTTTGCTGAGATTGTAAAGGAAATAACAAGGATGTTGAAGAAAGGAGATGAAATCAAGTGGAAAGCATAAGAAAATCACTCATTTTAGGAGATAAAAAGGCACTCACCCAAGCACCAGTGTTGATCAGCCTGGATTTCTCAAAAGAATTTCTGGTTTTTACCTTTGCATAAGAAAATATAATTGCTGGAGTTTTGTTGTAGAAAGGACAACAAGGTACTAAGAAGCCCATTTCATTTTTTAGTAGGAAATTAGCTAACTCAGAGCTTAAGTACAACATCTTATAGAAGCAATATTATGCCTTGGTTAATGCCATCAAAGATTTCAGAATTTACATTCTGCATTCTCATATTATAGCTTTTGTTCCTAATGTTGTTGTGAATGACATCCTAACTCAAGCTGATCCTGATGGTAAGAGGGGGAAATGGATTGCTAACTTGCTGGAATATGATATAGAGATCAAGCCCACAAAATTGGTTAAAGGACAAGGTTTAGAAAATCTGATAGCACAGTCAAACTTTGACTGTCTTGACATGAATTTATTTGCAGAAATTTCAGAAATTTTAGATGAAGAGGAAGACTTGACCCCATTGAAGAAAATTACATCATTTCAGATTGGTACAAAGACATATTTTTTGTCTTACATCATCATAGAGCACATGCTGAGCTAACAAAGTCCAAGGCAAGATTTTTGAAGTTAAAATCTTTGAGGTATTGTATCATTGACAAAAATCCGTATTGGAAGGATGTCGGTGGTATTCTGTTGAATTGTTTCTTGAGAGCAAGGTATTGTTGGCAGCCTAAAATTTTTAAAGATGTCTACAAAAATATTGTTGCCTACCATGAATACCGAAGCTTGTACCTCTACCTTTGATGCCTATCTATGTTGAGGCACCTTTCAGCAGTGGGGGCTAGATTTTATTGGTGAGATTCATCCGTCATCATCAAGTCAGCATCACTGGATTCTTACAGTAACTGATTATTTCACCAAATGGATTGAAGCAATCCAAACTAGGCAAGCAAATGATTATGTTGTCATTTCATTTTTGGAAAATAATATATTGTCTAGGTTTGGTTGCCCTATGAATATCATCACTGATAATGCACAAGCATTCAAATCTAATAATTTGATTAGTTTTTGTCATCAATATCACATTTCACTTGGGCATTCTATTGAATATTATCCACAAGGTAATGGTCTTGCTGAATCTTCTAACAAGAGCATTGTGAGGATTATTAAGAAGGTGTTGCAGGAAAATAAGAAGTCATGGCATTTGAAGCTGAAGTATGCTCTGTGGACTGATAGAGTGTGCACAAAGAGGTCAATTGGAACTTCACCTTATGAGTTGGTATATGGATCTGAAGCCATCTTTCCTACATCCTTAGGAGTGTCTGTCATGAAGATGCTGCAAGGATTGGAGGAGGAGCCAAATGCAATTCAGAGGAAGATTAATCAGTTGATAGCTTTGCAAGAGAAAAGGGAGGAATTTTATAACAGTAATCAGCAATCTCAAAACAGAATCAAGAAGACATTTGACAAGAAGGTCAAGGAAGAAAACTTTCAAATCCAAGATGTGGTTTTGAAATGGGTGGCCGGGATTGAAAAGAATGGAAAAAATGGTAAGTATGAGAACATTTGGGAAGGTCCATTAAAAGTAGCTGCATTTCATGGGAACAATACTTACATTTTGCAGGAGATGGATGGAAAACCATGTGCTAGAGGGCCTGTCAATGGCAGGTTTTTGAAGCACTACTCTTCTTAAAATTTGCTGATCATTCATTCCATTGTATATATTCCATTTTATGTGTTTTTCTGCTAATAATGACAAAGTTGAATCATCAAGCTTTAGCCCGAGGTGAAGGCCTTTAGAGTTTGAAGAAAAATCTTGGCAAGTTTCAATTTTTTTTTTTGTTTTCAAGAAGATGGATAACATCACTGGAACTACTGGTTCTTTGGTGTACCACTGGGGCACACCATCCCAAGTGGAGCCACTGTTATCACCCAAAAAATGAAACATCATTTGACAAATTTAAATAGGTTCATGTGTCAAAAGTAGGGTTGTAGGATTCATTTTTTGTATTCTTGATCAAGAATAATTTTAAATTTTTCTTGTTTAAGTTTACCCTAAAGTCTAAACCCACTCATTTTCAAATCCCCTCATGTCATATCACTCATTATTTTATGAGAGATTTCAATTCCCAAGGTTTTTGTACCAAAAATGTCATTTTAGCCAAGAAACCACAGTTTCATAGCGAAATACACTAAGAAATGTCACTTTTCGCTACGAAACTGCTGATAGTTTCGTAGCGAAAACACCCAGATTTACACTAGATACGCTACAAAAGTGTGGTTTCCTATCTGTCTTGTCAGGTTAGCTGTTAGGTGTCAGAAAATCATTGGGAAAGGGTAAGTTACATACCATTCGATTCATGAAGGGATAAAACCAAGGTACATGGTCAGGTCTGAAGTCATCATCACTAGTTTAGGTATGTATGAGTCATCGTTGTGTCATGAGAAGACATCAAAACTTCAAAATATTTCCTAATTCAGTAATTTCTCATTTCTCATTCCTTCTTTGCTTGATATCGAGCTCTGGAGAGCTATTGCATTAAGCCAAAGCTGTGGCTGGTGTTTTCAAAGGTTTAAATTGAGCATGATCAAGCAAGGCTGCAAACTATCAAGCAAGGCTGCAAATCATCAAGCGAGGCTGTGAATACATTAAAGAAACCATGGCAGAAAAAAGGACAAATAAGGGTGGCCAATGTATGAGATATGAACCAGCAGATACGAATTTGATCAATGAAGACCCAAAAACTATGGAAGTCTTCAGAAGGACAGGTTGCTTACAGTTTTGTGAGAGATTACAAGGTTGCCATGTTTAGGTTTCCAAAGAGCTTACTTTAAACTTCAGTGGAACAACCACCAAAGTGGGAATGCTTAATATTTCCATCACACCAGAGGTTATTGCGGTAGCTACAGGGATTCCAAGGGGACAAGAGAAGTGGTTCAAAGGTTTCAAGTTCAACATGGAGCAGTGCAAAGAGTTTATGAAGCCTGAAAACAATGAAATGGATCTCACCAATGCCATTCCAAGGAGCTGCATGAAGGAAAACTACTCAAAATTGTTGCTTATCATCCAAAAGTATTTTACTTGTGAAGGGAGATACCATAAAGTCTACTCATAGCATTTCAAGTTACTTCTACACTTCACTGGTAAGATTTCCCTTGATCTGCCTTTCTATTTACATAGAAGTTTGTCAAAAATGGAAGATAAGGTCCAAGCAAAATTTGAAGGGAATGACACTTCATTGTTTCATCATGGTTTAATGAAACTGCTGGTTTTAGATGAACTTCAAAGGCTAGGCAGAGACTAGTTTTCATTTTTGTTTGTTACTGGTTTTGAGTTGGATGCTCTTACTCCTTCAAGAACTCCTAAACCTAGGATAATTCCATCACCATTAGTAGTAGAACAGAGTGAACCATTGGTAACATAACCAAGTGAACCTGCAAGAGTATAACCAAGTGAGCCAATCATGATGGAAATAGAGTAATTGAAGAGTTTTGATACACCAAATGTCCCACCTGCAAAACAGAAGTTAAAAGTGGTCAAACCTGCAAAACTAAAACAAGCTGTGAAAACAAGGAACCAAAAGGATGAAAAGGATCCAAACAGTGGCCTTAGAAGAGAAAACAATGGTTGTAGAAGACAGAGCAGTAGCTAAAGGAAATCTAGAAGATACATTACATGCCATTGATATAGAATAAACTCCTATATTCCAGGCCGAGGACATAGAGGAAGGTGGACAAAAGCTAAAAAAGGATAAATCTGCAAAGAAATTAGAATTTGAAGGAGAAGATGCAGGTTTTATGTTCCAAGCAAGAAAGCCTATGACAAGGCATGCTAGGAAGCTATTAGAGAGAATTAAAGAGATTCATCCACCTACTGACACAATCCAACTACCACAAGACATCATTGACCTACCATCACCTACAGAGAAAGATACAATCAGTAAATCAAAGAAAGGAAAAGAGAAAATGATGGAGAAAACAGAGTTTCAACTCCTTGAAGAAAAATTGAAGCTGGCCAATCATGCAATTTCTGTTATGAAAAGAGAAGAAAGGAAACACAATGTAGAGAAGATTCAGTTTGAAAAGATGAAGGCAATTTGGGAAGAGCAGGTTGACTGTGTTTCCAAGACTTTGGATAATACACAACAACTTATCAAATGGACCATTCCATTGAGGAAAGAGGTCAAACATGTTAGGAAAATGAACACACATTTGAAAGCCACCAATATAAAGTTGAAATATCAGGTTAAGGACCTCTAGGAGCAGCTTGAACTAATTCATGAGGAGTTAGAGAAAAAAGGCCTTAAAATGACAGTAGTTGAGGAGCTAATTGCTCAACTGAACATCAATGAGGAAAAAACCCCTCAAGAGTCATAATGTCAGCTGGTTTATGGTTTTGAAGACTAATGGCATGTTAGAAACTGAGTTTTTGCACTTAGAAGGTAGCGTTTTGAAGTTACATGTAGTTGTTATATTTTTTAATTGCTTTCACAGCTCTTGGCAGGTGGGTTTTGAAAAATGTAAAGAAAATGCTACGAGACTCATCGGTAGTTTTTACTCTTGCTTTTTTAACTAGTTTTAAGAGTTTCAAGAGGAAATTTGTCCTGGAGATATCAAGGCGTATTTGAACACTATGAAGAAAGAAATAATAAAAATAATAATGGAAAAAGTCATTTTTTGTGCGCTACAAACTGTCTTACTTTCGTAGCGTACTGTGTTGGAGCTTTTTAAGCAGGTTTTTGGGCATATTTGGACAACTAGATATTATCCAAGTGTTAAAGGACCATGACAACAATTATTGAACACTTAAAGACCATGAAATGAAGACAAAATACCGGCCAAAGCATTCGTTGAAGATGAAGACCATTTTGCCTAAAAAACAGGGTTTGTTTCCAGTTTTAGAGGAGGTCAATTAAGAGGTCATGTAGTGATGAGTCCCATCACCCCTATTCGAACATGTGAAAGCATATTTGTCAAAGATGTAATTGTTGTTAGAGATAAGGTTTTTAAATGTAATAATGAACAGTTTGAGTCCTATTAGGAAAAGAACTATCAATTAGGATAACTGTCAATTTCTCATTAAATAGATGTTTTATGGTTATTCAAGGTGTCATTAGGCAAATATTTGATGAATCTAGCCAGGAGGCAGAACATCTCATGATGTAACACATCTATTAAAAGGCAGCGGGTCAAATTTGTCAAGGGTTGGAGACTTTTTGGTAAAACTGTAGCTTTATGTAATTTGACTGTTTTAGTAATACAAAGACTTCTTTCTTGACCAACCTGAGATTCTGACTGATTTTTTAGTGCTTATATTATCTATATCTTTTATGTGTCCCATTTGTAGTGGTTTTCATCTTTAATACTCATAATTCATTCATGTAATGCTCTTACTTCCTTTATAGATGAATTGACTATTTCCTGTTTCATGTGTGTGTGTACTTCTGCTAAAAACTCTTACCTCCCTCAGCTTCCATGTCAAGTGAAATTACTACTGAATCACTGAAAGTGTTGAATCCATAAGGCCAATGTTTGCATACTGATACTATTTTCAACCTATACTCATCACAAGCATGTTGTTTTCCAAGTAGAGTTAGCCATCTAAATATGTCTTTATTCAATATCATTAACCTTTGAGAGAGCCCTCTTAGATTGAAGAGGTTAAGCTTCAGTCAAAATATTGGTTTGAAACAGTTACATGCGATTGGCTGATTAGCAACCTATCAGGTGAAATTTTGTGATAACATTTTGGTGCGTCTACCGGGAGCCTCAAGATTATACTTTCCCGAAACTTTGAAGCTGAACTTTTGAAGGTATCGG